>JAKEPQ010001001.1:607500-1115548 GCA_024500445.1 Entomyzon cyanotis
CCAGGAAAAAACGAAAGGCAGAACTCCCAGATGGGCTTCCCATCTTTCCAAGGGCACGGGAATGTTCTGGTTGAAAGGAGAAATGTTCTGATCCAGGAGAAAATACCTGCGAGGAAAGGATTTCCCCCCGAGCTGAAGGAGGATTTGGACTCACCGAGTTCAGTGGGAAGAGCAACCCAAGAGGAGCCGAGTGAGGAATGTCGGGGTTGGGAAGATTTTTATATTCCCGTGGTGGGAGTGGGAGAAGCTCTCTGTCCTCCTGTTGGTTACGGGGAAAACTCGGGAAATACATCAGCAGCCCAATTGCCATAATTGTTTTCCTGGGCATTCAGGACAATTTTGGAATTCCTGGGGTTGGGCGCTGTGATTACAGCCTGGGAGATGAAAGAATCTTTCCAGGGATTTCTGGGAAAGCAGCCTGAGGAGAGCAGGAATGGGGCTGGAGGCTACACAGAACGCTTCCAGCCACAATTCCTGGCCAGCCGGGGCTCCATGGATTGGTTCTTCAGCGGGGAGGTGGATTCTGCACATTTTGGGGTGACGCAAAACACCCCAGGATGACCCCGAGTGATTTCCGTCCCAATTAATGACAGGCGTTCCATTGATTCCTTCAGGTTCTTCTCCTGCCTGTAATTTGTCCTCTGAGGAGCATGGGATCTATTAAAGCAGCATGTGAGAAATGTGGTTAATTTTTATGGCGTGGATTTGGGTTTTTTCTTTTTTTTTTTTTTTGCCTTTTTTTTTGGTTTCCAGGATCAAATTATTGGAAAAACTCGCCGGAGTCAGAGTCTCGTGACGCCATTCACCCGTTTGATATTTATGGGGTTTATTTGTGGGGAATAAATTCCGTTTATTATTAAATCCAATTTATTTCTGGGATCCACGGGGGTGAGCTGGCAGTGTGGGCTCAGCCCCAAATCCATCCTGGGCTCATCCTGAGGATCCTGGGCAGGAGGGAGAGGAAGGAATTTTCCCCCTCTGCTCTCTCTGGGAATATTGAGGTCAGTTCTGGTGTCCCAAAGGAACGACGAGGAATTGGGAGAAATCCAGAGGAGCCACGAAGTGGATAAAGGGATTGGAGGAGAAGCTTCCCTGTGGATCCAGGCTGGAAATTTGGAAATGTTGAGGCTCTGGAGAGCCCAGAGCTTCTCCCGGGATCTGCAGGGAGCTGGAGAGGGAATTTTCCTGAGGAATTGGAAAAATAGGAGACAGGGAATGGGGTCAGGGGGACAGAGGGGGATTGGGGTTGGATTTTGGGATAAATCCTTCCCTGGGAGGGTGGGGAGCTCCTGGCTCAGGGAATTCCATGGATTTTCCATCCCTGGAAGTGTCCAAGGCCAGGCTGGAGCCACCTGGGATGGTGGGAATGTCCCTGAACATGGATATTTAAAAATCTTTAGGGTTCTTCCTACCCAAACCACTCCAGGATTTTCTCTCCTGGTTTAGTGGGATTTTAGGGATAAATCCTTTCCTGGCCGAGGTGATTCCATGGACTCTCCATCCCTGGAGGTGTCCCAGACCAGGCTGGATGAGGTTTGGATCACCCTGGGATGGCAGAGGTGTCACCACGGCAGAGAGTGAAACCAGGAAAAATTAATTCCCTTCCAACCCAAACCAATCCGCAATTCCACATCCACAGCAACCAGCCGAGGATCTTCAATCCCAAAAATTTCAGTCTTTTCATCTCAAAAAGACTTTTCCTCTCAAAAAATTCATCCTCCTCACCTTCTTTGATGAACTCCAAATCTCAGGATGGACAGAGGAATTCATGGAGTTAAAACGACGAAATAATTTCGCCGGCATTTCGGAGAACACCACGGGTTGGATATTCCAGAGGGATTTTCCCGAGGCAGGAATCTCCCTGATCTGCTGCGGCGGCATTTTCCACCTGGATTTTTGTCCGTCTGCTCCAGGGGATTTGAATAATTTAATTTATTTAAATTTAAATCCAAGAAAAAACCTTCCTTAGCTGCGGGGTTCCCTTCGCCGCTCCGGGCAACAACCCTGGAGGATTTAAATAATCCAAACATCGCCAAAGCGACTTTAAATGAGTGTTTTTGGCTGCATTGATAGCAGCCATTCTGATGCGGCTCAGCACTTCCCGATGTCTGTAATTATCCTCATTAAATATGCAAATGAGGTTTGGTTGGCGGCAGGGAAGGTCATACAGGGAGGTATTTGCTGAATTACAAAAAAGTTGGGTTTTTTTGTGCTGGGAAGCCATGGGTGAGGCTGAAAATCAGCATAAAGAAGATTTAATGTAAAACAGTTTTATAATTTTAACTCCTATAAATCCCATTCTCCATCCCAATATCTGGATTTTATCACCAGAGCTCAGGAAAGACCCTAAATATTTATAAAGACAAAAAAAATTGTGGTTTTTTGCCTCGTTAGGTTGGGCTCAGAAGCCATTAATGATCCCTGATGGGGAGGACACCAATTATTTTAATTGAAGTTGTGACGTTGGTAAATAAATTTAATTTCGTCGCTGTTTACATTGGTCAGATAATTTCTGAGTGACCAAAGCACCTCCCGAAGAGCTGAGAGCCACTGAAAGCCAGGAATTGTCCTGGGAAATCCAAAAAGTTCCCAAAATTTCCCGAAATTCCTTCAAATGAACGCAAAATTTGGATTTTGTCCCAAACCCCGAAAACCTTAAATTGAGCTGGAGAAATAGGAATTCACTTCTGTGCCAAAAACTTACGGCAGAACTCGAGACAGAACTCATTCATTGGGTGGAAATTTAATTTACAGAACCTCTGCTTAATTAGAGAAAGATGGAGTTCAATTCCAGGAATCATAAATGAAATTAATGAAGAGCTGTGATTCACAGGGCAGGTTAAAACCTGCTTATCCCCAGGAATATTCAGGGCTTTGCGTCATCTTTATTTGCTAAAAGATTATTTTCTATTTTATTCTTTCTTTTGATGGGTTTTTTTCAGCTGTTCTGGGGCAGGATTTGGGCCAGAGTTAACAGAAATATTTAAAATTAAAATATCTATTGAAAAATTCCGGTTATTCAGGATTTCTTTCACGTGAGTTTTAATTATTGGTTTGGGGTTTTGTTTCTTGAGTTTTTCTTACATTCTGTACAAAATTAAATCTGAACATTTCGAAAGAGTGAAAAAAATATATTCCAAAAGGACAAATCAATTCTAATTTCTTCCAAACTCTGATACAGGAAAGTTCATGATCTTCTGCACCAACCATAAATTTGCCTTTAACTTTTAAACCAAATTTCCCCCTAAACCAGAGCTTTAAATAAAATTAAACTTTAAATAAAAATGTATCCCTTCAGCTGCTGAATTTGCACTTCCTGACCAGTGGAGGGAAACGTTGATTTGCATTTTAATTCTGCTTTATCAGATGGGAATTCCGGTGGAAAATCAGGGAATCCCCGAGGCTGGAAAAATCTCCAGTTTCACCAAATCCCAGCTGCGCTCAGCAAGTCCTGATTTATGTATTTCCTGAATTTTCGCGTTTTTCAGCTCATGTTTTGGGAACAGGAATGTTTTGGTGGAAAAAGGGAAGAGTTGGGATATGGCAAAGAGAGAAACTGAGGTGATCAAAGTGTCCTCAATCCCCTGAAATTCTGCTAAAAATCTGCAGATATGGGAAATTAACGCCTCTTTTCTAATTGAATTTTTCTGTGTCAAGTGAATAATTAGCAAAGTTTTGGAGGAGACAGAGGTTGAGGTGTCCAGTGTGTCCTCAATCCCCCGAAATTCTGCTAAAATCTGAGATCTGGGAAATTAGTACCTCTTTTATAATTTTTTTTTTCTCTGTGTGTCAAGTGAATAATTAATAAAGTTTTGGAACAGAGAGAAACTGAGGTGTTCAGTGTGTCCTCAATCCCCTGAAATTCTGCTAAAAATCCGCAGATCTGGGAAATTAGTGCCTCTTTTCTAATTGTCTTTTTTCTCTGTGTGTCAAGCAAACAATTATTTGCTTAATAACTTAAATTATTCGCTTAAAAAGTCCAACATAGTATTAAAAAGAACATTAAAACACAACCGAAGGCAGCAGTGTGATGCAAGATCTTTTAATGAGACTAAAAATTTACAACTAATAGTAGCAGAGGAGTAGCCAGAGGTTCACACAATCATCCACTGAGGAGTTGCTACACCTCGGAGTAGAGATTTGGGGAGTAAAGGTGGAGCTGGAGAGGGGCAGAGCTGCCGGCTCAGCCAGGTGAGACTTCTACTCCTATCCTACACCGAGGAGTTGCTACACCTCGGAGTAGAGATTTGGGGAGTAAAGGTGGAGCTGGAGAGGGGCAGAGCTGCCGGCTCAGCCAGGCGAGACTTCTACTCCTCTCCTACACCTCAGAACACAAAACTTCATCCCGAAAGAGTGAGAGAGAGCAGCGAAGAAACCAAATTATTAGTTATTTTCAGAGTAACAGCGGCATGGAAAAAACCCCAGACCCTCAGGATTCATCCGTGGCCACCATCAGAGCAGCTTGGCTAGCCCAAAAAATCCACCCAGCGCGGATTTAGCACTGGTAGCAGGAGGGGTAGCAGCTACTATAGGAGTATCTCTGCACGTAGCGGGACGAGTAGGGCGAGCAGTAGCGCGAGCTGAAGGACGGGCAGCAGTCGCGGTAGCCACAGAGGCGCCCGGAGTAGCCCAGGTAGCCGCAGGGGCTGCCGCAGTCGTAGCCGCGCGAGCCGAACACGCCGCCATAGCCACAGGGCGAGTAGCAGGAATCCTCACACTGCCGCTGGTAGCAGAAAGTCATCGTGGAGCTGCGGGGAGGCGAGGCTGGCGTGGGGAGGGAGAGAGGGAAAAAGGATTTGGGGATTTGGGGTTGCGGTGGAAGGGATTTGGAGCTCAGGCGGTTCCACCCGGCCCGGGGTCATTGCCGCCAGCCCGGGGACATCATTGCCACCAGCTGGGTGGCTCCAGCCTGGCCTGGGACACCTCCAGGGATGGAAAATCCATGGAATCACCTGGGCCAGGATCCAGGATTTATCACAAATATCCCATTTAACCAACCCAGGGAATCCTGGAACGGTTTGGGATGGAAGAACCTTGAAGATCCTTAAAATCCATGTTCAGGGACATTCCCACCATCCCGGGTGGCTCCAGATGGCCTAGGACACCTCCAGGGATGAGGAATCCATGGAAAAACCTGGGCCAGGTGCAGAATTTATCCCAAATATCCCATTAAACCAACCCAGGGAATCCTGGGATGGTTTGGGATGGAAGAACCTTCAAGATCTTTGAAGGTCTTGACAATCCCACCATCCCAGATGGCTCCAGCCTGGCCTGGGACATCTCCAGGGATGAGGAATCCATGGAATCGCCTGGATTCGGAATCACCAAGGTGCAGAATTTATCCCTGAAATCCCATTAAACCAGGAGAGAAAATCCTGGGATGGTTTGGGATGGAAAGATCCTTAAAGATCATTAAAGACCCACGGATGTCCTGAATTTCAATGCCAGTTATTCCCCCTAATCCTCCGTCCCGAGCTTTCTGAATTTCTGAAAATTTCTGGATTCTGAGAATTTCTGAAAAACGAGAATTCCTGATACCTTAACATCCCGTTTTTGGCAAAAAATCACTTAAAAAACATAATTTAAGGCAGAATTCCCATCTCCATCCCACGAAATCACTTAAAAAATATAATTTAAAGTAGAACTCCCATCTCCATCCCACGAAATCACTTAAAAAATATATAATTTAAATTAGAATTCCCATATCCGGCAAAACCCAGCATGGATTTGGCAACAAAAACCTCACAATGTAAAACCCTAAAATAAAAATTTCAAGCCCCACTCACCACGGAGAGCAAATCCCGAGGCTGAAGAGCGAGTGGAGAACATCGAATTTCTCTCCCTTTTATACTCTTATCTGCCTGAGGCTTTGGCGTTTGGACTCCTTCTCATCGCGGGTTGTTTTCCTGGATTTGGGATCATTACTCAGCTCCTGGCTGCCAGCAGGATGACTTCGCGTCGCTCTCTTCCTTTCATGTCCCAAACTTCCTGGGTCAATTAAATTCGGGTGGCGAAATCTGAGTTATGGGAGGAAAAGGAAGGAAGGACGTTGGGAGGTGAATTAATGGATGGCAATCGCAATTTGGGATGAATGGGCAAATGGAGTTTGGGATGAGTCTGGATTCGTAAGAGGGAGGAAGAATTTAAATTGTTTTTCAAAATTAAAAAATCCTTAGGAATCATTCATTCGCTTTGGTTTATTTCAAAATCACGTTTTTAGGCAAAAATATTTGCATTATTTTACTAGATATAGTATTAAAATTATTATTATGAACAAATTTGACCAAACTTCGAATTTACATTACATTTATAGATATAAGATTAAAATTTTTATTATTATCAACGGATTTGACCAAACTTCAGCAAACTCCTAATTTACATTATTTTTCTAGATACAGTATTAAAATCATTATTATTATTAACTAATTTGACCAAACTTCAACAAACTCCTAAGTAGTAGAAAGAAATGGGAATTTTTTTGATTTAAGACTGGAAATATATTTGAATAAATATATTTGGTGTTGGTCACTTTAAGAAGGTAGAAATCCCCAAAAAATCTAAATTTTTTCAAGCAGAAATGAGGATATCTGAAATTGCCTGGTTTATTTTATGATATTTGAAATTTCCAGGTTTATTTTACGATATCTGGAATTTCCGGGCGTTTTTTATGAAATCCCCTCAAAAATTCAATTTCCTGCAGACAAAGCCCAAGCGAGGCGAATTTTCCTGGCTCTGAAAAGATCTGCTCAGTGTTTGTTTTCACTCAGATCGGAAAATTATCCTCTCAGGGACTCCCGACGAGGAGAAAAATAAATAAAAATAAAAATGAAAATAAAAATGAGAATTAAAAATAAAAATTAAAAAACAAAAATAAAACAAAAATAAAAAGGGATTTATCTCTGTAACAACCTCCGAAAAATCCCCCAAAATTCTAAATATTCTCAATTTAATTTGACTTCTTCTTCATTTTGTGGAGGTTTTTAATTTACGCTAATGAAGGTGAATAATTCTGGGGTTCTCCTCTGACCTTCACCTAAAAACTCTGCTTTGCTGTTGACTCCCAAGGCAGGATAATGACAGACAGCAGTTCTGGGCCTTTCTCTAAATTTGGAAAATCAAAGCCTTCATTAAGGATTATTAAATATTTTCGGGCGCAAAGAGATTTATTATTTCAATATTAAAATCCTCCCCACTGTTATGTAACGCGAATTTGGGGTTCTGTATCCTGGCTTTATTAAAGTTGTAATTTATAGTTTGGGAATTTGGTCTCTGGGAGATTTTTTAGCTTCTAAAAATATATCCTGGATGTGTAATTTCGAGGCTCGCAGGAGGCAATTTTCTGGCTGAATCAATAATAAAATATTATTAATAGCCAATTGCATGGTGGGTCCGGATGGGTGAATCAATTCAGCCAATTTTCGGGCTGAATCAATAATATAATTTTCAGGCTGAATCAATAATACAATTTTCAGGCTGAATCAATAATATAATTTTCCAGTTGAATCAAAAATATCTCAATTTTCCGGCTGAATCAATAATGTCGCAATTTTCCGGTTGAATTAATTCAGCCAGTTTTCGGGCTGAATCAATAACATAATTTTCTGGCTGAATCAATATTGTCCCAATTTTCCAGCTGAATCAATACTGTCACAATTTTCCGGTTGAATCCACAATATCTCAATTTTCCAGCTGAATCAATACTGTCACAATTTTCCGGTTGAATGCATAATATCTCAATTTTCCGGCTGAATCAATAATGTCGCAATTTTCCGGTTGAATTAATAATATCTCAATTTTCTGGCTGAATCAATAATCTGATTTTCTGGCTGAATCAATAATATCCCAATTTTCCGGCCGGATCAATAACATCCCAATTTTCCGCCCGGATCAATAACATCCCAATTTCCTAGCTGAATCAATAATCTAATTTTCTGGCTGAATCAATAATATCCCAATTTCGGCTGAATCAATAACATCCCAATTTTCCGGCTGGATCAATAACATCCCAATTTTCCGGCCGGATCAATAACATCCTAATTTTCTGGCTGCCCCAAATCCCATTTGGATTTCTTTGCCCCTTTGGAAATCCCAGGAAATGTCGGGAATTTTCGGCAGGAATGTCGCACATGTTATCCCGAGTTACGAAATCCACGCAAAGCAGAGGTTGTCTTTCCTTCCCCTGAGAATTCCAGGTGGGAAAAATTCCCAACGAAGCAAATTCGGGGCTGAATTGCTCCTCCAAAGCTGCCGCGTGTGGAATTCCTCAGCTCTTCGCTGATCCCAAAAAGCAAACTCAGCGTGATGATCCCAAAGTTTTAATTACCCTGAGTGGTTTTGGGATCAAAGGGATTTTGGGTGGAGCTTCCCGGAGGAATCATCGGAAATCCTGGAAATCGATGAGGGGAGGGGAGCTGGGCTGGACTTTGGGGATGACCAGGGAGTGGACAGGCAGGGCGGGGCTGGAGCTCCATAAAAACCCCAAATCCCTGTGGAGAAATCATTCCCTTCTCCTGCCTTCTCCTCCTCGCAGACCGAGGGTAAGTGGGGAGGGATTTGGGAAGATTGGGGAATTCCAGTGAATTATGAAGGAATGGATTTGGGAAATTCGAGTGAGAGATGAAGGGAGGATTTGGGAAATCCGAGTGAATGATGAAGGATCGATTTGGGAAATTCGAGTGGATGATGAAGGATGGATTTGGGAAATCCCAGTGAGTGATGAAGGGATGGATTTGGGAAATCCCAGTGAGTAATGAAGGGATGGATTTGGGAAATCCCAGTGAATGACGAAGGGATGGATTTGATGCCCTTCTCCTTCTGCATGGGATGGTGGGAATGTCCCTGAACATGGATTTTAAGGATCTTCAAGGTTCTTCCATCCCAAACCATCCCAGGATTCCCTGGGTTGGTTTAATGGGATATTTGGGATAAATCCTGGATCCTGGCCCCGGTTTTTCCATTGATTCTCCATCCCTGGAGGTGTCCCAGGCCAGGCTGGAGCCACCCGGGATGGTGGGAATGTCAAGATCTTTAAGGATGTTGAAGGTTCTTCCATCCCAAACCATCCCAAGATTCCTTGTTCTTTTTAATGGGATTTTAGGGATAAATCCTGGATCCTGGCCCAGGTGATTCCATGGATTTTCCATCCCTGGAGGTGTCCCAGGCCAGGCTGGAGCTACCCAGCTGGTGGCAATGATGTCCCCGGGCTGGCGGCAATGTCCCCGGGCCGGGTGGAACTGCCTGAGCTCCAAATCCCTTCCACCGCAACCCCAAATCCCCAAATCCTTTTTCCCTCTCTCCCTCCCCACGCCAGCCTCGCCTCCCTGCAGCTCCACGATGACTTTCTGCTACCAGCGGCAGTGTGAGGATTCCTGCTACTCGCCCTGTGGCTATGGCGGCGTGTTCGGCTCGCGCGGCTACGACTGCGGCAGCCCCTGCGGCTACCTGGGCTACTCCGGGCGCCTCTGTGGCTACCGCGACTGCTGCCCGTCCTTCAGCTCGCGCTACTGCTCGCCCTACTCGTCCCGCTACGTGCAGAGATACTCCTATAGTAGCTGCTACCCCTCCTGCTACCAGTGCTGAGCCCCGAAATCCGCGGGGATTCCAAGGAAAAACCCTCGGAAATTGGGAATCTGCGATGGAATTTGCGGCTGCTCTGCTGGAGAGCTAAATCCTCACGGAAAACCCTCGGGAACTGGGAATTGGAATTGGGAATTTGGATTGGGAATCAATGATGGAATTCGCGGCTGCTCTGCCGCTAAATCCGCAGGGATTCCACGGAAAAACACTTGGGAATTGGGAATCGGAATTGGGAATCGGGATTGGGAATTAGCGATGGAATTCGCGGCTGCTCAGGGCTGAGGTGGGAAGATCCAGGGTCTGGGAGAGCTCGGGGTTCCTGTGAATTTTCTTCAACGTTCTTCCAAAAATGCTTTGTTTTCCTTTTTTCTCTGCTGCGTTTCTTCGCCCTAGCTGGGTTTAGTGGTGTGAAGGAGGTTTGGTTTAATATTTGTTGACAAATAATTAATTTATGGATCTTTCCCTGGCTAAATTTATTGAAATCTGGAGTGTTCCTGTCTTAGGGATGCATTTTCGATTTCTGACTTAACCGCCTTTGAAACTTCACCAAAAAACCCTAAATCACCCAATCAGCTTCATTTCATTGGATTTAAAACAAGCGGGGAAAAAAAAAAAAAATGGAAAATCGACAGCAAAAATTGTACCTCTGGACTTGTGAGATTTTCTGCACATGTAAATCAATATTTTTGCCCATTCTTTCTGCTCTCTCTGCTAGTTTAGATTGCGATTCTGAGCTTTACTCTTAATAAAAATGTTACAGCATAACGAAATGTCTCTGGTTTTCTTTTCCTGGCTTGCAGGAAAACAGATTTTTGCCCTGACTCAATGTTTTTTTGCTTCTCTGAAACTCATTCTAAGCTCAGCTAGACCCACATTCTGCAAACCAATAAAAAAATCTCAGAAAACGAATTCCAATTCAGGAATTCCCCAGGAAATATTTGGAGACATTCCTTTCAATACTGGCTGCAAATTAATTAAATTTTGGGGGATAAGCCGAGAAATTGGGAGACAAATCCCTCTTTTCTCTAACTAAATCTAAATTTATCTAATCAATAAAATCAGGGGAGTTACAGACAAATCCGGAAGTGAAAACTGGAAATTTTAAGTGTCTCAGAATGCACAAGTAAGAAAATGTGAGATTAAAATAAACTCTACTCTCTGAGCTCTACAGAATGATTTAGCTACGGTAACTGAGGTCTGGTTGAAGAAATAGTTAAAACTAATGGAATTTTAACATATATTTTACTCACCCCAGGAAGCCTAAAGGTAAAAACTAGAAATAAATCCAAATTCGGGGGACGAGAAGGCAAAAGGGGTGAATTGTTTGATCTCCCGTGGCTGTTTGTGCAGAGAGTAATTTGAATGAAAAAAGAAAAAGTAAAAGGCATAAAATAAATTGTGACTAAAGCAAACATTAAACTGCCTCAGCTCGGACTTTTGAAGTGACTCTTCTTCAACAATGAAGCAGCCGAAAAGAAAATGAAGGTTTAAAGAAACTAATAACAGCCTATAAATAAATAAAGTAGTTATTGGCGTCTGGGAGGTGCTTTGAACTCCTTAAATTATCGACTGTGCAGGGAGGTGAAGACATTGTAAATTATTGTGGAAGGGACACAAAGGAATAAATGAATTAATTGATACTTTTTGCTTTAAATCCATGCCTTAAAATAGGAATAATGACTTATTTCCATCCCAAGTGTGCTACAACATGAAGGTGTCTCTGAACTGAAAAAAATTCCCAGTTTTTCCTGTTTTTTTCCGGTTTTTCTCAGTTTTTCCCAGTTTTTGCAGCTCATGGATGCTGAGGAGTTCCAGAGCCTCACCGAACCACCAGAACGATGCTCTTTGTCTCCTGGAAAGTTTTGTTCCACAATTGTAGGAAAGCTTCTCTTTCCAAATAAAGTTTTCTGTACCAAAGCGCGGCTTCTGGTTTTCTTTAGCACATAAACAAGGGAGGTTTGGGTGGATATCAGGAAATTCTTGTCCCGGAGGGTGTTGGGCGCTGAGCAGGGAATGGGCAAAGCCCCGAGGGTGCCAGAGCTCCAGGAGCGTCTGGACAATGCTGCCAGGGAAATTTGGGAATTTTGGGATGTCTCTGCAGGGCCAGGAATTGCACTCTGATGATCCTTCCAGCTCAGGATATTTTTCAATCCTGTGATCAGAAATTCCCTCGTTCGATGATAATAATTTCCCTGTTATTCTATTTATTATCGAACCTGCACTGCTGGGCATTTCCCACCCAAACCATCCCACCATCCCACCATCACACATTTCCCACCCAAACCATCCCACCATCCCACCATCACACATTTCCCACCCAAACCATCCCACCATCACACCATCACACATTTCCCACCCTCGCTCAGCCAGAGCCTCATTCCCAGCCAGGACCAAGAAATTCCGAACCACAGAAATCCTTCATGCAATCAGACTCTTTAATGCGGATGGCAAAGGCCACAGGCAGCGCCAGCCAGAGGCAAAGCAGCGCAGCGACAACGCGCTGGAAATACAAAAATCCCAACAGCTCGGGGACATCGCAGCACAGAGGGGCAGCGCTGCGGGCAGAGCTGGAAACCCCAAAGTGCAGCTGAGCGCTGCGGGGTCACACTGGCCAGGGGACTGGGGACAGGGGACAGGGGACTAGGCACAGGGGACAAGGGATATTTGGGGACAAGGGACAAGCACGCTGCGGCTCCCGGGGCTGCACTCCAGCCTGGCTCGGGGAGCTCAGCACAGCAGGAGCTGCTGCTGGAGGCTGCAGGCAGAGGCAGCAGGGAACTGCAGGGACATTTGGGGTCTAGCAGAGCCCACAGCGGCTCTGGAGGGACCTGGAGCTGCGGCCCCCAGAGCCCCCAATGCCGCAGGGGCCAGAGCTGCCCCCAGAGCCCCCCATGCCCCGAAAGCCCCCAGAGCCCCCAGAGCCCCCAATGCTACAGACGCCAGAGCTTCCCCCCATGCCCCCGGAGCCCCCAAAGCCCCCCATGCCCCCAAAGCCCCCAGAGCCCCCAGAGCCCCCCATGCCCCCAGAGCCCCCAATGCTACAGACGCCAGAGCTGCCCCCCATGCCCCCTGAGCCCCCAAAGCCCCCCATGCCCCCAAAGCCCCCAGAGCCGCCAGAGCCCCCCATGCCCCCAAAGCCCCCCATGCCCCCAAAGCCTCCCATGCCCCCAAAGCCCCCAGAGCCTCCCATGCCCCCAAAGCCCCCAGAGCCCCCCATGCCCCCCATGCCTCCAGAGCCCCCTGATCCAGCTGTGACATAAGGAGCTCCAGAGGATCCCACGGCGCTCTGCTGCGGGAAGGAGCTCAGGATGGGCCCAGGGAAGGTGACCACCACCGGGGGCGGCTGGATGACCGCCGTGGTGTTAGGGCACTGCTGGACACACGGCTCATTGCAGGACTCTGCCAGGGGACTCGTGGGGCACACGCAGCAGGACATGCTTGGGGTCAGCTGGGACAGCTGCAAGACCAGGCAGAGCCACGGCTCACTGCAGGGCTCATCCCAAATCCCTCCTGCCTCTGTCCCACCTGCACTCTGTGTCCCAGGAGATGCTCGGGATCATCTCAGCCATTCCCAGCAAAACCCCTTTCACCGCTGGAATGGCTGCTCTGATCCCTGCTGCTCTCACCATCCCTGAGCCTCGGGTGAGAGCGGGAATTAAGAAAAAATCCCACATCCAAATCCCCAGGCAAACAGAGGACTTGAGCCCATTGGGAAAATCCCAACCATCCTAACTCTGCCATGGGAGAGCATGAGGAGAACAGGGACAAAGATTCCTGGAGAATTCCACAGCCAAGGATTCCCTGAGAAATCCACATCCAAAGACTCCCTGAGAAATCCAATGGTTCCCTGAGAAATCCAAAGGTTCCCTGAGAAATCCACACCCAAGGTTCCCCAAAAGGCTCAGAGGAGCCAGGAGGATGCAGGGAAAGCCTGCACCCACCACAGCGGTCGATGAGCAGAGTCGAGTGGAGGCAGCTGGATGCAGACTGCGGAGCTCTCGGACATTTTATCCATCGCAGAGTGCCCGGAGCACTGTCAGGGCTTAGGCAAAGCCCAGCTCATCACCAGCCAAGCCCAGAAACCTCTCAACACAACTGTCATCCGCGATTCTCTCCATCCTAATTGGCGCCTGGAAATGTGCCCTGCAGGGTCAATGGCCCTGGGAGGGACAGTGACCAATCCCTGTGCAAAAGGCCATTGGTGGCTGCAGCTGAACTCTGACCCCAATAAACCCGATGAGTCCCTAATCCCGACATTGCTCACTTCTCGAGCACTTTGGGCATCACCCGGCAGGGCTTTGGAACGCTGGGCACAGCAGCACGGCTGTCATTACTCCCTTTACAGGCTGCTGACGAGGGACGCCGCGAGGGAGAAGCCATCCCACCCACTCCGGGCTCATCCCAAAGGCCAGCCGTGGCCCCAGAACGGGCAGGAAATGAAAGCACAGCCTCGGGCAGTGGGTCAGGCTGGACGGAGCACGGAGGGTCAGCTGCCCCGACCTCCTGCCCGGCCAGGCTCATCCCACACGGCACTGGGGTGGCACGGAGGGCTCTGGGATGGCTGCACAGGGACAATCCTGAAGGGAGTTTTCTGCCCCTGGAGGACTTGTGAAGTCTCCGATTGCCTCGATGGTCATGCAGGAAGCAGAGGAAATTTGGCTCGTGGCAGATGACGCTTCAGGTGTGATTTATCTCGGAATGATGTGGGTGAGGCACGGGCAGGATGAGGATTGGGATCCACGAGTGAGGGGAGAGCAAGGCAGAGAGCAGGAGAGCAGAAACAAGCCCGAGGAAGCAGCAGCGCCGTGGCTGTGAGCTGCTCCTGCCCGAGCCCTCCTGCACGGCCTGGGTGGCCAGCGGGGCAGGGGCTGTTGGCCAAGACCCCAAAAGCAGCAGGAACAGCATTTCCTAGTGCTCAGCGAGGTGCTGGGATTGCTGTCTGTAGGCACAGTGAGGATTAGGGCCAAAGCAGGGTTTATTGGGGCTGTGAGTGCAGCTCCGGCAGAGCTCTGTCTGCCAGCTAATGATGGCCCTGGCTGTCCCTCCCATCGCCCCTCTCTTGGCCATTCATTCCCACCGCAATGGCCACAACGAGGGCTGACCGAGTTGTCCTGCATCCCTTCCCTTTATGGAGCTGCTTTATTAGCCAGAATTGCTCATTCCTGGCGGTTCTGCCCCCAGCCCCTCACAAAGCTCTCCGGGCTGTATAAAAGAGCTGAGCTCCTTGCAGAGCTCCATCCACCTTCCTCCACTCGACTCTCCTCACCAGCCGGGTAAGTCCAGCTCTCCAAGGCCTCTCGGGGTCTCTTCCTCTCTCCTGCCACTCAACTCCTTCCTCACCCCTTTGCCTCTTCCCGGCCTGTTTTCCAGAACTCTCTGCCCGTCTCAACGATGTCCTGCTGTGCCCCTTCCTCCTGTGCCCCTTCCTGCGGCGTGTGCCCCACGTGTCCCCTGGCCGACTCCTGCAATGAGCCGTGTGTCCGGCAGTGCCCTGACTCCACGGTGGTCATCCAGCCGCCCCCGGTGGTGGTCACTTTCCCTGGGCCCATCCTGAGCTCCAACCCTCAGCAGAGCGCCGTGGGCTCCTCTGGAGCTCCCTACATTGGAGGAGGAGGCTCCTCTGGCCGCCGTGCGGGCTCTGGCGGCTCTGGGGGCGGCTGGGGCTATGGGGGCGGCTGGGGCTATGGGGGCTATGGGGGCTATGGGGGCTATGGGGGCAGCTGTGGCATCTCCAGGGGCAGCTGCTGTGGGCCCTGCTAAGCCACAAATGCCCAGTGCCACCCCAGAGCCGGCAGAGCTCCAGGAACATCCCCCGGCACATCCCAACGCGCCTATCCCTGAGGAAGGAAGGAAGCAATCCACGCCTTGGGCCCTGAGAGCTGCGACTCCTCGAGAGCACTCAGGGCTGCTGGGTGCCTTCCTGCCGTGCTTGAACCCCTGCAGGAATTGCTGCGGCAGGAATTGCTGCTCTGCTCCCAGCACAGCCCAGCCAGGCGCTGCCCAGGGCCAGGAGCCACGGGCAGCCCTTGGCCATGGCTCTGCTCTGCTGCCACCTCCCTCCTCCCTCCGCTGCAATAAAACTGCCTTGCGTTGCAATGTTCACCGCCTCTCGTTTGGTCTTTGCACCACACCCAACACTCTGAGTCCTGGAAGTTTCCAGGAAGTTTCCAGGAGGTTTCCAGCACGGTTTCCACTCAGCCCCACTCGGACAATTCCCACCTGGCAGCTGCCAGCATTCCTCCTGCCTGTCCTTGTCCCCCAGCCTGGCCAGCAGAGTCCCCAGCCAGGCCCTGCTCAGCCCCTCGCACAAAGCCTCTCCCTCTCTCCCTGCCCAGCTCCTCCCCACCGCAGCTCTGCTCTGCAGCCCCACACAGCCCCAGCCCCACACGCTGCTCCCTTCCCGCTCTGCACGTTCCCAAAGGGCTGCCGGGAGCCCCAGGCCGTGCGCTTGGCATGGAGTCACCGCAGGGACACAGCGCAGCTCGGGGCTCTGGGGAGGCTGAGGGGGCAGAGGGGACAGGGGGAACCAACCCAGCCCTTCTGCCCCTGCTGGCCTCCATCCCTTCAGACATTCCCCACCCTGGCCCCTCCTCATCCCGCTTTCCCCGTGGATTCCACGGCTCCTTGCAGCACCTCTGGCCCCACCTCGGCCCCACTGCTGCTGCAGCAGCTCTTCCTGGGCTCTGCAGTGTCACCCAGCCCTGGCTGGGACACAGCTCTGCCCACCAACGGCAGCACAACTCCCCACAGCCCAGGCCATGGTGGCCTTTGCTGCCCTTCCTCACCATGAATGTCATCAAGGAGAATGAAATATTATTTATTGAATCGTTCATATTGCATATATTTGATACATTGGAACTACTGAGATAATATGAATACAGTGTGAAATAATGTTGGCCGGGAATTGCGCTCTGATGATCCTTCCAGCTCAGGGTGTTTTTCAATCCTGTGATCAGAAATTCCCTCATTCGATGATAATCATTTCCCTGTTATTCTATTTATTATCGAACCTGCACTGCTGGGCATTTCCCACCCAAACCATCCCACCATCCCACCATCACACATTTCCCACCCTCGCTCAGCCAGAGCCTCATTCCCAGCCAGGACCAAGAAATTCCGAACCACAGAAATCCTTCATGCAATCAGACTCTTTAATGCGGATGGCAAAGGCCACAGGCAGCGCCAGCCAGAGGCAAAGCAGCGCAGCGACAACGCGCTGGAAATACAAAAATCCCAACAGCTCGGGGACATCGCAGCACAGAGGGGCAGCGCTGCGGGCAGAGCTGGAAACCCCAAAGTGCCGCTGAGCGCTGTGGGGTCACACTGGCCAGGGGACTGGGGACAGGGGACAGGGGACAAGGGATATTTGGGGACAAGGGACAAGCACCCTGCGGCTCCCGGGGCTGCACTCCAGCCTGGCTCGGGGAGCTCAGCACAGCAGGAGCTGCTGCTGGAGGCTGCAGGCAGTGGCAGCAGGGAACTGCAGGGATATTTGGGGTCTAGCAGAGCCCACAGCGGCTCTGGAGGGACCTGGAGCTGCGGCCCCCAGAGCCCCCAGAGCCCCCAATGCCGCAGGAGCCAGAGCTGCCCCCAGAGCCCCCCATGCCCCCAGAGCCCCCAATGCTACAGAAGCCAGAGCTGCCCCCCATGCCCCCTGAGCCCCCAAAGCCCCCCATGCCCCCAAAGCCCCCAGAACCGCCAGAGCCCCCCATGCCCCCAAAGCCCCCCATGCCTCCAAAGCCTCCCATGCCCCCAAAGCCCCCAGAGCCCCCCATGCCCCCAGAGCCCCCCATGCCCCCCATGCCTCCAGAGCCCCCTGATCCAGCTGAGACATAAGGAGCTCCGGAGGATCCCACGGCGCTCTGCTGCGGGAAGGAGCTCAGGATGGGCCCAGGGAAGGTGACCACCACCGGGGGCGGCTGGATGACCGCCGTGGAGTTAGGGCACTGCTGGACACACGGCTCATTGCAGGACTCTGCCAGGGGACTCGTGGGGCACACGCAGCAGGACATGCTTGGGGTCAGCTGGGACAGCTGCAAGACAAGGCAGAGCCACGGCTCACTGCAGGGCTCATCCCAAATCCCTCCTGCCTCTGTCCCACCTGCACTCTGTGTCCCAGGAGATGCTCGGGATCATCTCAGCCATTCCCAGCAAAACCCCTTTCACCGCTGGAATGGCTGCTCTGATCCCTGCTGCTCTCACCATCCCAGAGCCTCGGGTGAGAGCGGGAATTAAGAAAAAATCCCACATCCAAATCCCCAGGCAAACAGAGGACTTGAGCCCATTGGGAAAATCCCAACCATCCTAACTCTGCCATGGGAGAGCATGAGGAGAACAGGGACAAAGATTCCTGGAAAATTCCACAGCCAAGGATTCCCTGAGAAATCCACAGCCAAAGATTCCCTGAGAAATCCAATGGTTCCCTGAGAAATCCAAAGGTTCCCTGAGAAATCCACACCCAAGGTTCCCCAAAAGGCTCAGAGGAGCCAGGAGGATGCAGGGAAAGCCTGCACCCACCACAGCAGTCGATGAGCAGAGTCGAGTGGAGGCAGCTGGATGCAGACTGCGGAGCTCTCGGACATTTTATCCATCGCAGAGTGCCCGGAGCACTGTCAGGGCTTAGGCAAAGCCCAGCTCATCACCAGCCAAGCCCAGAAACCTCTCAACACAACTGTCATCCGCGATTCTCTCCATCCTAATTGGCGCCTGGAAATGTGCCCTGCAGGGTCAATGGCCCTGGGAGGGACAGTGACCAATCCCTGCGCAAAAGGCCATTGGTGGCTGCAGCTGAACTCTGACCCCAATAAACCCGATGAGTCCCTAATCCCGACATTGCTCACTTCTCGAGCACTTTGGGCATCACCCGGCAGGGCTTTGGAACGCTGGGCACAGCAGCACGGCTGTCATTACTCCCTTTACAGGCTGCTGACGAGGGACGCCGCGAGGGAGAAGCCATCCCACCCACTCCAGGCTCATCCCAAAGGCCAGCCGTGGCCCCAGAACGGGCAGGAAATGAAAGCACAGCCACGGGCAGTGGGTCAGGCTGGACGGAGCACGGAGGGTCTGCAGCCACGACCTCCTGCCTGGCCAGGCTCATCCCACACGGCACTGGGGTGGCACGGAGGGCTCTGGGATGGCTGCACAGGGACAATCCTGAAGGGATTTTTCTGCCCCTGGAGGACTTGTGCAGTCCCCGATTGCCTTGATGGTCGTGCAGGAAGCAGAGGAAATTTGGCTCGTGGCAGATGAAGCTTCATGTGTGATTTATCTCGGATTGATGTGGGTGAGGCACGGGCAGGATGAGGATTGGGATCCACGAGTGAGGGGAGAGCAAGGCAGAGAGCAGGAGAGCAGAAACAAGCCTGAGGAAGCAGCAGCGCCGTGGCTGTGAGCTGCTCCTGCCCGAGCCCTCCTGCACGGCCTGGGTGGCCAGCGGGGCACGGGGTCTTGGCCAAGACCCCCAAACCAGCAGGGACAGCCATTCCTAGTGCTCAGCGAGGTGCTGGGATTGCTGTCTGTAGGCACAGTGAGGATTAGGGCCAAAGCAGGGTTTATTGGGGCTGTGAGTGCAGCTCCGGCAGAGCTCTGTCTGCCAGCTAATGATGGCCCTGGCTGTCCCTCCCATCGCCCCTCTCTTGGCCATTCATTCCCACCGCAATGGCCACAACGAGGGCTGACAGAGTTGTCCTGCATCCCTTCCCTTTATGGAGCTGCTCTATTAGCCAGAATTGCTCATTCCTGGCGGTTCTGCCCCCAGCCCCTCACAAAGCTCTCCGGGCTGTATAAAAGAGCTGAGCTCCTTGCAGAGCTCCATCCACCTTCCTCCACTCGACTCTCCTCACCAGCCGGGTAAGTCCAGCTCTCCAAGGCCTCTCGGGGTCTCTTCCTCTCTCCTGCCACTCAACTCCTTCCTCACCCCTTTGCCTCTTCCCAGCCTGTTTTCCAGAACTCTCTGCTCGTCTCAACGATGTCCTGCTGTGCCCCTTCCTCCTGTGCCCCTTCCTGCTGCGTGTGCCCCACGTGTCCCCTGGCCGACTCCTGCAATGAGCCGTGTGTCCGGCAGTGCCCTGACTCCACGGTGGTCATCCAGCCGCCGCCTGCAGTGGTCACCTTCCCCGGGCCCATCCTGAGCTCCAACCCTCAGCAGAGCGCCGTGGGCTCCTCTGGAGCTCCCTACATTGGAGGAGGAGGCTCCTCTGGCCGCCGTGGGGGCTCTAGGGGCGGCTGGGGCTATGGGGGCTATGGGGGCTATGGGGGCTATGGGGGCAGCTGTGGCATCTCCAGGGGCAGCTGCTGTGGGCCCTGCTAAGCCACAAATGCCCAGTGCCACCCCAGAGCCGGCAGAGCTCCAGGAAATCCCCCGGCACAACCAACGCGCCTATCCCCGAGGAAGGAAGGAAGCAATCCACGCCTTGGGCCCTGAGAGCTGCGACTCCTCGAGAGCACTCAGGGCTGCTGGGTGCCTTCCTGCCGCGCTTGAACCCCTGCAGGAATTGCTGCTGCAGGAATTGCTGCTCTGCTCCACCTACAGCCCTCGATGAGCTCCTGAATCCCTGCAGGAATTACTGCTCTGCTCCCAGCACAGCCCAGCCAGGCTCTGCCCAGGGCCAGGAGCCACGGGCAGCCCTTGGCCATGGCTCTGCTCTGCTGCCACCTCCCTCCTCCCTCCGCTGCAATAAAACTGCCTTGCGTTGCAATGTTCACCTCCTCCCGTTTGGTCTTTGCACCACACCCAACACTCTGAGTCCTGGGGGCTTCCAGGAAGTTTCCAGGAGGTTTCCAGCACGGTTTCCACTCAGCCCCACTCGGACAATTCCCACCTGGCAGCTGCCAGCATTCCTCCTGCCTGTCCTTGTCCCCCAGCCTGGCCAGCAGAGTCCCCAGCCAGGCCCTGCTCAGCCCCTCGCACAAAGCCTCTCCCTCTCTCCCTGCCCAGCTCCTCCCCACCGCAGCTCTGCTCTGCAGCCCCACACAGCCCCAGCCCCACACGCTGCTCCCTTCCCGCTCTGCACGTTCCCAAAGGGCTGCCGGGAGCCCCAGGCCGTGCGCTTGGCATGGAGTCACCGCAGGGACACAGCGCAGCTCGGGGCTCTGGGGAGGCTGAGGGGGCAGAGGGGACAGGGGGAACCAACCCAGCCCTTCTGCCCCTGCTGGCCTCCATCCCTTCAGACATTCCCCACCCTGGCCCCTCCTCATCCCGCTTTCCCCGTGGATTCCACGGCTCCTTGCAGCACCTCTGGCCCCACCTCGGCCCCACTGCTGCTGCAGCAGCTCTTCCTGGGCTCTGCAGTGTCACCCAGCCCTGGCTGGGACACAGCTCTGCCCACCAACGGCAGCACAACTCCCCACAGCCCAGGCCATGGTGGCTTTGCTGCCCTTCCCCACCATGAATGTCATCAATGACAATAAAATATTATTTATTGAATCATTCATATTGCATATATTTGTTACATTGGAACTACTGAGATGAAATGAACACAGTGTGAAATAATATTGGCTAAATCTGGGCTGGATTAAATCTGGCCTGGATTAATTTAGAAGCAAATACAAATCCAAACCCAGGGAATTGTTGGTGTTAATTTGAGAGGTCAAAGAATTTTTTGTGATGCATCAATAGACAAGAAGAAATTATTTTTCTCACAATCCTCCCATTGCTCCTCATGTTGATAATCCCTCTGGGAAATGCTCCACCCCTCCACCAGTAAATCCAGGGATGTTCCCAACCCCACAGCCACACCCTGCCCAAACCATCGGCCACAGCCACCACTCTGGGTCACCAAAGCCATGTGACCCCTGCGGGCCAAAGGAAGGATGAAGGAAAACCAGGAGTCAACATTGCAATGCAAGAGAGTTTTTATTGCAGGGAGGGCAGGGGGAGCTGGTAGCAGAGCAGAGCCATGGCCAAGGGCTGCCCGTGTCCCCTGGCCCTGCAGAGCCAGGAGAGCAGAGCAGCAGCCCAGGGCGAGTGGCTGGCATCACAGGGAGCCCCGTGGGAGGCTCAGGCAGGGCAGGGACGAGGCAGAGGTGCTTCCCAAGCTGGCGCCAGGGTGCCGATGTGTGCAGCCCGGCGATGCCCGAGGGGCTTTGTCCCCCAGAGCGTCGCGTCGGGATGTGCCGGCCGTTGTCCTGGAGCTCTCTTGGGGCTGAGGCCGCGCTCGCTTGGCGGCTTAGCAGGGGCTGCAGTTGCCGTTGAGGTAGCGGTGGCCACTGCTCCAGCCGCCGTAGCCACAGCCCCCATAGCCACCCCCGTAGCCCCCATAGCCCCCATAGCCTCCACAGCCCCAACCCCCGTAGCCCCCACGGCCTCCATAACCCCAACCCCCATAGCCACCATAACCTCCATAACCCCAGCCACCCCAGCCGCCACGGCCACCATAGCCCCAGCCTCCATAGCCTCCATAGCCCCCAGAGCCCCCACGGCCAAAGGCGCCCCCAGATCCAGCGCCAACGTAGGGAGCTCCTGCCGATCCCACGGCGCTCTGCTGCGGGAAGGAGCTCAGGATGGGCCCAGGGAAGGTGACCACTGAGGGTGGTGGCTGGATGACCACCGTGGAGTCAGGGCACTGCCGGACACACGGCTCATTGCAGGTGTCAGCCAGAGGGGCCGGGGTGGCCACCCCACAGGTAGGGACACACAGGCTGGAGCAGGACATCTTTGGGGTCAGTTGGGAGAGCTGCAAGACAAGGCAGAGCCACGGCTCACTGCAGGGCTCATCCCAAATCCCTCCTGCTTCTTTCCCACCTGCATCCCAGGACATCCTCTGGATCATCTCAGGCATTCCCAGCAAAACCCCATTCCCCTGAAACTCCTCTTCAATCTCTTGCTTCTCTCACCATCCTTGAGCCTCACTTGTCCATGGGAACTTAGAAAACTTCCACATCCAAAGTGGAAAATCCTCAAGCTCCCAACACGCTTGAATCCACAATCCCAACCATCCCAACTCTGCTCTGGGAGAGCATGAGGAGCGCAGAGACAAAGGTTCCTCAAGAAAACCCCATGGATTCCTTGAGGAAACCTCAAAGTTTCCTCAAGACAACCCCAAAGATTCATCGAGAAAACCCCAAAGATTCCTTGAGGAAACCTTAAAGATTCCTTGAGAAAACCCCAAAGATTCCTTGAGAAAGCCATGGAAGAAGAAGAGAAGAGGAGAGAAGTGCTGGACTTACCAAGCTGATAAGACAAGTCAGGCGCTGAAAGATGGATAGAGCTCTGTGAAACCCTTGGACCTTTTATACACCTCCGAGAGGGCCTGGGGCGTCAGGAAAAGGGAGCGGTGGCAAAAAAACAGGTAATTAGGAATTCAAGCTGACAAGCTTCATCAGAGAGATAATGATGCAATCCAATTATACACCTCGAGATCAGGAAGATCGGTGTGGAAACGTGCTGTGGACATGGAGGTGGTGATGGGAGGGACAACAACGTGACAGACCAGGCGCCGCTGGAGCTCAGATCACAGCCCCAATAAAACCTGCTCTGTCCCTAATCCTTCAAAAATCCCTTAGTTTGCTTACAAATAATTTTGAGCATTCTTTGGGATGCGGTTGCACCCAGCCCTGCTGCTCTGAGCTCCAGCCTGGCTGTGCCTGGGGGTCAGCAGTGTCCAGCTGGGACTGTCCTGGGGGCTACAGGGCTTGAGGGGGATTTGGCCAACAACTCCTGGC
Organism: Entomyzon cyanotis; assembly: GCA_024500445.1. Taxonomy (NCBI): domain Eukaryota; kingdom Metazoa; phylum Chordata; class Aves; order Passeriformes; family Meliphagidae; genus Entomyzon; species Entomyzon cyanotis. Next base: position 630,739 of record JAKEPQ010001001.1, read on the forward strand.
CCAACCCTCGGTGACCACTGGGCAATCCAGACCCTCCAGGAGGGCTTGGGAAGGACCCAGCTAATGGACATGGGGTTGGAGGAGCCCTGCTGACCAGGCCACATCCGTTGTGTCCCCTCTGTCACAGCTGTCCAGTCTCTGTCCCACCTCTCTCCCCATTTCCTGGTGTTTTAGGGCTTTGTCCCCTCTCCTCTTTTCATGGCCATCAAGGCAAACTGGCACTGAGAAACCCCAATGATCTCCAGAACCTGAGACTGGGACAATTCACAGAGATATTGACCTTGACCTTGGGATGAGGAGCTTTCGCTGGCGCTGGGAGATGATGGGATTTGGGAGATGTGTGGATTTGGCTTCTCCCTTTGCCCAAGCTGCCAGTTCCTCTGTTTACCAGCCTGTAAAAAGGAGCTAATGACAGGGGTGATGGCTGGGGCAGCACTTCAAAGAGCTTTACAGATTCCTGGGATTGTCCTCTGTAAGCAGAGTGAGGATTAGGGCCAAAGCAGGGTTTATTGGGGCTGAGAGTGCAGCGCCAGCTAATGATGGCCCTGGCTGTCCCTCCCTCCCATGACTTCCTTCGTGTCCAAAGCACGTTTTCACACTGATGTCCCCAAAACGGGCAGACATGGAATTATCTTGCGACACTATCTCTCTGATGAAGCTTGTCAGTGCGAATTCCTAATTACTTGTTGGGTTCTTTTTGCCGCCGCCCCCTTTCATGAAGCCGCAGGCGCTCTGGGGTGTATAAAAGAGCAGAGCTCCTTGCAGAGCTCCATCCGCCTTCGTCCACTTGACTCTCCTCACCAGCCGGGTAAGTCCAGCTCTCCAAAGCCTCTTGGAGTCTCTTTCTCTCTCTCCTTCCATGCAACTCCTTCCTCACCCCTTTGCCTCTTCCAGGGGTGTTTTCCAGAAGTTTCCACCTCTCTGAAGGATATGCAGCTCTCCAAGGCCTCTTGGAGGTCTCTTTCTCTCTCCTTCCATGCAACTCCTCCATCAGATCTTTGCCCAATTCCTGGGTGTTTTCCAGAGGTTTCTGCCAGTCTGAAGGACGCCAAGCTCTCCGAACCCTCTTGGAAATCTCTTTCTCTCTCCTTCCATGCAACTCCTCAATCACATCTTTGTCTATTTCATGGGTGTTTTCCAGAAATTTCTACCCGTCTGACCCCAAGGATGTCCTGCTCCAGCCTGTGTGTCCCTACCTGCGGGGTGGCCACCCCGGCCCCTCTGGCTGACACCTGCAATGAGCCGTGTGTCCGGCAGTGCCCTGACTCCACGGTGGTCATCCAGCCGCCGCCCTCGGTGGTCACCTTCCCTGGGCCCATCCTGAGCTCCTTCCCACAGCAGAGCGCCGTGGGATCGGCAGGAGCTCCCTACGTTGGCGCTGGATCTGGGGGCGCCTTTGGCCGTGGGGGCTACGGAGGCTATGGGGGCTATGGAGGTTATGGAGGCTGGGGCTATGGAGGCTATGGAGGTTATGGAGGTTGGGGTTATGGAGGCCGTGGTGGCTACGGGGGTTGGGGCTATGGAGGCTATGGGGGCTATGGGGGCTACGGGGGTGGCTATGGGGGCTGTGGCTATGGCGGCTGGAGCAGTGGCCACCGCTACCTCAACGGCAACTGCAGCCCCTGCTAAGCCGCCAAGCGAGCGCGGCCTCAGCCCCAAGAGAGCTCCAGGACAACGGCCGGCACATCCCGACGCGACGCTCTGGGGGACAAAGCCCCTCGGGCATCGCCGGGCTGCACACATCGGCACCCTGGCGCCAGCTTGGGAAGCACCTCTGCTTCATCCCTGCCCCGCCTGAGCCTCCCGCGGGGCTCCCTGTGATGCCAGCCACTCGCCCTGGGCTGCTGCTCTGCTCTCCTGGCTCTGCAGGGCCAGGGGACACGGGCAGCCCTTGGCCATGGCTCTGCTCTGCTACCAGCTCCCCCTGCCCTCCCTGCAATAAAAACTCTCTTGCATTGCAATGTTGACTCCTGGTTTTCCTTCATCCTTCCTTTGGCCCGCAGGGGTCACATGGCTTTGGTGACCCAGAGTGGTGGCTGTGGCCGATGGTTTGGGCAGGGTGTGGCTGTGGGGTTGGGAACATCCCTGGATTTACTGGTGGAGGGGTGGAGCATTTCCCAGAGGGATTATCAACATGAGGAGCAATGGGAGGATTGTGAGAAAAATAATTTCTTCTTGTCTATTGATGCATCACAAAAAATTCTTTGACCTCTCAAATTAACACCAACAATTCCCGGGGTTTATATTTGTATTTATTTCTAAACCAATCCAGGCCAGATTTAATCCAGGCCAGATTCCATCCAGGCCAGATTTAGCCAATATATTTCACACTGTGTTCAGTTTATATCAGTAGTTCCAATGTATCAAATATATGCAATATGAACAATATATTAAATAATATTTTATTCTCATTGATGACATTCATGGTGAGGAAGGGCAGCAAAGGCCACCATGGCCTGGGCTGTGGGGAGTTGTGCTGCCGTTGGTGGGCAGAGCTGTGTCCCAGCCAGGGCTGGGTGACACTGCAGAGCCCAGGAAGAGCTGCTGCAGCAGCAGTGGGGCCGAGGTGGGGCCAGAGGTGCTGCAAGGAGCCGTGGAATCCACGGGGAAAGCGGGATGAGGAGGGGCCAGGGTGGGGAATGTCTGAAGGGATGGAGGCCAGCAGGGGCAGAAGGGCTGGGTTGGTTCCCCCTGTCCCCTCTGCCCCCTCAGCCTCCCCAGAGCCCCGAGCTGCGCTGTGTCCCTGCAGTGACTCCATGCCAAGCGCACGGCCTGGGGCTCCCGGCAGCCCTTTGGGAACGTGCAGAGCGGGAAGGGAGCAGCGTGTGGGGCTGGGGCTGTGTGGGGCTGCAGAGCAGAGCTGCGGTGGGGAGGAGCTGGGCAGGGAGAGAGGGAGAGGCTTTGTGCGAGGGGCTGAGCAGGGCCTGGCTGGGGACTCTGCTGGCCAGGCTGGGGGACAAGGACAGGCAGGAGGAATGCTGGCAGCTGCCAGGTGGGAATTGTCCGAGTGGGGCTGAGTGGAAACCGTGCTGGAAACCTCCTGGAAACTTCCTGGAAACCTCCAGGACTCAGAGTGTTGGCTGTGGTGCAAAGACCAAACGGGAGGAGGAGAACATTGCAACGCAAGGCAGTTTTATTGCAGGGGAGGGAGGAGGGAGGTGGCAGCAGAGCAGAGCCATGGCCAAGGGCTGCCCGTGGCTCCTGGCCCTGGGCAGAGCCTGGCTGGGCTGTGCTGGGAGCAGAGCAGCAATTCCTGCAGCAGCAATTCCTGCAGGGATTCAGGAGCTCATCTAGGGCTGTAGGTGGAGCAGAGCAGCAATTCCTGCAGCAGCAATTCCTGCAGGGGTTCAAGCGCGGCAGGAAGGCACCCAGCAGCCCTGAGTGCTCTCGAGGAGTCGCAGCTCTCAGGGCCCAAGGCGTGGATTGCTTCCTTCCTTCCTCGGGGATAGGCGCGTTGGTTGTGCCGGGGGATTTCCTGGAGCTCTGCCGGCTCTGGGGTGGCACTGGGCATTTGGGGCTTAGCAGGGCCCACAGCAGCTGCCCCTGGAGATGCCACAGCTGCCCCCATAGCCCCCATAGCCCCCATAGCCCCCATAGCCCCCATAGCCCCAGCCACCGCCATAGCCCCCAGAGCCCCCAGAGCCCCCACGGCGGCCAGAGGAGCCTCCTCCTCCAATGTAGGGAGCTCCAGAGGAGCCCACAGCGCTCTGCTGAGGGTTGGAGCTCAGGATGGGCCCGGGGAAGGTGACCACTGCAGGCGGTGGCTGGATGACCACCGTGGAGTCAGGGCACTGCCGGACACACGGCTCATTGCAGGAGTCGGCCAGGGGACACGTGGGGCACACGCAGCAGGAAGGGGCACAGGAGGAAGGGGCACAGCAGGACATCGTTGAGACAGGCAGAGAGTTCTGGAAAACAGGCCGGGAAGAGGCAAAGGGGTGAGGAAGGAGTTGAGTGGAAGGAGAGAGAAAGAGACCCCGAGAGGCCTTGGAGAGCTGGACTTACCCAGCTGGTGAGGAGAGTCGAGTGGAGGAAGGTGGATGGAGCTCTGCAAGGAGCTCAGCTCTTTTATACAGCCCGGAGAGCTTTGTGAGGGGCTGGGGGCAGAACCGCCAGGAATGAGCAATTCTGGCTAATAGAGCAGCTCCATAAAGGGAAGGGATGCAGGACAACTCAGTCAGCCCTCGTTGTGGCCATTGCGGTGGGAATGAATGGCCAAGAGAGGGGCGATGGGAGGGACAGCCAGGGCCATCATTAGCTGGCAGACAGAGCTCTGCCGGAGCTGCACTCACAGCCCCAATAAACCCTGCTTTTGCCCTAATCCTCGCTGTGCCTACAGACAGCAATCCCAGCACCTCGCTGAGCACTAGGAAATGCTGTTCCTGCTGGTTTTGGGGTCTTGGCCAACACCCCGTGCCCCGCTGGCCACCCAGGCCGTGCAGGAGGGCTCGGGCAGGAGCAGCTCACAGCCACGGCGCTGCTGCTTCCTCGGGCTTGTTTCTGCTCACCTGCTCTCTGCCTTGCTCTCCCCTCACTCGTGGATCCCAATCCTCATCCTGCCCGTGCCTCACCCACATCATTCCGAGATAAATCACACATGAAGCTACATCTGCCACGAGCCAAATTTCCTCTGCTTCCTGCATGACCATCGAGGCAATCAGGGACTTCCCAAGTCCTCCAGGGGCAGAAAACTCTCTTCAGGATTGTCCCTGTGCAGCCATCCCAGAGCCCTCCGTGCCACCCCAGTGCCGTGTGGGATGAGCCTGGCCGGGCAGGAGGTCGGGGCTGCTGACCCTCCGTGCTCCGTCCAGCCTGACCCACTGCCCGAGGCTGTGCTTTCATTTCCTGCCCGTTCTGGGGCCACGGCTGGCGTTTGGGATGAGCCTGGAGTGGGTGGGATGGCTTCTCCCTCGCAGCGTCCCTCGTCAGCAGCCTGTAAAGGGAGTAATGACAGCCGTGCTGCTGTGCCCAGCGTTCCAAAGCCCTGCCGGGTGATGCCCAAAGTGCTCGAGAAGTGAGCTATGTCGGGATTAGGGACTCATCGGGTTTATTGGGGTCAGAGTTCAGCTGCAGCCACCAATGGCCTTTCGCGCAGGGATTGGTCACTGTCCCTCCCAGGGCCATTGACCCTGCAGGGCACATTTCCAGGCGCCAATTAGGATGGAGAGAATCGCGAATGACAGTTGTGTTGAGAGGTTTCTGGGCTTGGCTGGTGATGAGCTGGGCTTTGCCTAAGCCCTGACAGTGCTCCGGGCACTCTGCGATGGATAAAATGTCCGAGAGCTCCGCAGTCTGCATCCAGCTGCCTCCACTCGACTCTGCTCATCGACCGCTGTGGTGGGTGCAGGCTTTCCCTGCATCCTCCTAGCTCCTCTGAGCCTTTTGGGGAACCTTGGGTGTGGATTTCTCAGGGAACCTTTGGATTTCTGAGTGAACCTTGGCTGTGGATTTCTTAGGGAATTCGTGGCTGTGGATTTCTCCAGGAATCTTTGTCCCTGTTCTCCTCATGCTCTCCCAGGGCAGAGTTAGGATGGTTGGGATTTTCCCAATGGGCTCAAGTCCTCTGTTTGCCTGGGGATTTGGATGTGGGATTTTTTCTTAATTCCCGCTCTCACCCGAGGCTCTGGGATGGTGAGAGCAGCAGGGATCAGAGCAGCCATTCCAGCGGTGAAAGGGGTTTTGCTGGGAATGGCTGAGATGATCCCGAGCATCTCCTGGGACACAGAGTGCAGGTGGGACAGAGGCAGGAGGGATTTGGGATGAGCCCTGCAGTGAGCCGTGGCTCTGCCTTGTCTTGCAGCTGTCCCAGCTGACCCCAAGCATGTCTTGCTGCGTGTGCCCCACGAGTCCCCTGGCAGAGTCCTGCAATGAGCCGTGTGTCCAGCAGTGCCCTAACTCCACGGCGGTCATCCAGCCGCCCCCGGTGGTGGTCACCTTCCCCGGGCCCATCCTGAGCTCCTTCCCGCAGCAGAGCGCCGTGGGATCCTCCGGAGCTCCTTATGTCACAGCTGGATCAGGGGGCTCTGGGGGCATGGGGGGCATGGGGGGCTCTGGGGGCTTTGGGGCCATGGGGGGCTCCGGGGGCTCTGGGGGCATGGGAGGCTTTGGGGGCATGGGGGGCTTTGGGGGCATGGGGGGCTCTGGCGGCTCTGGGGGCTTTGGGGGCATGGGGGGCTTTGGGGGCTCAGGGGGCATGGGGGGAGCTCTGGCTTCTGTAGCATTGGGGGCTCTGGGGGATGGGGGGCTTTGGGGGCTCAGGGGGCATGGGGGGCAGCTCTGGCTTCTGTAGCATTGGGGGCTCTGGGGGCATGGGGGGCTCTGGGGGCAGCTCTGGCACCTGCGGCATTGGGGGCTCTGGGGGCTCTGGGGGCCGCAGCTCCAGGTCCCTCCAGAGCCGCTGTGGGCTCTGCTAGACCCCAAATGTCCCTGCGGTTCCCTGCTGCCACTGCCTGCAGCCTCCAGCAGCAGCTCCTGCTGTGCTGAGCTCCCCGAGCCAGGCTGGAGTGCAGCCCCGGGAGCCGCAGCGTGCTTGTCCCTTGTCCCCAAATATCCCTTGTCCCCTGTCCCCTGTCCCCAGTCCCCTGGCCAGTGTGACCCCGCAGCGCTCAGCTGCACTTTGGGGTTTCCAGCTCTGCCCGCAGCGCTGCCCCTCTGTGCTGCGATGTCCCCGAGCTGTTGGGATTTTTGTATTTCCAGCGCGTTGTCGCTGCGCTGCTTTGTCTCTGGCTGGCGCTGCCTGTGGCCTTTGCCATCCGCATTAAAGAGTCTGATTGCATGAAGGATTTGTGTGGTTCGGAATTTCTTGGTCCTGGCTGGGAATGAGGCTCTGGCTGAGCGAGGGTGGGAAATGTGTGATGGTGTGATGGTGGGATGGTTTGGGTGGGAAATGTGAGATGGTGGGATGGCGGGATGGTTTGGGTGGGAAATGTGTGATGGTGGAACGGTGGGATGGTTTGGGTGGGAAATGCCCAGCCGTGCAGGTTCGATAATAAATAGAATAACAGGGAAATGATTATCATCGAATGAGGGAATTTCTGATCACAGGATTGAAAAATACCCTGAGCTGGAAGGATCATCAGAGCGCAATTCCCGGCCAACATTATTTCACACTGTATTCATATTATCTCAGTAGTTCCAATGTATCGAATATATGCAATATGAACGATTCAATAAATAATATTTTATTGTCATTGATGACATTCATGGTGAGGAAGGGCAGCAAAGCCACCATGGCCTGGGCTGTGGGGAGTTGTGCTGCCGTTGGTGGGCAGAGCTGTGTCCCAGCCACGGCTGGGTGACACTGCAGAGCCCAGGAAGAGCTGCTGCAGCAGCAGTGGGGCCGAGGTGGGGCCAGAGGTGCTGCAAGGAGCCGTGGAATCCACGGGGAAAGCGGGATGAGGAGGGGCCAGGGTGGGGAATGTCTGAAGGGATGGAGGCCAGCAGGGGCAGAAGGGCTGGGTTGGTTCCCCCTGTCCCCTCTGCCCCCTCAGCCTCCCCAGAGCCCCGAGCTGCGCTGTGTCCCTGCGGTGACTCCATGCCAAGCGCATGGCCTGGGGCTCCCGGCAGCCCTTTGGGAACGTGCAGAGCGGGAAGGGAGCAGCGTGTGGGGCTGGGGCTGTGTGGGGCTGCAGAGCAGAGCTGCGGTGGGGAGGAGCTGGGCAGGGAGAGAGGGAGAGGCTTTGTGCGAGGGGCTGAGCAGGGCCTGGCTGGGGACTCTGCTGGCCAGGCTGGGGGACAAGGACAGGCAGGAGGAATGCTGGCAGCTGCCAGGTGGGAATTGTCCGAGTGGGGCTGAGTGGAAACCGTGCTGGAAACCTCCTGGAAACTTCCTGGAAACCTCCAGGACTCAGAGTGTTGGCTGTGGCGCAAAGACCAAACGAGAGGAGGTGAACATTGCAACGCAAGGCAGTTTTATTGCAGGGGAGGGAGGAGGGAGGTGGCAGCAGAGCAGAGCCATGGCCAAGGGCTGCCCGTGGCTCCTGGCCCTGGGCAGAGCCTGGCTGGGCTGTGCTGAGAGCAGAGCAGCAATTCCTGCAGGGATTCAGGAGCTCATCGAGGGCTGTAGGTGGAGCAGAGCAGCAATTCCTGCAGCAGCAATTCCTGCAGGGGTTCAAGCGCGGCAGGAAGGCACCCAGCAGCCCTGAGTGCTCTCGAGGAGTCGCAGCTCTCAGGGCCCGAGGCGTGGATTGCTTCCTTCCTTCCTCGGGGATAGGCGCGTTGGGATGTGCCGGGGGATTTCCTGGAGCTCTGCTGGCTCTGGGGTGGCACTGGGCATTTGGGGCTTAGCAGGGCCCACAGCAGCTGCCCCTGGAGATGCCACCGCTGCCCCCATAGCCCCCATAGCCCCCATAGCCCCAGCCACCGCCATAGCCCCCAGAGCCCCCAGAGCCCCCACGGTGGCCAGAGGAGCCTCCTCCTCCAATGTAGGGAGCTCCAGAGGAGCCCACGGCGCTCTGCTGAGGGTTGGAGCTCAGGATGGGCCCGGGGAAGGTGACCACCACCGGGGGCGGCTGGATGACCACCGTGGAGTCAGGGCACTGCCGGACACACGGCTCATTGCAGGAGTCGGCCAGGGGACACGTGGGGCACACGCAGCAGGAAGGGGCACAGGAGGAAGGGGCACAGCAGGACATCGTTGAGACGGGCAGAGAGTTCTGGAAAACAGGCCGGGAAGAGGCAAAGGGGTGAGGAAGGAGTTGAGTGGAAGGAGAGAGAAAGAGACCCCGAGAGGCCTTGGAGAGCTGGACTTACCCGGCTGGTGAGGAGAGTCGAGTGGAGGAAGGTGGATGGAGCTCTGCAAGGAGCTCAGCTCTTTTATACAGCCCGGAGAGCTTTGTGAGGGGCTGGGGGCAGAACCGCCAGGAATGAGCAATTCTGGCTAATAGAGCAGCTCCATAAAGGGAAGGGATGCAGGACAACTCGGTCAGCCCTCGTTGTGGCCATTGCGGTGGGAATGAATGGCCAAGAGAGGGGCGATGGGAGGGACAGCCAGGGTCATCATTAGCTGGCAGACAGAGCTCTGCCGGAGCTGCACTCACAGCCCCAATAAACCCTGCTTTTGCCCTAATCCTCGCTGTGCCTACAGACAGCAATCCCAGCACCTCGCTGAGCACTAGGAAATGCTGTTCCTGCTGGTTTTGGGGTCTTGGCCAACACCCCCTGCCCCGCTGGCCACCCAGGCCGTGCAGGAGGGCTCGGGCAGGAGCAGCTCACAGCCACGGCGCTGCTGCTTCCTCGGGCTTGTTTCTGCTCTCCTGCTCTCTGCCTTGCTCTCCCCTCACTCGTGGATCCCAATCCTCATCCTGCCCGTGCCTCACCCACATCATTCCGAGATAAATCACACATGAAGCTACATCTGCCATGAGCCAAATTTCCTCTGCTTCCTGCATGACCATCGAGGCAATCGGGGACTTCCCAAGTCCTCCAGGGGCAGAAAACTCCCTTCAGGATTGTCCCTGTGCAGCCATCCCAGAGCCCTCCGTGCCACCCCAGTGCCGTGTGGGATGAGCCTGGCCGGGCAGGAGGTCGGAGCTGCTGACCCTCCGTGCTCCGTCCAGCCTGACCCACTGCCCGAGGCTGTGCTTTCATTTCCTGCCCGTTCTGGGGCCACGGCTGGCGTTTGGGATGAGCCCGGAGTGGGTGGGATGGCTTCTCCCTCGCGGCGTCCCTCGTCAGCAGCCTGTAAAGGGAGTAATGACAGCCGTGCTGCTGTGCCCAGCGTTCCAAAGCCCTGCCGGGTGATGCCCAAAGTGCTCGAGAAGTGAGCAATGTCGGGATCAGGGACTCATCGGGTTTATTGGGGTCAGAGTTCAGCTGCAGCCACCAATGGCCTTTCGCGCAGGGATTGGTCACTGTCCCTCCCAGGGCCATTGACCCTGCAGGGCACATTTCCAGGCGCCAATTAGGATGGAGAGAATCGCGAATGACAGTTGTGTTGAGAGGTTTCTGGGCTTGGCTGGTGATGAGCTGGGCTTTGCCTAAGCCCTGACAGTGCTCCGGGCACTCTGCGATGGATAAAATGTCCGAGAGCTCCGCAGTCTGCATCCAGCTGCCTCCACTTGACTCTGCTCATCGACCGCTGTGGTGGGTGCAGGCTTTCCCTGCATCCTCCTAGCTCCTCTGAGCCTTTTGGGGAACCTTGGGTGTGGATTTCTCAGGGAACCTTTGGATTTCTGAGGGGAACCATGGCTGTGGATTTCTTAGGGAATTCATGGCTGTGGATTTTTTCAGGAATCTTTGTCCCTGTTCTCCTCATGCTCTCCCAGGGCAGAGTTAGGATGATTGGGATTTTCCCAATGGGCTCAAGTCCTCTGTTTGCCTGGGGATTTGGATGTGGGAGTTTTTCTTAATTCCCACTCTCACCCGAGGCCCAGGGATGGTGAGAGCAGCAGGGATCAGAGCAGCCATTCCAGCGGTGAAAGGGGTTTTGCTGGGAATGGCTGAGATGATCCCGAGCATCTCCTGGGACACAGAGTGCAGGTGGGACAGAGGCAGGAGGGATTTGGGATGAGCCCTGCAGTGAGCCGTGGCTCTGCCTTGTCTTGCAGCTGTCCCAGCTGACCCCAAGCATGTCTTGCTGCGTGTGCCCCACGAGTCCCCTGGCAGAGTCCTGCAATGATCTGTGTGTCCAGCAGTGCCCTAACTCCACGGCGGTCATCCAGCCGCCCCCGGTGGTGGTCACCTTCCCCGGGCCCATCCTGAGCTCCTTCCCGCAGCAGAGCGCCGTGGGATCCTCCGGAGCTCCTTATGTCTCAGCTGGATCAGGGGGCTCTGGAGGCATGGGGGGCATGGGGGGCTCTGGGGGCTTTGGGGCCATGGGGGGCTCCGGGGGCTCTGGGGGCATGGGAGGCTTTGGGGGCATGGGGGGCTTTGGCAGCTCTGGGGGCTTTGGGGGCATGGGGGGCTTTGGGGGCTCAGGGGGCATGGGGGGCTTTGGGGGCTCAGGGGGCATGGGGGGCATTGGGGGTATGGGGGGCTCTGGCGGCTCTGGGGGCTTTGGGGGCATGGGGGGCTTTGGGGGCTCAGGGGGCATGGGGGGCAGCTCTGGCTTCTGTAGCATTGGGGGCTCTGGGGGCATGGGGGGCTCTGGGGGCAGCTCTGGCGCCTGCGGCATTGGGGGCTCTGGGGGCTCTGGGGGCTCTGGGGGCTTTCGGAGCATGGGGGGCTCTGGGGGCATGGGGGGCTCTGGGGGCCGCAGCTCCAGGTCCCTCAGGATCTGCTCTGGGCCCTGCTAGACCCCAGATGTCCCTGCACTTCCCTGCTGCCTCTGCCCGCAGCCTCCAGCGGCAGCTCCTGCTGTGCTGAGCTCCCCGAGCCAGGCTGGAGTGCAGCCCCGGGAGCCGCAGCGTGCTTGTCCCTTGTCCCTGTCCTCTGTCCCTTGTCCCCCGTCCCCTGTCCCCTGTACCCTGGCCAGTGTGACCCCGCAGCGCTCAGCGGCACTTTGGGGTTTCCAGCTCTGCCCGCAGCGCTGCCCCTCTGTGCTGCGATGTCCCCGAGCTGTTGGGATTTTTGTATTTCCAGCGCGTTGTCGCTGCACTGCTTTGTCTCTGGCTGGCGCTGCCTGTGGCCTTTGCCATCCGCATTAAAGACTCTGATTGCATGAAGGATTTCTGTGGTTCGGAATTTCTTGGTCCTGGCTGGGAATGAGGCTCTGGCTGAGCGAGGGTGGGAAATGTGTGATGGTGTGATGGTGGGATGGTTTGGGTGGGAAATGCCCAGCCGTGCAGGTTCGATAATAAATAGAATAACAGGGAAATGATTATCATCGAATGAGGGAATTTCTGATCACAGGATTGAAAAATACCCTGAGCTGGAAGGATCATCAGAGCGCAATTCCTGGCCAACATTATTTCACACTGTATTCATATTATCTCAGTAGTTCCAATGTATCAAATATATGCAATATGAACGATTCAATAAATAATATTTAATTCTCCTTGATGACATTCATGGTGAGGAAGGGCAGCAAAGCCACAATGGCCTTGGCGATGGGGAGTTGTGCTGCCGTTGGTGGGCAGAGCTGTGTCCCAGCCACGGCTGGGTGACACTGCAGAGCCCAGGAAGAGCTGCTGCAGCAGCAGTGGGGCCGAGGTGGGGCCAGAGGTGCTGCAAGGAGCCGTGGAATCCACGGGGAAAGCGGGATGAGGAGGGGCCAGGGTGGGGAATGTCTGAAGGGATGGAGGCCAGCAGGGGCAGAAGGGCTGGGTTGGTTCCCCCTGTCCCCTCTGCCCCCTCAGCCTCCCCAGAGCCCCGAGCTGCGCTGTGTCCCTGCGGTGACTCCATGCCAAGCGCACGGCCTGGGGCTCCCGGCAGCCCTTTGGGAACGTGCAGAGCGGGAAGGGAGCAGCGTGTGGGGCTGGGGCTGTGTGGGGCTGCAGAGCAGAGCTGCGGTGGGGAGGAGCTGGGCAGGGAGAGAGGGAGAGGCTTTGTGCGAGGGGCTGAGCAGGGCCTGGCTGGGGACTCTGCTGGCCAGGCTGGGGGACAAGGACAGGCAGGAGGAATGCTGGCAGCTGCCAGGTGGGAATTGTCTGAGGGGGGCTGAGTGGAAACCATGCTGGAAACCTCCTGGAAACTTCCTGGAAACCCCCAGGACTCCGAGTGTTGGCTGTGGCGCAAAGACCAAACGAGAGGAGGTGAACATTGCAACGCAAGGCAGTTTTATTGCAGGGGAGGGAGGAGGGAGGTGGCAGCAGAGCAGAGCCATGGCCAAGGGCTGCCCGTGGCTCCTGGCCCTGGGCAGCGCCTGGCTGGGCTGTGCTGGGAGCAGAGCAGCAATTCCTGCAGGGATTCAGGAGCTCATCGAGGGCTGTAGGTGGAGCAGAGCAGCAATTCCTGCAGCAGCAATTCCTGCAGGGGTTCAAGCGCGGCAGGAAGGCACCCAGCAGCCCTGAGTGCTCTCGAGGAGTTGCAGCTCTCAGGGCCCAAGGCGTGGATTGCTTCCTTCCTTCCTCGGGGATAGGCGCGTTGGGATGTGCCGGGGGATTTCCTGGAGCTCTGCTGGCTCTGGGGTGGCACTGGGCATTTGTGGCTTAGCAGGGCCCACAGCAGCTGCCCCTGGAGATGCCACAGCTGCCCCCATAGCCCCCATAGCCCCCATAGCCCCCATAGCCCCCATAGCCCCAGCCGCCCCCATAGCCCCCAGAGCCCCCAGAGCCCCCACGGCGGCCAGAGGAGCCTCCTCCTCCTCCAATGTAGGGAGCTCCAGAGGAGCCCACGGCGCTCTGCTGAGGGTTGGAGCTCAGGATGGGCCCGGGGAAGGTGACCACCACCGGGGGCGGCTGGATGACCACCGTGGAGTCAGGGCACTGCCGGACACACGGCTCATTGCAGGAGTCGGCCAGGGGACACGTGGGGCACACGCAGCAGGAAGGGGCACAGGAGGAAGGGGCACAGCAGGACATCGTTGAGACGGGCAGAGAGTTCTGGAAAACAGGCCAGGAAGAGGCAAAGGGGTGAGGAAGGAGTTGAGTGGAAGGAGAGAGAAAGAGACCCCGAGAGGCCTTGGAGAGCTGGACTTACCCGGCTGGTGAGGAGAGTCGAGTGGAGGAAGGTGGATGGAGCTCTGCAAGGAGCTCAGCTCTTTTATACAGCCCGGAGAGCTTTGTGAGGGGCTGGGGGCAGAACCGCCAGGAATGAGCAATTCTGGCTAATAGAGCAGCTCCATAAAGGGAAGGGATGCAGGACAACTCGGTCAGCCCTCGTTGTGGCCATTGCGGTGGGAATGAATGGCCAAGAGAGGGGCGATGGGAGGGACAGCCAGGGCCATCATTAGCTGGCAGACAGAGCTCTGCCGGAGCTGCACTCACAGCCCCAATAAACCCTGCTTTGGCCCTAATCCTCACTGTGCCTACAGACAGCAATCCCAGCACCTCGCTGAGCACTAGGAATGGCTGTTCCTGCTGCTTTTGGGGTCTTGGCCAACACCCCCTGCCCCGCTGGCCACCCAGGCCGTGCAGGAGGGCTCGGGCAGGAGCAGCTCACAGCCACGGCGCTGCTGCTTCCTCGGGCTTGTTTCTGCTCTCCTGCTCTCTGCCTTGCTCTCCCCTCACTCGTGGATCCCAATCCTCATCCTGCCCGTGCCTCACCCACATCAATCCGAGATAAATCACACGTGAAGCTTCATCTGCCATGAGCCAAATTTCCTCTGCTTCCTGCATAACCATCGAGGCAATCAGGGACTTCCCAAGTCCTCCAGGGGCAGAAAACTCCCTTCAGGATTGTCCCTGTGCAGCCATCCCAGAGCCCTCCGTGCCACCCCAGTGCCGTGTGGGATGAGCCTGGCCGGGCAGGAGGTCGTGGCTGCAGACCCTCCGTGCTCCGTCCAGCCTGACCCACTGCCCGTGGCTGTGCTTTCATTTCCTGCCCGTTCTGGGGCCACGGCTGGCCTTTGGGATGAGCCTGGAGTGGGTGGGATGGCTTCTCCCTCGCGGCGTCCCTCGTCAGCAGCCTGTAAAGGGAGTAATGACAGCCGTGCTGCTGTGCCCAGCGTTCCAAAGCCCTGCCGGGTGATGCCCAAAGTGCTCGAGAAGTGAGCAATGTCGGGATTAGGGACTCATCGGGTTTATTGGGGTCAGAGTTCAGCTGCAGCCACCAATGGCCTTTCGCGCAGGGATTGGTCACTGTCCCTCCCAGGGCCATTGACCCTGCAGGGCACATTTCCAGGCGCCAATTAGGATGGAGAGAATCGCGGATGACAGTTGTGTTGAGAGGTTTCTGGGCTTGGCTGGTGATGAGCTGGGCTTTGCCTAAGCCCTGACAGTGCTCCGGGCACTCTGCGATGGATAAAATGTCCGAGAGCTCCGCAGTCTGCATCCAGCTGCCTCCACTCGACTCTGCTCATCGACCGCTGTGGTGGGTACAGGCTTTCCCTGCATCCTCCTAGCTCCTCTGAGCCTTTTGGGGAACCTTGGGTGTGGATTTCTCAGGGAACCTTTGGATTTCTGAGGGGAACCATGGCTGTGGATTTCTTAGGGAATTCATGGCTGTGGATTTTTTCAGGAATCTTTGTCCCTGTTCTCCTCATGCTCTCCCAGGGCAGAGTTAGGATGATTGGGATTTTCCCAATGGGCTCAAGTCCTCTGTTTGCCTGGGGATTTGGATGTGGGAGTTTTTCTTAATTCCCACTCTCACCCGAGGCCCAGGGATGGTGAGAGCAGCAGGGATCAGAGCAGCCATTCCAGCGGTGAAAGGGGTTTTGCTGGGAATGGCTGAGATGATCCCGAGCATCTCCTGGGACACAGAGTGCAGGTGGGACAGAGGCAGGAGGGATTTGGGATGAGCCCTGCAGTGAGCCGTGGCTCTGCCTTGTCTTGCAGCTGTCCCAGCTGACCCCAAGCATGTCCTGCTGCGTGTGCCCCACGAGTCCCCTGGCAGAGTCCTGCAATGAGCCGTGTGTCCAGCAGTGCCCTAACTCCACGGCGGTCATCCAGCCGCCCCCAGTGGTGGTCACCTTCCCCGGGCCCATCCTGAGCTCCTTCCCCGCAGCAGAGCGCCGTGGGATCCTCCGGAGCTCCTTATGTCTCAGCTGGATCAGGGGGCTCTGGAGGCATGGGGGGCATGGGGGGCTCTGGGGGCTTTGGGGCCATGGGGGGCTCCGGGGGCTCTGGGGGCATGGGGGGCATTGGGGGTATGGGGGGCTCTGGCGGCTCTGGGGGCTTTGGGGGCATGGGGGGCGTTGGGGGCTCAGGGGGCATGGGGGGCAGCTCTGGCTTCTGTAGCATTGGGGGCTCTGGGGGCATGGGGGGCTCTGGGGGCAGCTCTGGCACCTGCGGCATTGGGGGCTCTGGGGGCTCTGGGGGCTCTGGGGGCTTTCGGAGCATGGGGGGCTCTGGGGGCATGGGGGGCTCTGGGGGCCGCAGCTCCAGGTCCCTCAGGATCTGCTCTGGGCCCTGCTAGACCCCAGATGTCCCTGCACTTCCCTGCTGCCTCTGCCCGCAGCCTCCAGCGGCAGCTCCTGCTGTGCTGAGCTCCCCGAGCCAGGCTGGAGTGCAGCCCCGGGAGCCGCAGCGTGCTTGTCCCTTGTCCCTGTCCTCTGTCCCTTGTCCCCCGTCCCCTGTCCCCTGTACCCTGGCCAGTGTGACCCCGCAGCGCTCAGCGGCACTTTGGGGTTTCCAGCTCTGCCCGCAGCGCTGCCCCTCTGTGCTGCGATGTCCCCGAGCTGTTGGGATTTTTGTATTTCCAGCGCGTTGTCGCTGCACTGCTTTGTCTCTGGCTGGCGCTGCCTGTGGCCTTTGCCATCCGCATTAAAGACTCTGATTGCATGAAGGATTTCTGTGGTTCGGAATTTCTTGGTCCTGGCTGGGAATGAGGCTCTGGCTGAGCGAGGGTGGGAAATGTGTGATGGTGGGATGGTGGGATGGTTTGGGTGGGAAATGTGAGATGGTGTGATGGTGGGATGGTTTGGGTGGGAAATGCCCAGCCGTGCAGGTTCGATAATAAATAGAATAACAGGGAAATGATTATCATCGAATGAGGGAATTTCTGATCACAGGATTGAAAAATACCCTGAGCTGGAAGGATCATCAGAGCGCAATTCCTGGCCAACATTATTTCACACTGTATTCATATTATCTCAGTAGTTCCAATGTATCAAATATATGCAATATGAACGATTCAATAAATAATATTTAATTCTCCTTGATGACATTCATGGTGAGGAAGGGCAGCAAAGCCACAATGGCCTTGGCGATGGGGAGTTGTGCTGCCGTTGGTGGGCAGAGCTGTGTCCCAGCCAGGGCTGGGTGACACTGCAGAGCCCAGGAAGAGCTGCTGCAGCAGCAGTGGGGCCGAGGTGGGGCCAGAGGTGCTGCAAGGAGCCGTGGAATCCACGGGGAAAGCGGGATGAGGAGGGGCCAGGGTGGGGAATGTCTGAAGGGATGGAGGCCAGCAGGGGCAGAAGGGCTGGGTTGGTTCCCCCTGTCCCCTCTGCCCCCTCAGCCTCCCCAGAGCCCCGAGCTGCGCTGTGTCCCTGCGGTGACTCCATGCCAAGCGCACGGCCTGGGGCTCCCGGCAGCCCTTTGGGAACGTGCAGAGCGGGAAGGGAGCAGCGTGTGGGGCTGGGGCTGTGTGGGGCTGCAGAGCAGAGCTGCGGTGGGGAGGAGCTGGGCAGGGAGAGAGGGAGAGGCTTTGTGCGAGGGGCTGAGCAGGGCCTGGCTGGGGACTCTGCTGGCCAGGCTGGGGGACAAGGACAGGCAGGAGGAATGCTGGCAGCTGCCAGGTGGGAATTGTCTGAGGGGGGCTGAGTGGAAACCATGCTGGAAACCTCCTGGAAACTTCCTGGAAACCCCCAGGACTCAGAGTGTTGGCTGTGGCGCAAAGACCAAACGAGAGGAGGTGAACATTGCAACGCAAGGCAGTTTTATTGCAGGGGAGGGAGGAGGGAGGTGGCAGCAGAGCAGAGCCATGGCCAAGGGCTGCCCGTGGCTCCTGGCCCTGGGCAGCGCCTGGCTGGGCTGTGCTGGGAGCAGAGCAGCAATTCCTGCAGGGATTCAGGAGCTCATCGAGGGCTGTAGGTGGAGCAGAGCAGCAATTCCTGCAGCAGCAATTCCTGCAGGGGTTCAAGCGCGGCAGGAAGGCACCCAGCAGCCCTGAGTGCTCTCGAGGAGTCGCAGCTCTCAGGGCCCAAGGCGTGGATTGCTTCCTTCCTTCCTCGGGGATAGGCGCGTTGGGATGTGCCGGGGGATTTCCTGGAGCTCTGCCGGCTCTGGGGTGGCACTGGGCATTTGGGGCTTAGCAGGGCCCACAGCAGCTGCCCTTGGAGATGCCACAGCTGCCCCCATAGCCCCCATAGCCCCCATAGCCCCAACCACCGCCATAGCCCCCATAGCCCCCAGAGCCCCCAGAGCCCCCATAGCCCCCACGGCGGCCAGAGGAGCCTCCTCCTCCAATGTAGGGAGCTCCAGAGGAGCCCACAGCGCTCTGCTGAGGGTTGGAGCTCAGGATGGGCCCGGGGAAGGTGACCACCACCGGGGGCGGCTGGATGACCACCGTGGAGTCAGGGCACTGCCGGACACACGGCTCATTGCAGGAGTCGGCCAGGGGACACGTGGGGCACACGCAGCAGGAAGGGGCACAGGAGGAAGGGGCACAGCAGGACATCGTTGAGACGGGCAGAGAGTTCTGGAAAACAGGCCGGGAAGAGGCAAAGGGGTGAGGAAGGAGTTGAGTGGAAGGAGAGAGAAAGAGACCCCGAGAGGCCTTGGAGAGCTGGACTTACCCGGCTGGTGAGGAGAGTCGAGTGGAGGAAGGTGGATGGAGCTCTGCAAGGAGCTCAGCTCTTTTATACAGCCCGGAGAGCTTTGTGAGGGGCTGGGGGCAGAACCGCCAGGAATGAGCAATTCTGGCTAATAGAGCAGCTCCATAAAGGGAAGGGATGCAGGACAACTCGGTCAGCCCTCGTTGTGGCCATTGCGGTGGGAATGAATGGCCAAGAGAGGGGCGATGGGAGGGACAGCCAGGGCCATCATTAGCTGGCAGACAGAGCTCTGCCGGAGCTGCACTCACAGCCCCAATAAACCCTGCTTTGGCCCTAATCCTCGCTGTGCCTACAGACAGCAATCCCAGCACCTCGCTGAGCACTAGGAATGGCTGTTCCTGCTGCTTTTGGGGTCTTGGCCAACACCCCGTGCCCCGCTGGCCACCCAGGCCGTGCAGGAGGGCTCGGGCAGGAGCAGCTCACAGCCACGGCGCTGCTGCTTCCTCGGGCTTGTTTCTGCTCTCCTGCTCTCTGCCTTGCTCTCCCCTCACTCGTGGATCCCAATCCTCATCCTGCCCGTGCCTCACGCACATCAATCCGAGATAAATCACACATGAAGCTTCATCTGCCACGAGCCAAATTTCCTCTGCTTCCTGCATGACCATCGAGGCAATCGGGGACTTCACAAGTCCTCCAGGGGCAGAAAACTCCCTTCAGGATTGTCCCTGTGCAGCCATCCCAGAGCCCTCCGTGCCACCCCAGTGCCGTGTGGGATGAGCCTGGCCGGGCAGGAGGTCGTGGCTGCTGACCCTCCGTGCTCCGTCCAGCCTGACCCACTGCCCGAGGCTGTGCTTTCATTTCCTGCCCGTTCTGGGGCCATGGCTGGCGTTTGGGATGAGCCCGTAGTGGGTGGGATGGCTTCTCCCTCGCGGCGTCCCTCGTTAGCAGCCTGTAAAGGGAGTAATGACAGCCGTGCTGCTGTGCCCAGCGTTCCAAAGCCCTGCCGGGTGATGCCCAAAGTGCTCGAGAAGTGAGCAATGTCGGGATTAGGGACTCATCGGGTTTATTGGGGTCAGAGTTCAGCTGCAGCCACCAATGGCCTTTCGCGCAGGGATTGGTCACTGTCCCTCCCAGGGCCATTGACCCTGCAGGGCACATTTCCAGGCGCCAATTAGGATGGAGAGAATCGCGGATGACAGTTGTGTTGAGAGGTTTCTGGGCTTGGCTGGTGATGAGCTGGGCTTTGCCTAAGCCCTGACAGTGCTCCGGGCACTCTGCGATGGATAAAATGTCCGAGAGCTCCGCAGTCTGCATCCAGCTGCCTCCACTCGACTCTGCTCATCGACCGCTGTGGTGGGTGCAGGCTTTCCCTGCATCCTCCTAGCTCCTCTGAGCCTTTTGGGGAACCTTGGGTGTGGATTTCTCAGGGAACCTTTGGATTTCTCAGGGAAACCTTGGCTGTGGATTTCTTAGGGAATTCGTGGCTGTGGATTTCTCCAGGAATCTTTGTCCCTGTTCTCCTCATGGTCTCCCAGGGCAGAGTTAGGATGGTTGGGATTTTCCCAATGGGCTCAAGTCCTCTGTTTGCCTGGGGATTTGGATGTGGGATTTTTTCTTAATTCCCACTCTCAGCCGAGGCCCAGGGATGGTGAGAGCAGCAGGGATCAGAGCAGCCATTCCAGCGGTGAAAGGGGTTTTGCTGGGAATGGCTGAGATGATCCCGAGCATCTCCTGGGACACAGAGTGCAGGTGGGACAGAGGCAGGAGGGATTTGGGATGAGCCCTGCAGTGAGCCGTGGCTCTGCCTTGTCTTGCAGCTGTCCCAGCTGACCCCAAGCATGTCCTGCTGCGTGTGCCCCACGAGTCCCCTGGCAGAGTCCTGCAATGATCTGTGTGTCAAGCAGTGCCCTGACTCCACGGCGGTCATCCAGCCGCCCCTGGTGGTGGTCACCTTCCCCGGGCCCATCCTGAGCTCCTTCCCGCAGCAGAGCGCCGTGGGATCCTCCGGAGCTCCTTATGTCTCAGCTGGATCAGGGGGCTCTGGAGGCATGGGGGGCATGGGGGGCTCTGGGGGCTTTGGGGCCATGGGGGGCTCCGGGGGCTCTGGGGGCATGGGAGGCTTTGGGGGCATGGGGGGCTTTGGCAGCTCTGGGGGCTTTGGGGGCTCTGGCGGCTCTGGGGGCTTTGGGGGCATGGGGGGCTTTGGGGGCTCAGGGGGCATGGGGGGCAGCTCTGTCTTCTGTAGCATTGGGGGCTCTGGGGGCATGGGGGGCTCTGGGGGCAGCTCTGGCTCCTGCGGCATTGGGGGCTCTGGGGGCTCTGGGGGCCGCAGCTCCAGGTCCCTCCAGAGCCGCTGTGGGCTCTGCTAGACCCCAAATATCCCTGCAGTTCCCTGCTGCCTCTGCCCGCAGCCTCCAGCAGCAGCTCCTGCTGTGCTGAGCTCCCCGAGCCAGGCTGGAGTGCAGCCCCGGGAGCCGCAGGGTGCTTGTCCCTTGTCCCCAAATATCCCTTGTCCCCTGTCCCCTGTCCCCTGTCCCCTGTCCCCTGGCCAGTGTGACCCCACAGCGCTCAGCGGCACTTTGGGGTTTCCAGCTCTGCCCGCAGCGCTGCCCCTCTGTGCTGCGATGTCCCCGAGCTGTTGGGATTTTTGTATTTCCAGCGTGTTGTCGCTGCACTGCTTTGTCTCTGGCTGGCGCTGCCTGTGGCCTTTGCCATCCGCATTAAAGACTCTGATTGCATGAAGGATTTCTGTGGTTCAGAATTTCTTGGTCCTGGCTGGGAATGAGGCTCTGGCTGAGCGAGGGTGGGAAATGTGTGATGGTGTGATGGTGGGATGGTTTGGGTGGGAAATGTGTGATGGTGGGATGGTGGGATGGTTTGGGTGGGAAATGCCCAGCAGTGCAGGTTCGATAATAAATAGAATAACAGGGAAATGATTATCATCGAATGAGGGAATTTCTGATCACAGGATTGAAAAACACCCTGAGCTGGAAGGATCATCAGAGCGCAATTCCTGGCCAACATTATTTCACACTGTATTCATATTATCTCAGTAGTTCCAATGTATCAAATATATGCAATATGAACGATTCAATAAATAATATTTCATTCTCCTTGATGACATTCATGGTGAGGAAGGGCAGCAAAGCCACCATGGCCTTGGCGGTGGGGAGTTGTGCTGCCGTTGGTGGGCAGAGCTGTGTCCCAGCCAGGGCTGGGTGACACTGCAGAGCCCAGGAAGAGCTGCTGCAGCAGCAGTGGGGCCGAGGTGGGGCCAGAGGTGCTGCAAGGAGCCGTGGAATCCACGGGGAAAGCGGGATGAGGAGGGGCCAGGGTGGGGAATGTCTGAAGGCATGGAGGCCAGCAGGGGCAGAAGGGCTGGGTTGGTTCCCCCTGTCCCCTCTGCCCCCTCAGCCTCCCCAGAGCCCCGAGCTGCGCTGTGTCCCTGCGGTGACTCCATGCCAAGCGCACGGCCTGGGGCTCCCGGCAGCCCTTTGGGAACGTGCAGAGCGGGAAGGGAGCAGCGTGTGGGGCTGGGGCTGTGTGGGGCTGCAGAGCAGAGCTGCGGTGGGGAGGAGCTGGGCAGGGAGAGAGGGAGAGGCTTTGTGCGAGGGGCTGAGCAGGGCCTGGCTGGGGACTCTGCTGGCCAGGCTGGGGGACAAGGACAGGCAGGAGGAATGCTGGCAGCTGCCAGGTGGGAATTGAGTGGAAACCGTGCTGGAAACCTCCTGGAAACGTCCTGGAAACCTCCAGGACTCAGAGTGTTGGCTGTGGCGCAAAGACCAAACGAGAGGAGGTGAACATTGCAACGCAAGGCAGTTTTATTGCAGGGGAGGGAGGAGGGAGGTGGCAGCAGAGCAGAGCCATGGCCAAGGGCTGCCCGTGGCTCCTGGCCCTGGGCAGAGCCTGGCTGGGCTGTGCTGGGAGCAGAGCAGTAATTCCTGCAGGGATTCAGGAGCTCATCGAGGGCTGTGGGTGGAGCAGAGCAGCAATTCCTGCAGCAGCAATTCCTGCAGGGGTTCAAGCGCGGCAGGAAGGCACCCAGCAGCCCTGAGTGCTCTCGAGGAGTCGCAGCTCTCAGGGCCCAAGGCGTGGATTGCTTCCTTCCTTCCTCGGGGATAGGCGCGTTGGTTGTGCCGGGGGATTTCCTGGAGCTCAGCTGGCTCTGGGGTGGCACTGGGCATTTGGGGCTTAGCAGGGCCCACAGCAGCTGCCCCTGGAGATGCCACAGCTGCCCCCATAGCCCCCATAGCCCCCATAGCCCCCATAGCCCCCATAGCCCCCATAGCCCCAGCCACCGCCATAGCCCCCAGAGCCCCCAGAGCCCCCACGGCGGCCAGAGGAGCCTCCTCCTCCAATGTAGGGAGCTCCAGAGGAGCCCACGGTGCTCTGCTGAGGGTTGGAGCTCAGGATGGGCCCGGGGAAGGTGACCACTGCAGGCGGCGGCTGGATGACCACCGTGGAGTCAGGGCACTGCCGGACACACGGCTCATTGCAGGAGTCGGCCAGGGGACACGTGGGGCACACGCAGCAGGAAGGGGCACAGGAGGAAGGGGCACAGCAGGACATCGTTGAGACGGGCAGAGAGTTCTGGAAAACAGGCCGGGAAGAGGCAAAGGGGTGAGGAAGGAGTTGAGTGGAAGGAGAGAGAAAGAGACCCCGAGAGGCCTTGGAGAGCTGGACTTACCCGGCTGGTGAGGAGAGTCGAGTGGAGGAAGGTGGATGGAGCTCTGCAAGGAGCTCAGCTCTTTTATACAGCCCGGAGAGCTTTGTGAGGGGCTGGGGGCAGAACCGCCAGGAATGAGCAATTCTGGCTAATAGAGC
Source organism: Entomyzon cyanotis (assembly GCA_024500445.1). Lineage (NCBI taxonomy): Eukaryota > Metazoa > Chordata > Aves > Passeriformes > Meliphagidae > Entomyzon > Entomyzon cyanotis. The sequence goes on from JAKEPQ010001001.1 coordinate 653,756, forward strand.
AGCTCCATAAAGGGAAGGGATGCAGGACAACTCGGTCAGCCCTCGTTGTGGCCATTGCGGTGGGAATGAATGGCCAAGAGAGGGGCGATGGGAGGGACAGCCAGGGCCATCATTAGCTGGCAGACAGAGCTCTGCCAGAGCTGCACTCACAGCCCCAATAAACCCTGCTTTGGCCCTAATCCTCACTGTGCCTACAGACAGCAATCCCAGCACCTCGCTGAGCACTAGGAAATGGCTGTTCCTGCTGCTTTTGGGGTCTTGGCCAACACCCCGTGCCCCGCTGGCCACCCAGGCCGTGCAGGAGGGCTCGGGCAGGAGCAGCTCACAGCCACGGCGCTGCTGCTTCCTCGGGCTTGTTTCTGCTCACCTGCTCTCTGCCTTGCTCTCCCCTCACTCGTGGATCCCAATCCTCATCCTGCCCGTGCCTCACGCACATCAATCCGAGATAAATCACACATGAAGCTTCATCTGCCACGAGCCAAATTTCCTCTGCTTCCTGCATGACCATCGAGGCAATCAGGGACTTCACAAGTCCTCCAGGGGCAGAAAACTCCCTTCAGGATTGTCCCTGTGCAGCCATCCCAGAGCCCTCCGTGCCACCCCAGTGCCGTGTGGGATGAGCCTGGCCGGGCAGGAGGTCGGGGCTGCTGACCCTCCGTGCTCCGTCCAGCCTGACCCACTGCCCGAGGCTGTGCTTTCATTTCCTGCCCGTTCTGGGGCCATGGCTGGCGTTTGGGATGAGCCCGGAGTGGGTGGGATGGCTTCTCCCTCGCGGCGTCCCTCGTTAGCAGCCTGTAAAGGGAGTAATGACAGCCGTGCTGCTGTGCCCAGCGTTCCAAAGCCCTGCCGGGTGATGCCCAAAGTGCTCGAGAAGTGAGCAATGTCGGGATTAGGGACTCATCGGGTTTATTGGGGTCAGAGTTCAGCTGCTGCCACCAATGGCCTTTTGCGCAGGGATTGGTCACTGTCCCTCCCAGGGCCATTGACCCTGCAGGGCACATTTCCAGGCGCCAATTAGGATGGAGAGAATCGCGAATGACAGTTGTGTTGAGAGGTTTCTGGGCTTGGCTGGTGATGAGCTGGGCTTTGCCTAAGCCCTGACAGTGCTCCGGGCACTCTGCGATGGATAAAATGTCCGAGAGCTCCGCAGTCTGCATCCAGCTGCCTCCACTCGACTCTGCTCATCGACCGCTGTGGTGGGTGCAGGCTTTCCCTGCATCCTCCTAGCTCCTCTGAGCCTTTTGGGGAACCTTGGGTGTGGATTTCTCAGGGAACCTTTGGATTTCTGAGGGGAACCTTGGCTGTGGATTTCTTAGGGAATTCGTGGCTGTGGATTTCTCCAGGAATCTTTGTCCCTGTTCTCCTCATGGTCTCCCAGGGCAGAGTTAGGATGATTGGGATTTTCCCAATGGGCTCAAGTCCTCTGTTTGCCTGGGGATTTGGATGTGGGATTTTTTCTTAATTCCCACTCTCAGCCGAGGCCCAGGGATGGTGAGAGCAGCAGGGATCAGAGCAGCCATTCCAGCGGTGAAAGGGGTTTTGCTGGGAATGGCTGAGATGATCCCGAGCATCTCCTGGGACACAGAGTGCAGGTGGGACAGAGGCAGGAGGGATTTGGGATGAGCCCTGCAGTGAGCCGTGGCTCTGCCTTGTCTTGCAGCTGTCCCAGCTGACCCCAAGCATGTCCTGCTGCGTGTGCCCCACGAGTCCCCTGGCAGAGTCCTGCAATGATCTGTGTGTCAAGCAGTGCCCTGACTCCACGGTGGTCATCCAGCCGCCCCCGGTGGTGGTCACCTTCCCCGGGCCCATCCTGAGCTCCTTCCCGCAGCAGAGCGCCGTGGGATCCTCCGGAGCTCCTTATGTCTCAGCTGGATCAGGGGGCTCTGGAGGCATGGGGGGCATGGGGGGCTCTGGGGGCTTTGGGGCCATGGGGGGCTCCGGGGGCTCTGGGGGCATGGGAGGCTTTGGGGGCATGGGGGGCTTTGGGGGCATGGGGGGCTCTGGCGGCTCTGGGGGCTTTGGGGGCATGGGGGGCTTTGGGGGCTCAGGGGGCATGGGGGGCAGCTCTGGCTTCTGTAGCATTGGGGGCTCTGGGGGCATGGGGGGCTCTGGGGGCAGCTCTGGCTCCTGCGGCATTGGGGGCTCTGGGGGCTCTGGGGGCCGCAGCTCCAGGTCCCTCCAGAGCCGCTGTGGGCTCTGCTAGACCCCAGATGTCCCTGCAGTTCCCTGCTGCCTCTGCCCGCAGCCTCCAGCAGCAGCTCCTGCTGTGCTGAGCTCCCCGAGCCAGGCTGGAGTGCAGCCCCGGGAGCCGCAGCGTGCTTGTCCCTTGTCCCCAAATATCCCTTGTCCCCTGTCCCCTGTCCCCTGTCCCCTGTCCCCTGGCCAGTGTGACCCCACAGCGCTCCGCGGCACTTTGGGGTTTCCAGCTCTGCCCGCAGCGCTGCCCCTCTGTGCTGCGATGTCCCCGAGCTGTTGGGATTTTTGTATTTCCAGCGCGTTGTCGCTGCACTGCTTTGTCTCTGGCTGGCGCTGCCTGTGGCCTTTGCCATCCGCATTAAAGACTCTGATTGCATGAAGGATTTCTGTGGTTCGGAATTTCTTGGTCCTGGCTGGGAATGAGGCTCTGGCTGAGCGAGGGTGGGAAATGTGTGATGGTGTGATGGTGGGATGGTTTGGGTGGGAAATGCCCAGCAGTGCAGGTTCGATAATAAATAGAATAACAGGGAAATGATTATCATCGAATGAGGGAATTTCTGATCACAGGATTGAAAAACACCCTGAGCTGGAAGGATCATCAGAGCGCAATTCCTGGCCAACATTATTTCACACTGTATTAATATTATCTCAGTAGTTCCAATGTATCAAATATATGCAATATGAACGATTCAATAAATAATATTTTATTGTCATTGATGACATTCATGGTGAGGAAGGGCAGCAAAGGCCACCATGGCCTGGGCTGTGGGGAGTTGTGCTGCCGTTGGTGGGCAGAGCTGTGTCCCAGCCAGGGCTGGGTGACACTGCAGAGCCCAGGAAGAGCTGCTGCAGCAGCAGTGGGGCCGAGGTGGGGCCAGAGGTGCTGCAAGGAGCCGTGGAATCCACGGGGAAAGCGGGATGAGGAGGGGCCAGGGTGGGGAATGTCTGAAGGCATGGAGGCCAGCAGGGGCAGAAGGGCTGGGTTGGTTCCCCCTGTCCCCTCTGCCCCCTCAGCCTCCCCAGAGCCCCGAGCTGCGCTGTGTCCCTGCGGTGACTCCATGCCAAGCGCACGGCCTGGGGCTCCCGGCAGCCCTTTGGGAATGTGCAGAGCGGGAAGGGAGCAGCGTGTGGGGCTGGGGCTGTGTGGGGCTGCAGAGCAGAGCTGCGGTGGGGAGGAGCTGGGCAGGGAGAGAGGGAGAGGCTTTGTGCGAGAGGCTGAGCAGGGCCTGGCTGGGGACTCTGCTGGCCAGGCTGGGGGACAAGGACAGGCAGGAGGAATGCTGGCAGCTGCCAGGTGGGAATTGTCCGAGTGGGGCTGAGTAGAAACCGTGCTGGAAGCCTCCTGGAAACTTCCTGGAAACCTCCAGGACTCAGAGTGTTGGGTGTGGCGCAAAGACCAAACGAGAGGAGGTGAACATTGCAACGCAAGGCAGTTTTATTGCAGGGGAGGGAGGAGGGAGGTGGCAGCAGAGCAGAGCCATGGCCAAGGGCTGCCCGTGGCTCCTGGCCCTGGGCAGAGCCTGGCTGGGCTGTGCTGGGAGCAGAGCAGCAATTCCTGCAGGGATTCAGGAGCTCATCGAGGGCTGTAGGTGGAGCAGAGCAGCAATTCCTGCAGCAGCAATTCCTGCAGGGGTTCAAGGGTGGCAGGAAGGCACCCAGCAGCCCTGAGTGCTCTCGAGGAGTCGCAGCTCTCAGGGCCCAAGGCGTGGATTGCTTCCTTCCTTCCTCGGGGATAGGCGCGTTGGGATGTGCCGGGGGATTTCCTGGAGCTCTGCCGGCTCTGGGGTGGCACTGGGCATTTGGGGCTTAGCAGGGCCCACAGCAGCTGCCCCTGGAGATGCCACAGCTGCCCCCATAGCCCCCATAGCCCCCATAGCCCCAGCCACCGCCATAGCCCCCATAGCCCCCATAGCCCCCATAGCCCCCATAGCCCCCACGGCGGCCAGAGGAGCCTCCTCCTCCAATGTAGGGAGCTCCAGAGGAGCCCACAGCGCTCTGCTGAGGGTTGGAGCTCAGGATGGGCCCGGGGAAGGTGACCACCACCGGGGGCGGCTGGATGACCACCGTGGAGTCAGGGCACTGCCGGACACACGGCTCATTGCAGGAGTCGGCCAGGGGACACGTGGGGCACACGCAGCAGGAAGGGGCACAGGAGGAAGGGGCACAGCAGGACATCGTTGAGACGGGCAGAGAGTTCTGGAAAACAGGCCAGGAAGAGGCAAAGGGGTGAGGAAGGAGTTGAGTGGAAGGAGAGAGAAAGAGACCCCGAGAGGCCTTGGAGAGCTGGACTTACCCGGCTGGTGAGGAGAGTCGAGTGGAGGAAGGTGGATGGAGCTCTGCAAGGAGCTCAGCTCTTTTATACAGCCCGGAGAGCTTTGTGAGGGGCTGGGGGCAGAACCGCCAGGAATGAGCAATTCTGGCTAATAGAGCAGCTCCATAAAGGGAAGGGATGCAGGACAACTCGGTCAGCCCTCGTTGTGGCCATTGCGGTGGGAATGAATGGCCAAGAGAGGGGCGATGGGAGGGACAGCCAGGGCCATCATTAGCTGGCAGACAGAGCTCTGCCAGAGCTGCACTCACAGCCCCAATAAACCCTGCTTTGGCCCTAATCCTCACTGTGCCTACAGACAGCAATCCCAGCACCTCGCTGAGCACTAGGAATGGCTGTTCCTGCTGCTTTTGGGGTCTTGGCCAACACCCCCTGCCCCGCTGGCCACCCAGGCCGTGCAGGAGGGCTCGGGCAGGAGCAGCTCACAGCCACGGCGCCGCTGCTTCCTCGGGCTTGTTTCTGCTCTCCTGCTCTCTGCCTTGCTCTCCCCTCACTCGTGGATCCCAATCCTCATCCTGCCCGTGCCTCACCCACATCAATCCGCGATAAATCACACGTGAAGCTTCATCTGCCACGAGCCAAATTTCCTCTGCTTCCTGCATGACCATCGAGGCAATCGGGGACTTCACAAGTCCTCCAGGGGCAGAAAACTCCCTTCAGGATTGTCCCTGTGCAGCCATCCCAGAGCCCTCCGTGCCACCCCAGTGCCGTGTGGGATGAGCCTGGCCGGGCAGGAGGTCGTGGCTGCTGACCCTCCGTGCTCCGTCCAGCCTGACCCACTGCCCGAGGCTGTGCTTTCATTTCCTGCCCGTTCTGGGGCCACGGCTGGCGTTTGGGATGAGCCCGGAGTGGGTGGGATGGCTTCTCCCTCGCGGCGTCCCTCGTCAGCAGCCTGTAAAGGGAGTAATGACAGCCGTGCTGCTGTGCCCAGCGTTCCAAAGCCCTGCCGGGTGATGCCCAAAGTGCTCGAGAAGTGAGCAATGTCGGGATCAGGGACTCATCGGGTTTATTGGGGTCAGAGTTCAGCTGCAGCCACCAATGGCCTTTCGCGCAGGGATTGGTCACTGTCCCTCCCAGGGCCATTGACCCTGCAGGGCACATTTCCAGGCGCCAATTAGGATGGAGAGAATCGCGAATGACAGTTGTGTTGAGAGGTTTCTGGGCTTGGCTGGTGATGAGCTGGGCTTTGCCTAAGCCCTGACAGTGCTCCGGGCACTCTGCGATGGATAAAATGTCCGAGAGCTCCGCAGTCTGCATCCAGCTGCCTCCACTCGACTCTGCTCATCGACCGCTGTGGTGGGTGCAGGCTTTCCCTGCATCCTCCTAGCTCCTCTGAGCCTTTTGGGGAACCTTGGGTGTGGATTTCTCAGGGAACCTTTGGATTTCTCAGGGAAACCTTGGCTGTGGATTTCTTAGGGAATTCGTGGCTGTGGATTTCTCCAGGAATCTTTGTCCCTGTTCTCCTCATGGTCTCCCAGGGCAGAGTTAGGATGGTTGGGATTTTCCCAATGGGCTCAAGTCCTCTGTTTGCCTGGGGATTTGGATGTGGGAGTTTTTCTTAATTCCCACTCTCACCCGAGGCCCAGGGATGGTGAGAGCAGCAGGGATCAGAGCAGCCATTCCAGCGGTGAAAGGGGTTTTGCTGGGAATGGCTGAGATGATCCCGAGCATCTCCTGGGACACAGAGTGCAGGTGGGACAGAGGCAGGAGGGATTTGGGATGAGCCCTGCAGTGAGCCGTGGCTCTGCCTTGTCTTGCAGCTGTCCCAGCTGACCCCAAGCATGTCCTGCTGCGTGTGCCCCACGAGTCCCCTGGCAGAGTCCTGCAATGATCTGTGTGTCAAGCAGTGCCCTGACTCCACGGCGGTCATCCAGCCGCCCCCGGTGGTGGTCACCTTCCCCGGGCCCATCCTGAGCTCCTTCCCGCAGCAGAGCGCTGTGGGATCCTCCGGAGCTCCTTATGTCACAGCTGGATCAGGGGGCTCTGGGGGCATGGGGGGCATGGGGGGCTCTGGGGGCTTTGGGGCCATGGGGGGCTCCGGGGGCTCTGGGGGCATGGGAGGCTTTGGGGGCATGGGGGGCTTTGGCAGCTCTGGGGGCTTTGGGGGGGGGGGCTTGGGGGCTCCGGGGGCATGGGGGGCTTTGGGGGCTCAGGGGGCATGGGGGGCAGCTCTGTCTTCTGTAGCATTGGGGGCTCTGGGGGCATGGGGGGCTCTGGGGGCAGCTCTGGCTCCTGCGGCATTGGGGGCTCTGGGGGCTCTGGGGGCCGCAGCTCCAGGTCCCTCCAGAGCCGCTCTGGGCTCTGCTAGACCCCAGATGTCCCTGCAGTTCCCTGCTGCCTCTGCCCGCAGCCTCCAGCAGCAGCTCCTGCTGTGCTGAGCTCCCCGAGCCAGGCTGGAGTGCAGCCCCGGGAGCCGCAGGGTGCTTGTCCCTTGTCCCCAAATATCCCTTGTCCCCTGTCCCCTGTCCCCTGTCCCCTGTCCCCTGGCCAGTGTGACCCCACAGCGCTCAGCGGCACTTTGGGGTTTCCAGCTCTGCCCGCAGCGCTGCCCCTCTGTGCTGCGATGTCCCCGAGCTGTTGGGATTTTTGTATTTCCAGCGCGTTGTCGCTGCGCTGCTTTGTCTCTGGCTGGCGCTGCCTGTGGCCTTTGCCATCCGCATTAAAGACTCTGATTGCATGAAGGATTTCTGTGGTTCAGAATTTCTTGGTCCTGGCTGGGAATGAGGCTCTGGCTGAGCGAGGGTGGGAAATGTGTGATGGTGTGATGGTGGGATGGTTTGGGTGGGAAATGTGTGATGGTGGGATGGTGGGATGGTTTGGGTGGGAAATGCCCAGCAGTGCAGGTTCGATAATAAATAGAATAACAGGGAAATGATTATCATCGAATGAGGGAATTTCTGATCACAGGATTGAAAAACACCCTGAGCTGGAAGGATCATCAGAGCGCAATTCCTGGCCAACATTATTTCACACTGTATTCATATTATCTCAGTAGTTCCAATGTATCAAATATATGCAATATGAACGATTCAATAAATAATATTTCATTCTCCTTGATGACATTCATGGTGAGGAAGGGCAGCAAAGCCACCATGGCCTTGGCGGTGGGGAGTTGTGCTGCCGTTGGTGGGCAGAGCTGTGTCCCAGCCAGGGCTGGGTGACACTGCAGAGCCCAGGAAGAGCTGCTGCAGCAGCAGTGGGGCCGAGGTGGGGCCAGAGGTGCTGCAAGGAGCCGTGGAATCCACGGGGAAAGCGGGATGAGGAGGGGCCAGGGTGGGGAATGTCTGAAGGCATGGAGGCCAGCAGGGGCAGAAGGGCTGGGTTGGTTCCCCCTGTCCCCTCTGCCCCCTCAGCCTCCCCAGAGCCCCGAGCTGCGCTGTGTCCCTGCGGTGACTCCATGCCAAGCGCACGGCCTGGGGCTCCCGGCAGCCCTTTGGGAACGTGCAGAGCGGGAAGGGAGCAGCGTGTGGGGCTGGGGCTGTGTGGGGCTGCAGAGCAGAGCTGCGGTGGGGAGGAGCTGGGCAGGGAGAGAGGGAGAGGCTTTGTGCGAGGGGCTGAGCAGGGCCTGGCTGGGGACTCTGCTGGCCAGGCTGGGGGACAAGGACAGGCAGGAGGAATGCTGGCAGCTGCCAGGTGGGAATTGAGTGGAAACCGTGCTGGAAACCTCCTGGAAACGTCCTGGAAACCTCCAGGACTCAGAGTGTTGGCTGTGGCGCAAAGACCAAACGAGAGGAGGTGAACATTGCAACGCAAGGCAGTTTTATTGCAGGGGAGGGAGGAGGGAGGTGGCAGCAGAGCAGAGCCATGGCCAAGGGCTGCCCGTGGCTCCTGGCCCTGGGCAGAGCCTGGCTGGGCTGTGCTGGGAGCAGCGCAGCAATTCCTGCAGGGATTCAGGAGCTCATCGAGGGCTGTAGGTGGAGCAGAGCAGCAATTCCTGCAGCAGCAATTCCTGCAGGGGTTCAAGCGCGGCAGGAAGGCACCCAGCAGCCCTGAGTGCTCTCGAGGAGTCGCAGCTCTCAGGGCCCAAGGCGTGGATTGCTTCCTTCCTTCCTCGGGGATAGGCGCGTTGGTTGTGCCGGGGGATTTCCTGGAGCTCTGCTGGCTCTGGGGTGGCACTGGGCATTTGGGGCTTAGCAGGGCCCACAGCAGCTGCCCCTGGAGATGCCACAGCTGCCCCCATAGCCCCCATAGCCCCCATAGCCCCCATAGCCCCCATAGCCCCAGCCACCGCCATAGCCCCCAGAGCCCCCAGAGCCCCCACGGCGGCCAGAGGAGCCTCCTCCTCCAATGTAGGGAGCTCCAGAGGAGCCCACGGTGCTCTGCTGAGGGTTGGAGCTCAGGATGGGCCCGGGGAAGGTGACCACTGCAGGCGGCGGCTGGATGACCACCGTGGAGTCAGGGCACTGCCGGACACACGGCTCATTGCAGGAGTCGGCCAGGGGACACGTGGGGCACACGCAGCAGGAAGGGGCACAGGAGGAAGGGGCACAGCAGGACATCGTTGAGACGGGCAGAGAGTTCTGGAAAACAGGCCGGGAAGAGGCAAAGGGGTGAGGAAGGAGTTGAGTGGAAGGAGAGAGAAAGAGACCCCGAGAGGCCTTGGAGAGCTGGACTTACCCGGCTGGTGAGGAGAGTCGAGTGGAGGAAGGTGGATGGAGCTCTGCAAGGAGCTCAGCTCTTTTATACAGCCCGGAGAGCTTTGTGAGGGGCTGGGGGCAGAACCGCCAGGAATGAGCAATTCTGGCTAATAGAGCAGCTCCATAAAGGGAAGGGATGCAGGACAACTCGGTCAGCCCTCGTTGTGGCCATTGCGGTGGGAATGAATGGCCAAGAGAGGGGCGATGGGAGGGACAGCCAGGGCCATCATTAGCTGGCAGACAGAGCTCTGCCAGAGCTGCACTCACAGCCCCAATAAACCCTGCTTTGGCCCTAATCCTCACTGTGCCTACAGACAGCAATCCCAGCACCTCGCTGAGCACTAGGAAATGCTGTTCCTGCTGCTTTTGGGGTCTTGGCCAACACCCCGTGCCCCGCTGGCCACCCAGGCCGTGCAGGAGGGCTCGGGCAGGAGCAGCTCACAGCCACGGCGCTGCTGCTTCCTCGGGCTTGTTTCTGCTCACCTGCTCTCTGCCTTGCTCTCCCCTCACTCGTGGATCCCAATCCTCATCCTGCCCGTGCCTCACGCACATCAATCCGAGATAAATCACACATGAAGCTTCATCTGCCACGAGCCAAATTTCCTCTGCTTCCTGCATGACCATCGAGGCAATCAGGGACTTCACAAGTCCTCCAGGGGCAGAAAACTCCCTTCAGGATTGTCCCTGTGCAGCCATCCCAGAGCCCTCCGTGCCACCCCAGTGCCGTGTGGGATGAGCCTGGCCGGGCAGGAGGTCGGGGCTGCTGACCCTCCGTGCTCCGTCCAGCCTGACCCACTGCCCGAGGCTGTGCTTTCATTTCCTGCCCGTTCTGGGGCCATGGCTGGCGTTTGGGATGAGCCCGGAGTGGGTGGGATGGCTTCTCCCTCGCGGCGTCCCTCGTTAGCAGCCTGTAAAGGGAGTAATGACAGCCGTGCTGCTGTGCCCAGCGTTCCAAAGCCCTGCCGGGTGATGCCCAAAGTGCTCGAGAAGTGAGCAATGTCGGGATTAGGGACTCATCGGGTTTATTGGGGTCAGAGTTCAGCTGCAGCCACCAATGGCCTTTCGCGCAGGGATTGGTCACTGTCCCTCCCAGGGCCATTGACCCTGCAGGGCACATTTCCAGGCGCCAATTAGGATGGAGAGAATCGCGAATGACAGTTGTGTTGAGAGGTTTCTGGGCTTGGCTGGTGATGAGCTGGGCTTTGCCTAAGCCCTGACAGTGCTCCGGGCACTCTGCGATGGATAAAATGTCCGAGAGCTCCGCAGTCTGCATCCAGCTGCCTCCACTCGACTCTGCTCATCGACTGCTGTGGTGGGTGCAGGCTTTCCCTGCATCCTCCTGGCTCCTCTGAGCCTTTTGGGGAACCTTGGGTGTGGATTTCTCAGGGAACCTTTGGATTTCTGAGGGGAACCTTGGCTGTGGATTTCTTAGGGAATTCGTGGCTGTGGATTTCTCCAGGAATCTTTGTCCCTGTTCTCCTCATGGTCTCCCAGGGCAGAGTTAGGATGATTGGGATTTTCCCAATGGGCTCAAGTCCTCTGTTTGCCTGGGGATTTGGATGTGGGAGTTTTTCTTAATTCCCACTCTCAGCCGAGGCCCAGGGATGGTGAGAGCAGCAGGGATCAGAGCAGCCATTCCAGCGGTGAAAGGGGTTTTGCTGGGAATGGCTGAGATGATCCCGAGCATCTCCTGGGACACAGAGTGCAGGTGGGACAGAGGCAGGAGGGATTTGGGATGAGCCCTGCAGTGAGCCGTGGCTCTGCCTTGTCTTGCAGCTGTCCCAGCTGACCCCAAGCATGTCCTGCTGCGTGTGCCCCACGAGTCCCCTGGCAGAGTCCTGCAATGATCTGTGTGTCAAGCAGTGCCCTGACTCCACGGTGGTCATCCAGCCGCCCCCGGTGGTGGTCACCTTCCCCGGGCCCATCCTGAGCTCCTTCCCGCAGCAGAGCGCCGTGGGATCCTCCGGAGCTCCTTATGTCTCAGCTGGATCAGGGGGCTCTGGAGGCATGGGGGGCATGGGGGGCTCTGGGGGCTTTGGGGCCATGGGGGGCTCCGGGGGCTCTGGGGGCATGGGAGGCTTTGGGGGGCATGGGGGGCTTTGGGGGCATGGGGGGCTCTGGCGGCTCTGGGGGCTTTGGGGGCATGGGGGGCTTTGGGGGCTCAGGGGGCATGGGGGGCAGCTCTGGCTTCTGTAGCATTGGGGGCTCTGGGGGCATGGGGGGCTCTGGGGGCAGCTCTGGCTCCTGCGGCACTGGGGGCTCTGGGGGCTCTGGGGGCCGCAGCTCCAGGTCCCTCCAGAGCCGCTGTGGGCTCTGCTAGACCCCAAATGTCCCTGCAGTTCCCTGCTGCCTCTGCCCGCAGCCTCCAGCAGCAGCTCCTGCTGTGCTGAGCTCCCCGAGCCAGGCTGGAGTGCAGCCCCGGGAGCCGCAGGGTGCTTGTCCCTTGTCCCCAAATATCCCTTGTCCCCTGTCCCCTGTCCCCTGTCCCCTGGCCAGTGTGACCCCACAGCGCTCCGCGGCACTTTGGGGTTTCCAGCTCTGCCCGCAGCGCTGCCCCTCTGTGCTGCGATGTCCCCGAGCTGTTGGGATTTTTGTATTTCCAGCGCGTTGTCGCTGCACTGCTTTGTCTCTGGCTGGCGCTGCCTGTGGCCTTTGCCATCCGCATTAAAGACTCTGATTGCATGAAGGATTTCTGTGGTTCGGAATTTCTTGGTCCTGGCTGGGAATGAGGCTCTGGCTGAGCGAGGGGAAAGGGGGGGGGGGGGGGGGGTGGGAAATGTGTGATGGTGTGATGGTGGGATGGTTTGGGTGGGAAATGCCCAGCAGTGCAGGTTCGATAATAAATAGAATAACAGGGAAATGATTATCATCGAATGAGGGAATTTCTGATCACAGGATTGAAAAACACCCTGAGCTGGAAGGATCATCAGAGCGCAATTCCTGGCCAACATTATTTCACACTGTATTAATATTATCTCAGTAGTTCCAATGTATCAAATATATGCAATATGAACGATTCAATAAATAATATTTTATTGTCATTGATGACATTCATGGTGAGGAAGGGCAGCAAAGGCCACCATGGCCTGGGCTGTGGGGAGTTGTGCTGCCGTTGGTGGGCAGAGCTGTGTCCCAGCCAGGGCTGGGTGACACTGCAGAGCCCAGGAAGAGCTGCTGCAGCAGCAGTGGGGCCGAGGTGGGGCCAGAGGTGCTGCAAGGAGCCGTGGAATCCACGGGGAAAGCGGGATGAGGAGGGGCCAGGGTGGGGAATGTCTGAAGGCATGGAGGCCAGCAGGGGCAGAAGGGCTGGGTTGGTTCCCCCTGTCCCCTCTGCCCCCTCAGCCTCCCCAGAGCCCCGAGCTGCGCTGTGTCCCTGCGGTGACTCCATGCCAAGCGCACAGCCTGGGGCTCCCGGCAGCCCTTTGGGAACGTGCAGAGCGGGAAGGGAGCAGCGTGTGGGGCTGGGGCTGTGTGGGGCTGCAGAGCAGAGCTGCGGTGGGGAGGAGCTGGGCAGGGAGAGAGGGAGAGGCTTTGTGCGAGAGGCTGAGCAGGGCCTGGCTGGGGACTCTGCTGGCCAGGCTGGGGGACAAGGACAGGCAGGAGGAATGCTGGCAGCTGCCAGGTGGGAATTGTCCGAGTGGGGCTGAGTAGAAACCGTGCTGGAAGCCTCCTGGAAACTTCCTGGAAACCTCCAGGACTCAGAGTGTTGGCTGTGGCGCAAAGACCAAACGAGAGGAGGTGAACATTGCAACGCAAGGCAGTTTTATTGCAGGGGAGGGAGGAGGGAGGTGGCAGCAGAGCAGAGCCATGGCCAAGGGCTGCCCGTGGCTCCTGGCCCTGGGCAGAGCCTGGCTGGGCTGTGCTGGGAGCAGCGCAGCAATTCCTGCAGGGATTCAGGAGCTCATCTAGGGCTGTAGGTGGAGCAGAGCAGCAATTCCTGCAGCAGCAATTCCTGCAGGGGTTCAAGCGCGGCAGGAAGGCACCCAGCAGCCCTGAGTGCTCTCGAGGAGTCGCAGCTCTCAGGGCCCAAGGCGTGGATTGCTTCCTTCCTTCCTCGGGGATAGGCGCGTTGGGATGTGCCGGGGGATTTCCTGGAGCTCTGCTGGCTCTGGGGTGGCACTGGGCATTTGGGGCTTAGCAGGGCCCACAGCAGCTGCCCCTGGAGATGCCACAGCTGCCCCCATAGCCCCCATAGCCCCCATAGCCCCAGCCACCGCCATAGCCCCCATAGCCCCCATAGCCCCCATAGCCCCCATAGCCCCCATAGCCCCCACGGCGGCCAGAGGAGCCTCCTCCTCCAATGTAGGGAGCTCCAGAGGAGCCCACAGCGCTCTGCTGAGGGTTGGAGCTCAGGATGGGCCCGGGGAAGGTGACCACCACCGGGGGCGGCTGGATGACCACCGTGGAGTCAGGGCACTGCCGGACACACGGCTCATTGCAGGAGTCGGCCAGGGGACACGTGGGGCACACGCAGCAGGAAGGGGCACAGGAGGAAGGGGCACAGCAGGACATCGTTGAGACGGGCAGAGAGTTCTGGAAAACAGGCCAGGAAGAGGCAAAGGGGTGAGGAAGGAGTTGAGTGGAAGGAGAGAGAAAGAGACCCCGAGAGGCCTTGGAGAGCTGGACTTACCCGGCTGGTGAGGAGAGTCGAGTGGAGGAAGGTGGATGGAGCTCTGCAAGGAGCTCAGCTCTTTTATACAGCCCGGAGAGCTTTGTGAGGGGCTGGGGGCAGAACCGCCAGGAATGAGCAATTCTGGCTAATAGAGCAGCTCCATAAAGGGAAGGGATGCAGGACAACTCGGTCAGCCCTCGTTGTGGCCATTGCGGTGGGAATGAATGGCCAAGAGAGGGGCGATGGGAGGGACAGCCAGGGCCATCATTAGCTGGCAGACAGAGCTCTGCCAGAGCTGCACTCACAGCCCCAATAAACCCTGCTTTGGCCCTAATCCTCACTGTGCCTACAGACAGCAATCCCAGCACCTCGCTGAGCACTAGGAATGGCTGTTCCTGCTGCTTTTGGGGTCTTGGCCAACACCCCCTGCCCCGCTGGCCACCCAGGCCGTGCAGGAGGGCTCGGGCAGGAGCAGCTCACAGCCACGGCGCCGCTGCTTCCTCGGGCTTGTTTCTGCTCTCCTGCTCTCTGCCTTGCTCTCCCCTCACTCGTGGATCCCAATCCTCATCCTGCCCGTGCCTCACCCACATCATTCCGAGATAAATCACACATGAAGCTTCATCTGCCATGAGCCAAATTTCCTCTGCTTCCTGCATGACCATCGAGGCAATCAGGGACTTCACAAGTCCTCCAGGGGCAGAAAACTCCCTTCAGGATTGTCCCTGTGCAGCCATCCCAGAGCCCTCCGTGCCACCCCAGTGCCGTGTGGGATGAGCCTGGCCGGGCAGGAGGTCGTGGCTGCTGACCCTCCGTGCTCCGTCCAGCCTGACCCACTGCCCGAGGCTGTGCTTTCATTTCCTGCCCGTTCTGGGGCCACGGCTGGCGTTTGGGATGAGCCCGGAGTGGGTGGGATGGCTTCTCCCTCGCGGCGTCCCTCGTTAGCAGCCTGTAAAGGGAGTAATGACAGCCGTGCTGCTGTGCCCAGCGTTCCAAAGCCCTGCCGGGTGATGCCCAAAGTGCTCGAGAAGTGAGCAATGTCGGGATTAGGGACTCATCGGGTTTATTGGGGTCAGAGTTCAGCTGCAGCCACCAATGGCCTTTTGCGCAGGGATTGGTCACTGTCCCTCCCAGGGCCATTGACCCTGCAGGGCACATTTCCAGGCGCCAATTAGGATGGAGAGAATCGCGGATGACAGTTGTGTTGAGAGGTTTCTGGGCTTGGCTGGTGATGAGCTGGGCTTTGCCTAAGCCCTGACAGTGCTCCGGGCACTCTGCGATGGATAAAATGTCCGAGAGCTCCGCAGTCTGCATCCAGCTGCCTCCACTCGACTCTGCTCATCGACCGCTGTGGTGGGTGCAGGCTTTCCCTGCATCCTCCTGGCTCCTCTGAGCCTTTTGGGGAACCTTGGGTGTGGATTTCTCAGGGAACCTTTGGATTTCTCAGGGAAACCTTGGCTGTGGATTTCTCAGGGAATCCTTGGCTGTGGATTTCTCAGGGAATCCTTGGCTGTGGATTTCTCCAGGAATCTTTGTCCCTGTTCTCCTCATGCTCACCCGGGACAGAGTTAGGATGGTTGGGATTTTCCCAATGGGCTCAAGTCCTCTGTTTGCCTGGGGATTTGGATGTGGGAGTTTTTCTTAATTCCCACTCTCACCCGAGGCCCAGGGATGGTGAGAGCAGCAGGGATCAGAGCAGCCATTCCAGCGGTGAAAGGGGTTTTGCTGGGAATGGCTGAGATGATCCCGAGCATCTCCTGGGACACAGAGTGCAGGTGGGACAGAGGCAGGAGGGATTTGGGATGAGCCCTGCAGTGAGCCGTGGCTCTGCCTTGTCTTGCAGCTGTCCCAGCTGACCCCAAGCATGTCCTGCTGCGTGTGCCCCACGAGTCCCCTGGCAGAGTCCTGCAATGATCTGTGTGTCAAGCAGTGCCCTGACTCCACGGTGGTCATCCAGCCGCCCCCGGTGGTGGTCACCTTCCCCGGGCCCATCCTGAGCTCCTTCCCGCAGCAGAGCGCCGTGGGATCCTCCGGAGCTCCTTATGTCTCAGCTGGATCAGGGGGCTCTGGAGGCATGGGGGGCATGGGGGGCTCTGGGGGATGGGGGCATGGGGGGTCTGGGGGCTTTGGGGGCATGGGAGGCTTTGGGGGCATGGGGGGCTTTGGGGGCATGGGGGGCTCTGGGGGCTCAGGGGGCTTTGGGGGCATGGGGGGCTTTGGGGGCTCAGGGGGCATGGGGGGCAGCTCTGGCTTCTGTAGCATTGGGGGCTCTGGGGGCATGGGGGGCTCTGGGGGCAGCTCTGGCTCCTGCGGCATTGGGGGCTCTGGGGGCTCTGGGGGCCGCAGCTCCAGGTCCCTCCAGAGCCGCTGTGGGCTCTGCTAGACCCCAAATGTCCCTGCAGTTCCCTGCTGCCTCTGCCCGCAGCCTCCAGCGGCAGCTCCTGCTGTGCTGAGCTCCCCGAGCCAGGCTGGAGTGCAGCCCCGGGAGCCGCAGGGTGCTTGTCCCTTGTCCCCAAATATCCCTTGTCCCCTGTCCCCTGTCCCCAGTCCCCTGGCCAGTGTGACCCCACAGCGCTCCGCGGCACTTTGGGGTTTCCAGCTCTGCCCGCAGCGCTGCCCCTCTGTGCTGCGATGTCCCCGAGCTGTTGGGATTTTTGTATTTCCAGCGCGTTGTCGCTGCGCTGCTTTGTCTCTGGCTGGCGCTGCCTGTGGCCTTTGCCATCCGCATTAAAGACTCTGATTGCATGAAGGATTTCTGTGGTTCGGAATTTCTTGGTCCTGGCTGGGAATGAGGCTCTGGCTGAGCGAGGGTGGGAAATGTGTGATGGTGGGATGGTGGGATGGTTTGGGTGGGAAATGCCCAGCCGTGCAGGTTCGATAATAAATAGAATAACAGGGAAATTATTATCATCGAACGAGGGAATTTCTGATCACAGGATTGAAAAATACCCTGAGCTGGAAGGATCATCAGAGTGCAATTCCTGGCCCTGCAGAGACATCCCAAAATTCCCAAATTTCCCTGGCAGCATTGTCCAGACGCGCCTGGAGCTCTGGCACCCTCGGGGCTTTGCCCATTCCCTGCTCAGCGCCCAACACCCTCCGGGACAAGAATTTCCCGATATCCACCCAAACCTCCCTTGTTTATGTGCTAAAGAAAACCAGAAGCCGCGTTTTGGTACAGAAAACTTTATTTGGAAAGAGAAGCTTTCCTACAATTGTGGAACAAAACTTTCCAGGAGACAAAGAGTATTGTCTTGGGGGTTCGGTGAGGCTCTGGCAGATCCTCAGCATCCAAATGCTGCAAAAACCTGGGAATTTCCCTTTCGGCGGCGTCGCCGTGTGCAATTCCGAGCGTTTGAGGTCACCTCTCTAAGCTCAGCGCCAGTAAAAAATCCGGGAGAAGCCAAGGGGAGGGAGGCAGGGAAGCTGCAGGAAAACAGCTCTAAACTAAGGGAAAAATTAGGGTTTGCAACTCGAGCCTGTTTTTCCCGCGGGCTGAACTCCCGCGGAGGAGCCGGAGGAGCCCCGGGGCGCTGCTTCCCAGCCCCAAATGACATCCGGAAATTATCTGGAATTAATTGATCTGGAAATTATCTGGAATCTCGCTGGAATTCCCTCCCGGCTCAGTACGTCCAGCGCTTCCCGGCGCGGTAGGAATTGCAGGGGTGAGTCCATTGCGAGGAGTAGGTGTAGGAATATTTTGGGGCGCAGCGCGGCTCGGGTCGAGCCAACACCGGCGCTGCCACCTTGTCCCCAGCCGCCTCCAACCTCCCGGCCACCTCGGCGGCCAGCGGGGCCACCACGGCCGGGGACTCCGTCGCTGTCACCTCCGGCGGCTCCGAGGCTCCCACGACGGTTTGCTGCGGGTAGGTGGTGAGGATGGGACCCGGGAAGGTGACAACCACGGGCGGCGGGTAGATGATGACCCGGGAGTCCCCGCAGGTCACCACGCAGGGCTCGTTGGTGCTGCTGGCCAGCGGCTGGGGACACTTGGCGTCGCACGGGGTGGCGCAGGCCAGCTGGGTGGAAGCCATCGGTGCTGGGTGAGCCTGAAAGGTGTGCGAAGGGTTAAAAAAAATCCTGCAAATCGCCGAAAAACCAAAGCGACACGAGCCCGGCTTGGGGCTGTTGATGTTTGGCTCTTAAAAGGTCATTAGAGATAACTTGTTAAGTACCTGGAAGTTGTTCTCAGAGTTTAAAAAACAAACAAAACACCGAAAATCCTACAAATCACCGAAAAAAATTTGGCTCGTGGCTGTTGATGTTTGGCTCTTAAAATGTCATTAGAGATAACTTGTTAAGTACCTGGAAGTTGTTCTCAGAGTTAATAAAATTAAAAAAACCACCGAAAAACCAAACAAATCACCGAAAAACAAAGCGACACGAGCCCGGCTCGTGGCTGTTGATGTTTGACTCTTAAAAGGTCATTAGAGATAACTTGTTAAGTACCTGAAATTGTTCGCAGAGTTAAAAAAATCAAACAAATCACCGAAAATCAAAGCGACACGCGCCTGGCTTGTGGCCGTTGACATTTGGCTTTTAACGGGTCGTTGGAGATAAGTGGGATTTAGACAAAAGTTAAACATCTGGAATTTATTCGCACAATTTAAAAAAATAAACAAAACACTAAAAACCCAAACAACACCCGCCCGGTTCGTGCCTTTTGACAATTAAGGTATTTTTAGAGATAAATGGGATTTAGACAAAAGTTAAATATCTGGAATTTGTTCGCGGAGTTAAAAAAACAAACAAAACACTAAAAACCCAAACAACACGCGCCCGGCCAGTGCCTGTTGACGTTTGTCTCTAATGGGGTCGTTAAAGAGAATTTTGGGAAAAAACAAGAGTTAAACATTTGGCTCTTAAGGGATTGTTAGAGATATTTGGGATACATTGGCGTTTGGCTGTAAGAGATCTCCAGAATGAGATAATTCGGGTAAAAAATCGAGCTGATTGTTTGTTTATTGACACTTCGATCTAAGATATTTTTAGAGATAACTTTGAAGGAGTTGAGCTCTTTTTTATTCGCATTTGGTTCTAAGAGATGTTGGAGGTAATTGAGATAAAGACAGGAAATTAATTTTGTGTTTATTGACATTTGGCTCTTGGATCTCGTGAGAGATAATTGAGATAAAGACAATAATTAATCTCCTGTTTATTGATATTTGGCTCTAAGATCTCACTAAAGATAATTTAGATAAAGACAGGAATTAATTTTGTGTTTATTGACATCTTAGACCTCGCTAGAGATAATTGAGATAAAGAGAAGAATTAATTTTGTATTTATTGATAATTGGCTTTAAGATCTCGCTAGAGATATTTGAGATAAAGAGAAGAATTAATTTTGTGTTTATTGATATTTTGCTCTAAGATCTCACTAAAGATAATTTAGACAAAGAGAAGAATTAATTTTGTGTTTATTGATATCTTAGATCTCTCTAGAGATAATTGAGATAAAATCAGGAGTTAATCTCTCATTTTTGACATTTGACTCTAAAATATCCTTTATTTAAATAAAGACAAGAATTAATCTGTCGTTATTTACATTTGGCTCTGAATTATCGTTAATTTAGATAAAGACAAGAATTAATCTCTCATCATTTACATTTGACTCTAAAATATCGTTAATTTAAATAAAGACAAGAATTAATCTCTCATCATTTACATTTGGCTCTGAATTGTCATTAATTGAGATAAAGACAGGAATTAATCTCTCATTATTGACATTTTACTCTAAAATATCGTTAATTGAGATAAAGTCAGGAATTAATCTCTCGGTTATTGACATTTTACTCTAAAATATCGTTAATTGGGATAAAGACAAGAATTAATCTCTCATTATTGACATTTTACTCAAAATATCGTTAATTTAAATAAAGACAAGAATTAATCTCTCATCATTTACATTTGGCCCTAAGGGATCCTCAGAGCTAATTTAGGCAAAATTCCACCTCCCACCTTTTACCTCCCCGCGCCGATTTATTTCAAATTCCTGTTCAATTCCTGTTTAAATTCCTGAACTTTCCCTCTTTTCTGCTCCTCCTCCTGCAGCCAAACTCCTCCTTTTTCCCTCCCTTCACCCCCAAACCTCAGCCCAGCCCTGCGGAGGAATTCCCGAGGATTTGTCTCGACTCGTCCCGCAGTTTTCCTCCCACTGAACTTCCCAGAGCTTCTCGCGTTTTACAGGTGAGGTGCGAAAGGGGGGAAAAAAATTAAGATTTCATGATTTTCCGCGCGTTTCAGCGTGGAATAATCTTAATTTCAGTGTTATTTTCCTTGCAGATTCCTGATGTTTTCAGGCGGGAGAACATTTTATTAAAACAAAAAATTGAAAGGCTGAGAAGGAGTGGGAGAGTTAAATTCTCGTTTAATAAGCGAAGCGTGTAATTAAAATATTTATGTAATGTTATTTATTTATATTAAAATATTTCTACAGGGAGAGTCAACCCAAGTAAGAAAATTGCAGCTTCGCCTTGGGGAAATTTATTCAATAATGTTTATTTCTCCAGGTTAAATCCTCACATAAAAGCATCGGAATAATTTTTTTTAAGCTTGCAAATGAAATCTATCATTGTGATAATTAAAATAAAACTCAATAAAACCACGCAGGGAGTTTTTCTCCAAATTCCCTCAAGTTAGAATCCAGTTTTGACCAACAGAAACGCTGAATTTAATCTCTGTAAAAGCAGTTAAATTTTTAAAATTAATTTTAAGAGTTAGAAATGAAAGTGATTAGCGCAGTTATGTTAATTATCTGTAATCACCCCTCGGTGCAGCTCGCTCCAATTAAATTCAGGATGAGCTGCACCAAAATCCAGCCAGGCTTTTCCAGAATTTTCCATGAATTTCCCCTTCCAACCCCTGCGGAATTCCCGGATTTCTCCATCCTCACAAAAATCCTAAAACCTTTTCCCTGATTGTGCCGAACTTGCAAAACCGAATTTAAATCTCAAAACTTCTCCTGTTTTTTCAGGATTAAAGGCTGAAATTCCTCATTATCCCATAAATCCAAAAACCTTGGAAAAATCCCCTGATTTTATTTTACCCAGCAGGGAAAACACCTGCAGGAAAATGCTCCGAAATCCCTCAGAAAATCGGAATATTCGGGCAGAGTTCAGCCCCGAGTTTTGGAATTTCAGGGTTTAAATCCAGGCAAAACCAGAGGGAGGTTGAGCCCAGATTTTAGGAATTTAAGAATTTAAATCCAGGGAGAAGCA
Organism: Entomyzon cyanotis; assembly: GCA_024500445.1. Lineage (NCBI taxonomy): Eukaryota > Metazoa > Chordata > Aves > Passeriformes > Meliphagidae > Entomyzon > Entomyzon cyanotis. Next base: position 674,744 of record JAKEPQ010001001.1, read on the forward strand.
GAGGAAAGTTCAGCCCTGATTTTAGGAATTCAAGAGTTTCAATCCAGGCAGAAGCAGAAGCAGGTTTGGCCCCGAATTTAGGAATTTAAATCCAGGCAGAAGCAGAGGAGGGTTCAGCCCCGATTTTAGGAATTTAGGATTTTTAATCCAGGCAAAAGCAGAGGTAGATGCAGCCCTGAATTTAGGAATTTAAGAGTTTCAATCCAGGCAAAAACAGAGGGAGATTGAGCACTGATTTTAGGAATTTAGGAATTTTAATCCATGCAAAAACAGAGACAGGTTGGGACCCGATTTTAGGAATTTAAATCCAGGCAGAGGCAGAGACAAGTTCAGCCTCGATTTTAGGAATTTCAGAGTTTAAATCCAGGCAGAAGCAGAGGAGGGTTCAGCCCCGATTTTAGGAATTTAAGGGTTTCAATCCAGGTAAAAGCAGAAGCAGGTTTGGCCCCGAATTTAGGAATTTAGGAGTTGAAATCCAGGCAGAAGCAGAGGCAAATTCAGCCCTGAATTTAGGAATTTAAGAGTTTCAATCCAGGCAAAAACAGAGGGAGGTTGAGCACTGATTTTAGGAATTTAAGAATTTAAATTCAGACAAAACCAGAGGCAGGTTGGGACCCGATTTTAGGAATTTAAATCCAGGCAGAGGCAGAGACAAGTTCAGCCTCGATTTTAGGAATTTCAGAGTTTAAATCCAGGCAAAAACAGAAGCAGATTCAGCCCCGAATTTAGGAATTTCAGAGTTTCAATCCAGGCAGAAGCAGAGGAGGGTTCAGCCCTGATTTTTGGAATTTAGGAGTTTTAATCCGGGCAAAACCAGAGGCAGGTTCAGCCCCGATTTTAGGAATTTATGAGTTTCAATCCAGGCAAAATCAGAAGCAGATTCAACCCTGATCATAGAAATTTAGGAATTTAAATCCAGGCAGAAACAGAAGCAGATTCACCCCCGATTTCAGTAATTTAAAACTCCAAATCCAGCCAGAAGCAGAAGGAAACTCGAGTTTTTTCGAGCCGGGAAATGTCACTTACTCAGAGAGGCGGAGAGGAGGAGTCGGCAGAGGCAGTGAGAGGAATCAGGGCGTGCGGAGGATTTTTATATCCTCCCCCGGAGCGCCCGGAGCGGCTGAGACACCTCGGCGAAAAACGCTTTAATTAGCATTTCGCTCAGCCATTTCTCCCGCAGTGGCAGGAATTGTTTTGCTCACTGTTTATGATTATCTAGAGCCGCGTTGGGCAATAAAACCCAGAAATGCAGATTGGGGACTTTTCATCTCGGGATTTCCTGATTTTCCTCCTCGGCCGGTTGCGTTAGGAGGTTGAAAAATGGGAGAATTAATGAGGATTTTTTAGGTTATCCAGGCTGAGGAGTGGAGTGAGGAGGGAATCTTGGAGATGTCGGGATTTTCCTTAGGGATGCACAACCTGGCATCGGGAATTTGTGTCCAAACCTCGAAAATCAGGGATTTTTTCCTTAATATTGGTGGGATTTACTCCTGATTTTCTCCTGATTTTCTCCTGAATTTCTCCTGATTTTCTCCTGAATTTCTCCTGATTTTCTCCTGATTTTCTCCTGATTTTCTCCTGAATTTCTCCTGATTTTCTCCTGATTTTCTCCTGATTTTCTCCTGAATTTTACTCCTGATTTTCTCCTGAATTTTACTCCTGATTTTCTCCTGATTTTACTCCTGATTTTCTCCTGAATTATGGGAAGGATCTGTGCAAACCCCAAAGAGCAAAGCTCGGGGTTATCTCCGGAATAAAAACGAAGCTGTTTATGATTTATACCAATTATGGGGTTGAAAACGAGGAGTTGATGAAACACTTTCCCTAATTTATTCTCTTTGAGGTCACGGCAGCCTGGATCCTCTAGGATGTGATTTATTATTATTATTATTATTTATTATCATCATCACCACGGAATGATTTCCCTGAATGCCAAACGCCCGGGAGCTTTGAGATCCTCTTTGAAAATCTCCTTTTCTGATGTCTCCGGAATATTCCTGATAAGCTCCGCAGCCCTGGGGGATCTCTGGAGGCGCCTCAGAAAATCAGAATAATTCCCGGGGTGGTTTTGCATCATTTCCTTGCACGGAGTTTCCCTCCGGAGGGAGAGAAAATCCTTGGAAAAAGCGTTTTTTGGGGATTTTGGGAAGGTCTTCCCTCCACGAGCAGGGAAGAGTTGGGTCTTTTTTTTTTTTTTTTTTTTTTGCAAAACAAATCTCAATCCTCAATTTTCCAGGATTTAATCCCAGTGAAGTAGGATGGAGGAGCACAAAATCCTGCCAAAAAATCACCCATTTTCCTCTCCTCCCAATTTTTTTTTCCTGTCATGATTCTCTGGAATTTCTCCCTCCAGGACCTTCCCCACTCCTCCAAGGATGATTCCCAAAATTCCTGCTCCGAGCCAGGGCTGTTAAAGTCAGGAATTCACCCCAAGTCAGGAATTCACCCCAAAAAGTGTGGAATTCACCCCGAAAGTGTGGAATTCACCCCAAAGTGTGCAATTCGCCCCCAAAACGGATCCCAGTGGAGTCTCCTCAGCTGATCCCTGCGGAATTTGGGAATTCCCAGCCCAGGAATGAAATCCCACCTGGCAATCCCCGGAGCACACCAGGATCGCCTCTCCTCAAAAATCCCCCAGAAAGCAGAAATCCAGAATTTCCTGGATCCCAGAAACGCCGAATTTTCCCTTCCCCACCCTGTTTTTGTGTTGTGCTCCAGCGGCTGCGGTCGGTCCGTCAGGAATTTCGGGGCCGGGAGGAGGTGGGAAGGGTTCAGACCGCAAGCGGGAGGAGGTTTTTATGGGATTTTTGGGGCAGGAATTGTTCCCCGTGAGGGTGAGGAATCTCCGGCACAGCTTTTCCAGGGAATTTCGGGAATCACCATCCCTGGAAGTGTCCAGAGCCAGGCTGGGACACCCCGGCTCGGCGACAGAGGTGGAACCGAGCGAGTTTTAAACTCCTTCCCACCCCAAACCGCTCCGTGACGAACAAAGGGAACAAAGGGCGAGCGCAGAGCCGCCAACCCCACAACGCCCAGCGATCCCAAATGGTTTTTATTTAATTACACCCTGATGGGATTTGTCACCCAGCAGGTTCTGAGCGGCGCTGAGTCAGGAGAGCTCTGCTGATGAGGAACAATCAGAGGCAGAGGCTTTGGGGTGGGAACTTTGGGGTGGAGGATTTGGGGTGGGAACTTTGCGGCGGCGGTTTTTTGGGGTGGGAACTTTTTTTGGGGCTCCGCAGCCCTCGCTGGCCTCACTTCAAAGAGGCTCTGACATCACCGGGACAAGCGCGGGGTCAGCAAAAAATTCCGCCCGGCAGCGCTTAATTAATGCTAATTAACCCGTCACTCCGCGCGGGGTCCGCGGCGTTCTGCACGCTCAGGGATTTTGGCTTCGGTGAAAGTTGGATAATCCCCAAAATCCGGGGCGGTGACCCCCAAATCCGAAGAGGTGACCCCAAATCCGAGGCGGTGACCCCAAATCCGGAGAGGTGACCCCAAATCCGGGGCGGTGACCCCAAATCCGGAGAGGTGACCCCAAATCCGGGGCGGTGACCCCAAACCCGAGGCGATGACCCCAAAATCCGAGGCGGTGACCCCAAATCCGGAGCGGTGACCCCAAATCCGAGGCAGTGACCCCAAAATCCGGAGAGGTGACCCCAAATCTGGGGCTGTGACCCCAAACCCGGAGCGGTGACCCCAAACCCGATGGGGACAAGGCGGGGATGACCTCGGCTGATCTCCCTGCGGTGATTGCCCAAGAGCGGGCGGAGCCGGGGGAGGATAAATCCTAAATCTGCACGGGGAAGGGATTTTGGGGTTGTGGAACCTGTTCGGGCCCCAGAGCACCCCCAGGGCAGGATGAACCCCAAATCTGCACCGGGAAGGGATTTTGGGGTTGTGGAACCTGATCAGGGCATGCCCGGGGCAGGCTGAACCCCAAATCTGCACCAGTAGGGGATTCCTGATCCCAAATCTGCACGGGGAAGGGATTTATGGGGTTTGAGGAACCTGTTTGGGCCCCAGAGCACCCCCAGGGCGAGGGTAAATCCCAAATCTGCACCAGCAGGGGATTCCTGACCCCAAATCCATGTAGGGAAGGGATTTTTGCCTTTGAGGAACCTGATCAGAGCACGACCCCAAATCTGAACCCCAAATCTGCACCAGTAGGGGATTTATGGGTTTGTAAAACCTGATCAGAGCGTGACCAGGGGAAGATGAACCCCAAATGTGCACCAGCAGGGAATTCCTGACCCCAAATCTGCACAGAAAAGGTATTTATGGGTTTGAAGAACCTGATCAGAACATGCACAGGGTGAGGATAAATCCCAAATTTGCACCAGTAGGGGATTTTTGGGTTTGAAGAACCTGATCAGGGCACGACCAGGGGAAGATGAACCCCAAATGTGCACAGGGAAGGGATTTTGGGGTTGTGGAACCTGATCAGGGCATGGCCGGGGGGCAGGATGAACCCCAAATCTGCACCAGCAGGGGATTTATGGGGTTTGAGGAACCTGTTTGGGCCCCAGAGCAACCCCAGGGCGAGGGTAAATCCCAAATCTGCACGGAAAGGGAATTCCTGGTCCCAAATCTGCACAGGGAAAGAGATTTTTGGGTTTGTGGAACCTGATCAGAGCACAGTCAGGGTGAGGATAAATCCCAAATCTGCACCAGCAGGGAATTCCTGGTCCCAAATCTGTGCAGGGAAGAGATTTTTGGATTTGAGGAACCTGATCAGGGCATGTCCAGGGGAAGATGAACCCCAAATGTGCACAGGGAAGGGAATTCCTGGCCCTAAATCTGCTCAGGGAAGGGATTTATGGGGTGGTGGAACTTGATCAGAACATGCCCAGGATGAGGATAAATCCTAAATCTGCACCAGTAGGGGATTCCTGACCCCAAATCTGCACAGGGAAGGGAATTCCTGATCCCAAATCTGCACAGGAAAGGGATTTTTGGGTTTGAGGAACCTGATCAGAGCACGACCCCACATCTGAACCCCAAATCTGCATGGAAAAGGGATTTATGGGTTTGAGGAACTCGATCAGAACATGCCCAGGGTGAGGATAAATCCCAAATCTGCACCAGCAGGGAATTCCTGATCCTAAATGTGCACAGGGAAGGGATTTTTGGGTTTGAGGAACCTGATCAGGGCACGGCCAGGGGAAGATGAACCCCAAATGTGCACAGGGAAGAGATTTATGGGTTTGGGGAACTTGATCAGGGCATGCCCAGGTTGAGGATAAATCCCAAATCTGCACCAACAGGGAATTCCTGATCCCAAATCTGCACAGGGAAGGGAATTCCTGATCCCAAATCTGCACCAGCAGGGGATTCCTGACCCCAAATCTGTGCAGGGAAGAGATTTTTGGTTTTAGGAACCTGATCAGGACGTGTCCAGGGGAAGATGAACCCCAAATCTGTGCAGGGAAGGGAATTCCTGGCCCCAAATCTGCACAGGGAAAGAGATTTTTGGGTTTGAAGAACCTGATCAGAGCACGACCCCATATCTGAACCCCAAATCTGCACGGAAAAGGGATTTTTGGGTTTGAGGAACTCGATCAGAGCACGGCCAGGGGAAGGTGAACCCCAAATCTGCAAACTCAGGGAAATAAATGTTGGAGGAGAACAAAAAAAATAAAGGGAATTAAGGGAGGAGGCAGAAGAAAAACAACTTCAATAAGTGCTGACCAGAGCTGTACTGAGATCTGTAATTTATACAAATATATATAAAAATATTACATAAACAGATGTAAATTATATACACGATGTGCAGATGTTGTGCATAAATATTATATATTTGTATATTAATATATAATTATGAGAATATTGAAATGCTGGGTGGGTCAGGGCGGGAAAGCGAATTTAATAATTTAAATTACATAAAATCGGTTTGGAGCACACCTGCATTCCCTGGCGGTTTGGGTTAGTTTTTATTTTTTTTTTTTTTTTAATTAATCCCGTTTTTTGGTGTTTGGGAGGAGCCCGAGTGATCTCCGAGCTCCTTCGGCGACCTGCCGTCTCCCTCTGCTTGCCCCGCCTGGCATTGCACAACCTGCCTCAGTTTCCCTAGAAATCTTAAATTTTCCTTCCTCTCAGCCAACCCCAAAATCCTCGGTTTTTAGCCCAAAAGTGGTTCCTGATTTCCCTCTGTGCCTCGAGTCAGGAAAAGGAATCGGGAGAGGCTCCGGGGAAGCTGGAGAAGGAATTTTCCAGAGGAATTTCTGGGAATTTGGGTTGAATTTGAGGTTGGATTTTGGGATAAATTTGGGGTTGGATTTTGGGATGAATTTGGATTGGATTTTGGGATAAATTATTCCCCGCGAGGGTGAGGAGCTCCTGGGTTATTCCCACTTGGATTTGGAATTATTTCCACCTGGCTTTGGGATTTTTCCCGCTCAGATTATTCTCCTTTGGATTTGGAATTATTCCGGAAGTTTTTCCCACTTGGATTTGGGATTTTCCCCCCTTGGCTTTGGAATTATTCTAGAAGTTTCCCCACCTGGCTTTGGAATTTTTCCCACTCGGATTATTCCCACTTGGATTTGGAATTATTCCCATTTGGCTTCGGAATTATTCGCATTTGGCTTTGGAATTTTTCCCATTTGGATTTTGAATTATCCCCACTTGGATTTGGAATTACTCCCACTTGATTTTAGAGTTATTCCCATTTGGCTTTAGAATTATTCCCATTTGGATTTGGAATTATTCCCATTTGGATTTGGAATTATTCCCACTTGGCTCTGGAATTATTCCCATTTGGCTTTGGAATTACTCCCACTTGATTTTAGAATTATTCCCACTTGATTTTAGAATTATTCCCATTTGGTTTTGGAATTATTCCCATTTGGATTTTGAATTATCCTCACTTGGATTTGGAATTATTCCCATTTGGATTTTGAATTATTACCACTTGGCTTTGGAATTATTCCCATTTGATTTTAGAATTATTCCCACTTGATTTTAGAATTATTCCCATTTGGCCTTGGAATTATTCCCACTTGGCTCTGGAATCTTTCCCGCTCGGATTTGGAATTTTTCCCGCTCGGATTCGGAATTTTTCCCGCTCGGATTTGGAATTATTCCCATTTGGATTTAGAATTTTTCCCTCTCGGACTTGGGATTTTTCCCGCCGCGCTCTCGGCAGGACGGATTTTCCCACGCGATTTTTTCGGGATGGTTTTTGGCACGGAAATCAGGAATTCCCCAATCCAACCGCAGGAATGCCAACAGAGGATTTTCCGGGAGGAGCTCGCAGGTATTTTTAGCCTCCCGGAGCTCTTCCAGGTGACAAATTCCTGTCCCCGAGGGTTGGATTCGATGGCAATTAAACCCTCCGGGGTTTAATTAACCCTCAGGGTGATGGCTGAGCTAATTAAGCATCGTTAATGAAGTTTTTATGCCTAATTAGGCGATGCTATTGGCTGATATTGGAATGTTTGGTGTCTGGTAAGATGTGGGTTTTGGTTTGTCAGATTTTTTTTGTGATTAAAAATGGGAGGAAAAGGAAAAAAGGCTCAGAAATGAGGATTTGGGATTTGTTTGTTGCAAATATTTGTGAATTTTCTCGCTGGGAAATTCCTCGAGAGGGCAAAGCGAGAAATTGTTGGGAAGAAAATAAAGTTGCAAATTTAGGGAATGAGGGAAGAATTGATTTATTAATCCGGTTAATGGGATTAATTGGTCTGAGGTGGTCCTGCCCTGGTAAAACCTCAGTGAAACCAGATTAAAACCTTAGTAAAACCCGAGTAAAATTGGAGTAAAACCTGAGTAAAACTGGAGTAAAGTTGGAGTAAAACCGGAGTGAAACCTGAGTGAAACCTGAGTGAAACTGGAGTAAAATCGGAGTAAAACCAGTTTAGTTGAGTGTCCAGTTTAGTTTTCCAACCAGGAATTCTTGTCCAGCTTGAGAAACCCTTTGGAACTTCCTGGTTTTCTATTTAAATTGCCATTTAAAAAAATCCTTAAATTAAAAAAAAAAAAATTAAAAAGTTTAAAATTTTGGCAATGCGGTTATGGGATTTTTGGTCGATTGGCGATGGCAAAACCTGAGTAAAACCGGAGCAAAACCTGAGTAAAACCAGAGTAAAACCTGAGTAAAACCAGAGTGAAACCTGAGTAAAACCTGAGTAAAACAGGAGCAAAACCAGAGTGAAACCTGAGCAAAACTTGAGTAAAACCGGAGTGAAACCTGAGTAAAACCTGAATAAAACCGGAGTGAAACATGAGTAAAACTGGAGTAAAACCTGAGTAAAACTGGAGTAAAACCTGCATAAAACTGGAGTGAAACCTGAGTGAAACCAGAGCAAAACCTGAATAAAACCAGAGTAAAACCCGAGTTTAATCCACGCTCTGGACCCGAGGAATTCCCATTCCACCACGTCCTGCACGCGCCTTGGAATTCCTCCTGATTTCCTCACCGAGCGCTGCGCCGCGTGGGAGCTGATTCACCGAAAATTCAGATTAAAAACAACCCCAAAGTGATGATCTCGGGGAAAATTGCTGCTCCCAGTCCCCGTCCTGGTATCCCCGAGGCGCAGCTGTTGCCCAACAGCTGGATGTCCCAACAGCTGGATGTCCCAACAGCTGGATGTCCCAACAGCTGGATGTCCCAACCTGCGTGGCGAATGTTGCGTAAAGAGATAATTGGTGTTTACAGAGAATTCCCAACTCTCCATCGCCGGTGGATTCATGGAAAAAGCAGAGTTGCAGATTCTGGGAGGGAATCCCGAGGATTTTGGTGGGTTTGTGTGGATGGAAAGCTGGTGGGAATGGGATTTTCTGGGAATGGGATTTTCTGGGAATTTCCTGGAAATTGGGGAACTGGAGCTCATTAATCCCCAGCTGAGCTATTCCCAAATATTGGCCAAAATCTATAGACCAGATATATTATTTTCATTTATATTTATATTTATATTTATGGTCATAGTCATATTTCTACTTATATTTATATTATGTTTATAGTCATATCTATATCGATATCGATATTTATATCAAATTTGTATTTATATTTGTATTTGTATTTATATTTGTATTTGTATTTCTATTTCTATTTCTATTTCTATTTCTATTTCTATTTCTACTCATATGTATATTTACATGTATATTTATATGTATATTTATACTTATATTTACATTTAATTTATATTTATATTTATATTTATATTCATGTGTTCATATGTTCAATGTTCATATGTTCATATTAATATTTATATTTATATTTATATTTATTTTTATTTTTATTTTTATTTTTATATTTACATCTATATTTATATGTTTATATGTTCATCTGTTCATATTAATATTCATATTTCTATTTCTATTTCTATTTCTATTTCTATTTCTATTTCTATTTCTACTTTTTATATTTCTATTTGTTTATTTCCCATTTTAACCTGCACGTGGCAGATTTTTGAAAAAGGCAAAGTTTTGTAAATATTCAGGTGGTTTGGTTAACACTGAAGTGGGAAAGGTCAGAAAGTCACTTCCTGGGACTCCCAAAATAAAATATAGGGGAAAAAATATTCCGTTGGAATGGAGTGACAGGGAATGGGATCGGGGTGAAAAAGGGGAAATTTGGGATTTTGGGGAGGAATTGCTGGCCCTGGCAGGGGTTTTTCCATGGATTTCCCATCCCTGGAATGTCCAAGGCCAGGCTGGAGCCACCACTGGGAATGTCACCGGATGATTTTTGGGGTCACTTTTTTTGGGGTCACTTCCACCCCAAAACCATCCTAAAAAAGCAAAACCCGAAAGTGCATCTGCATGACAGCATTTAATGGGAACGAGAAGCTGAATTTACAACCACAAAACTGGCTGGAAAAGAGAAAAATCGAAGAATTCCAGGACTTGGGGAGAGCCCACGACAAAAAACCTTTTCCCATGATTTTAGCAGAAGGATTTTGCGAAGGCATTTGCTGGAAATATTTCGATTTTTGGGGGTTTTTTTCTGGTTTTTTTCCCCCCCTGGCTTGCATAAAATGAGATAAAAGCAGGGAAGGAAGCTGGGAAAGCATTACATGGTGGGGCCAAGCAGGAATAAAGCACAGGAAAGAGCTGCAAATTCCTAATTTTTCAGAAATGCCAAGTAGAGCTGATTTTTTTGTTTTCTTTCTTTTTAATGCCGGTTCAGCGAAATTGACAAATGAATAGGAATTTGGGTAAAATTTCATTTTGGAACCCAAGATTTTCAGTCCTAATGTTTTGTGAGGATTTTTTTTTTTTTTTAATTTTTATTTTTATTTTGAGATAAATTGATAATAAAACATCCGGGTTGGCATAAAAACGAATTTATTCACAACACAGTTTTTGGCAAACCAAACCAAAAAATTTAAAAAAAAAAAAAAAAAAAAAAAACAAAGAGATATAAATATTTTTGAAAATCTCGTTTCTTGGGACATTCTGGGCTTTGGTTCATCCAAATTTGGAATGAGGTCAATAGAGAAATTTCGGTTTTTTCTCGGAGTTTGGGAATTCTAGTCCTCGGGTGCCAGGAAATCATGGATTTATGGACTCCATGGGGACCTCGGGAGCTGCTCGGCACTTCTACAATCCTTTTTCCATAACCTTAGCCGGGCTCTGACTCTCAGCAGGCAATCAGCTTATCCACAAATATCCAGGCAAGGTCTAGCTTGGCCTGCAATTTCCACAACAAAACACTTGGGATAAGTGAGGCGGAAAAGGATTAAAACTCCCCAAATCCAAGCCCGAACCCCAAAAGGACCATCCTGGCGCCCCAAAGCCGCACCTACCCCTAAACCCATGGAAACCCAGGAGCTTCCCGACGTCCAGCAGGGCCGTGGAGCCCACGATGGTCTGCTGGGGGAAGGTGGTGAGGGTCGGCCCGGGGTAGATGAGGGAGTAGGGCGGGTGGTCGGGCTCCGCGATGTCCACCACGGTGTCGGGGTAGCGGATCACGCAGGTGTCGTTGCGGGTGACGGCGAAGGGCTCGGGGCAGGCCAGCCCCGCGGGGAGGCAGAGCTCGTGGAAGGGAGACATGGGAACACCTGGGAAAAGTGGGGAAAAAATGAGAAAATCCACACTTAGGCCGGTGGAAATCGGCGTTTTGGAAATCGCGGATTTGGCGACGCGGTTAGGAGATTTTTGGTTGATTGGGGATGGAAAAAGAGCTCTGGTGGGTGAAGAATGTTTGTCCAGTTTGGTTTTCCAATCAGGAATTCTTATCCTGCCTGGGAAACCCTTTGGAACTCCCTGGTTTTCTATTTGAATTGCTGTTTTGAAAATCGCGGATTTGGCGACGCGGTTGGGAGATTTTTGGTTGATTGGGGATGGAAAAAGAGCTCTGGTGGGTGAAGAATGTTTGTCCAGTTTGTCCAGTTTGTCCAGTTTGTCCAGTATGGTTTTCCAATGAGGAATTCTTATCCTGACTGGGAAACCCCTTGAATGCCTTGGTTTTCTATTTAAATCGCCATTTTGAAAATCGTGAATTTGGCGACTCGGTTAGGAGATTTTTGGTCAATTGGGGATGGAAAAAGAGCTCCGGTGGAATGTTTGTCCAGTTGAGTTTTCCAACCAGGAATTCTTGTCCTGCCTGGGAAACCCTTTGGAACTTCCTGGTTTTCTATTAAATCACCATTTTAAAAAAATCCCGAATTTGGCGATGCGGTTAGGAGATTTTTGGTTGATTGGGGATGGAAAAAGATCTCCGGTGGGTGGAGAATGTTTGTCCAGTTTGTCCAGTTTGTCCAGTATGGTTTTCCAATCAGGAATTCTTATCCTGCCTGGGAAACCCCTTGAACGTCTTGGTTTTCTAGTTAAATCGCCGTTTTGAAAACAGCGAATTTGGCAACGCGGTTAGGAGATTTTTGGTCTATTTGGGATGGAGAAAGAGCTTGTCCTGTTGAGTTTTCCAATCAGGAATTCTTATCCTGCCTGGGAAGTCCTTTGGATCTTCCTGGTTATTAAATTTAAATTTCAATTTAAAGTGCCATTTAAAAAAATCCCGATTTTGGTGATGCAGTTATGGAATTTTTGGTCAATTGGGGATGGAAAAGAACTCTGGTGGGTGGAGAATGTTTATCCAGTTCAATTTTCCAACCAGGAATTCTTGTCCTGCCTGGGAAACCCTTTGGACCTTCCTGGTTTTCAATATAATGGTATTTTTTGGACCAACACTATTTTGATCCCAAATAATAATAAAAATTAAATAATATTAAAATAATATTAAAATAATTAAATGATATTAAAATAAAAATTAAAATAAATAATAAATAATAAAAATAATAAAAATTAATATCCAATCACTGCTCTTCCCAGGGTTTTCCCCGCATAATAATAAAAAAAAAAAGTAATAAAAATAATAAAAATTAGTATCCAATCGCTTATCCTCCCAGGATTTTACCCGCATAATAATAAAATAAATAATAAGTAATAAAAATAATAAAATTAATATCCAATCGCTGCTCTTCCCAGGATTTTCCATGTGCAATAATAAAATAAATAATAAACAATAAAAATAATAAAAATTAATATCCAATCTTTTCTCTCCCCAGGATTTTCTGCGCGTAACAACAAAATAAATAATAAATAATAGAAATAATAAAAATTAATATCCAAATTTTAATCTCCCCAGGATTTTCCGTGCCTCTCTCCCAGCGGAAACCACAACTCCCACCTCCATTCCTGACCCCAAACTCGGATTTCAAATTTAATTTGCTCATTTAAATCCCAAATTTGCTCCCTGCCTCCTCCCACCTCCCTCCAGGTGGAACACCGAGATCCAGGCTGGAGTTCCACCCATTTTTATGGCTCTCATTAGGGATCAGGTGAGTATTTAAAATCCCGATATCGAGGCCAGATTTTTTAATTTCATTTTTTTTTTTTTTCTGTTTTATTTTAATTGTTTAATTGCGGATCGGAGGCTGTGCTCGCCCTGGATTGTGCAAGGAGAACGCGGAGGGAGAAGGAAAAATTTAAATTATTTTTTTTCTCCGTGGAGCTGTTGGGGGAGAAATTTGGGTTTGGCAGGAAGTGATTTCCTAAATAAATTCCCATTTCACCCCAGGGATCTGTGGGGGACCCGAAATCCAGTGGGGATTTCTCACATTTCCACCTGAATATTCCATTTTAACCGTTCCATTTTCAGGGAATTTGGAATTTTTTTCCCAGTGGATTCAAATCCAATCTCGAAGGTGAGGAAAAGGCAGACAGGGAGGATTTTTCCAGGTGGATCTGGAATGGTTGATTTTGGCTTTGGGAATGAAGATTTGGGATTTTTCGAGTGATTCCACATTTTTTTTGCTCAGAATTCCTGAAAGGAGGTGGAAAAGGAGCCTTTTGGGTTTTCCTTTTCCATTTGGAACTGAAGTTTATAAATGGATTTTAACCCAAACTGACATTTTTCATGATAATTTCTTTAATCACACCGAGTCTTTCAGAACGTGAAAAGTTCTGAAATTGTTAGCCATGGAGTTATTGGGATAATTTTTTGGGATAATCTTTAGGATTCCCAGGGAGTTCTCCTCGCCCTCCCCGGCAGCTTTGCGCTCTGAAGTGGAAAATAAAAAAAAATTAATTAAAAAAAATTTAATTCTTTAAAAAATTAACTCTTAAAAAAATTAATTCTTAAGAAATTAATTAATTAAAAATTAATTAATTAAAATTTAATTTAATTAATTCCCAACTGAAGGAAGACTCTTTCCGGGCCAAACACCCCCTTGCCCTTTCTCAGGCTCGCCCTGTCATTTGATATTCAGATAACAATAAAAATAATAATATTTAGGTTTTTAAAAGTAATAATAATGGATTTAAAAGGCAATAATTGATTTGAAATTGACTTGAAAAAACTAATAATAATGGATTTGAAAGGGAATAATTGATCCAAAATTGATTTAAAAACAATACTAATAATGGATTTAAAAGGCAATAATTGATTTGAAATTGACTTAAAAAAATAATAATGGCTTTAAAAAGCAACAATCAATCCAAAATTGACTTAAAAAAATACTAATAATGGCTTTAAAAGGCCATAATTGATCTGAAATTGACTTTAAAAAACTAATAATAATGGATTTAAAAGGCAATAATTGATTTGAAATTGACTTAAAAAAACTAATAATAATGGATTTAAAAGGCAATAATTGATCCGAAATTGACTTGAAAAAACTACTAATAATGGATTTAAAAGACAATAATCGATCCAAAATTGACTTGAAAAAAATACTAATAATGGATTTAAAAGACAATAATTGATCCAAAAGTGACTTTGAAAAATATTAATAATGGATTTTAAAGGCAATAGTTGATCAAAAATTGACTTAAAAATTGTAATAATGGATTTAAAAGGCAATAATTGATCCAAAAGTGACTTTGAAAAATATTAATAATGGATTTAAAAGGCAATAATTGATCCAAAATTGACTTAAAAAACCTAATAATAATGGATTTTAAAGGCAATAGTTGATCAAAAATTGACTTTAAAAATTGTAATAATGGATTTAAAAGGCAATAATTGATCCAAAATTGACTTTAAAACAATATTAATAATGGATTTAAAAGGCAATAATCGATCCAAAATTGACTTTAAAAACTACTAATAATGGCTTTAAAATGCAATAATTGATTTGAAATTGACTTAAAAAAAACTAATAATAATGGATTTAAAAGGCAATAATCGATCCGAAATTGACTTAAAAAATACTAATAATGACTTTCAAAGGCAATAATTGATTTGAAATTGGCTTTAAAAAGCAATAATTGATCCAAAATTGACTTTAAAAATATAATAATAATGGATTTTAAAGGCAATAATCGATCCCAAATTGACTTTAAAAAATACCAATAATGGATTCAAAATTCCACAATGGGTCCGAGCTGACTTACCGGCTCTCCAGGGGAGGAGGACAAGCTCAGCGATCAGCAGTTCCACCTCGCCGAGGCTTTTATAGTCGTCCTGCAGGACGTGACACCTTTTTGCATGAACTGTGACGAGTTGCAAAACAAACCTTGCTGCTGCACAACTCCAGTAATGAAACTGTTTTGCTGTGGTGTTGTTTGTTCCCGCAGCGCGTGGAGCCCTCGGGGGAGGATTGGCTCTGCCCTTTTAAGGGCTCAGAAAAGGCTGCTTTGCTCCTAATTAATCGCATTTCGGTTCTAGCGGGGCCTGGCGGAGGGTTTTTTTGATTTATTTTTTATTGATTTTATTTATTTTTTATTTATTTTATTTTTATTTATTTTTAAATTTATTTTTAGCTAATTTTATTTTATTTATTTATTGATTTTTATTGATTTTTATTGATTTTTATAGATTTTTATTGATTTTTATTGATTTTTATAGATTTTATTTTTATTTATTTTTAATTCATTATTTATTCATTTAGTATTTATTTTTATTTATTTTTTATTAATTTTGAATTTATTTTGAATTTATTTTGGTTTTATTTATTTTTATTTAGTTTTTATTTGTTTTTATTTTTATTTAGTTTTTATTTGGTTTTATTTATTTTTAATTTATTTATTTTTAATTTATTTATTTTTAATTTATTTATTTTTAATTTATTACTTATTACTTATTTATTTTTATTTATTTTATTTTTCATTTTTTGTTCTTTATTTATTTTAATTTATTTTAATTAATTAATTAATTAAATTTTATTTTTATTGATTTTTATTGATTTTTATTGATTTAAATTTATTTTAAATTTATTTTTATCTATTATTTATTTATTTATTTATTTAAGTTTATTTAGATTTTACTTATTTATTTATTTATTTTTAAATTTATTTTCTCTCAGATCCTGGGAAAGGGATTGCAGGTTGCTGCACGACCATCGTTTCCTAGCAGCGAGAATCTTCATTTTTATAATTCCCCAGTTTTTTTATAATTTTAAAATGATAAAAATGTTACCTCTGATTATAAATTATACAAAAATATTGAGGGAGAAATGAGGACGGGCAATTCGTCAATATTTTAAAATGACAATTAAATCCAGCCATGGATTTAAAATGTTTTTATTGAGACTTTAAATGGGAAATCAACGACAGAAAAATCATAATAAAGACAAAAATCAGGATTCCCATGAGGGAAATGTGCAGCCAGGAATTTTTTGGGATAAAAGTCCCCAGACAGTTTTATTTATTAATTTATTTACCACATTCAATGTGTCCTTAATTTAAATCCCATTGGAATACCAGGATTTAAATATCTGGGGACACCCAAAAAATAATTTTATATTAATAATACCAAATATCAAATATCAAATATCAAATATCAAATATCAAATATCAAATAATATAAACTATAAAATATAAACTATAAAATATAAAATAAAAAAAATTGTATTAATAGAAAAATAAAAAATTTGAGGCCCAAATCTGCGTAAATTTGGGATCAACCTGCACCCCTTTGTTCCCAATTCCCATAAATCCCTTTTGCCTTGGGACCCTCTGGGGCTGCGGAGAGTTTATTTATAAAATTGGGAGTAAATAATAATTAACAACAAAATTATTCTTCCTGCTGGTTTGGGAGGCAAAGGAACTTCCTGGCGCCTCGCAGTGGAATGTAAATAATGGGAAATTGGAATTAATCCTTGTCTGTTCTTGGAATAGAAATATTCTTTATTTTATTTATTTTTATTTATTTTTTATTCTTGGAATTTTTAAAAATAATTTGGAATATATTTATTTCATTTTATTTTTTATTACTCTGTGTTTATTTTTGTTCTCGGAATAGAAATGTATGTTCTTGGAATGGAAATATATATTCTTGGAATATAAATATATATTTTCTTGGAATAGAAATCCTGGGAAAGAGAAATGGGAATCCTGGAAGTGTCCAAGGCAGTGAATTATAAATGTTTAATTCTAGATTTAATGTTTAATGTTTAATTCAACATTTAATTCCAATTAAGTTTCCTCAGGTGATATCGAAGTTGATCCTCAGTGTTAATTCAGCTGAAATGTCAGATATGATGAGATCAAGATTTCTATATTTATGTATTATTTATATTTTATATAGGATTTTTTCCTTATTTCTATGTTCCTATATTATTTATGTATTATTTATATAGGATTTATTTATTATTTCTGTGTTCCTATGTTATTTATGTATTATTTATTTAGGATTTATTTATTATTTCTATATCCATTTCTATATCCATAATTTTCACATATTATTAATATTTTTCGATATTTTCTTTTCCGCAGGGTTAATTTAAAGGGACGCCAACATATATTTCTATATTTATGTATTATTTATATTTTATACAGGATTTTTTCTTATTTCTATATATTTAGAAATATTTTATTCATATATATATTTATAGTCATATATATATATAAATAATATTATTACTATTTTTCTGTGTTTTATTTTTATTCAGAATTTTAATTTTTATTCAGAATTTTTATTTTTATTTTTATTTTTATTTCCATTCAGAATCCACACATTAAGATTTGCCTCCATTCCCCTTTTCCCATCCCCTTTGGAAAACCAAAATATTTTGATTTTTCCGATGATTTTCCGCTCTTTCCGCCAAAACCTCCTGGGAATTTTTCCCTCGCCTTTGGCAAACCCAAATTCCGGCGATTATTTGGATTTATCCGGGAATGAAGGAGGCAATGAAATCCCAGAGGTCACTCTGGGAATGACCAGGAGTGACCAGGAGTGACCAGGAGTGACCAAACTTCATCCCATTCCAGAGGATTGGAATTCCAGCGGTTTTGGCCGAAATTCCATTGGATCCGTGGGGAAATTAAAGGAGTGGGAGTTCCAAACTCCTGGAAAAACCAGGGATTAAGGGAGTGGTTGGGAAAGCTGCTGGATGTGTCCCGAAATGGCTTTTCCAGTTTTAGTGAATTATTAAATTATTAATATTAAATAATTAATATTAAATAATTAACATTAAATTACTAATATTAAATTATTAAATATATTTATATATTCATATAAAATACATAAATTAAATATAATAATTTCTAATAGTAATATTTTTATTATTTATTTAAACGATAAAAATATTAAAATATAAATTAGTATATTTAATTTATATATTTTATAAAATTAAAAGAACATTAAATATTATATTCAGTTTTTTTCAAGGTGGTTTTTATATTCTCGGTGTTTGATCCTGGTGGTGTTTGATGGGATTGTGGGATGGTTTGGGTGGGGAGGAGATTAAAAATAATTTTATTTCGAACCCTGTAATAAAAAAAAAAATTAATAATTAAAAAAAATTTTAAAAAATTATTCCCACCTTTCCAGTATCCCAGGGAGCTCCAAGCAATCCCAAATTCCCTGGAAATTCCCAAATTCTGTGGTCTCTCCATCTTCACACAGAGCAGTTTTTTTCTAATATTTTACTCAGAACGAAGAGTGAACTTTGATTTCTTTCAATTTTTCCCTCTCCGTCAAGAGAAGAAATGGGTAAACAAAAAAATAAACACCCAAACACACCCAAAAAAGGAATAAAAAAATCCAAAACGAACCCCAAAACCAAATGAAACCAAACCCAAACTAACCAAAAAACCCCCAAAAACCAAAACCAACCCAAGAAAACCCAAAAATAAACAAACAAATAACCAAAACCACCAAAACCCAAAAATCCCCAAAACAAACCCCAAAACCAAATGAAACCAAACCCAAATGAACCAAAAAAAACCCCAAAAAACCCAAAACCAACCCAAGAAAACCCAAAAATAAAAAAACAAATAGCCAAAACCACCAAAAACCAAAAATCCCCAAAACAAACCCCAAAACCAAACGAAACAAAACCCAAATAAACCAAAACCCCCCCAAAAAACCCCAAAACCCCCCAAAAAAACCAACAAAACCAACCCAAGAAAAAACAAAAATAAACAAACAAATAACCAAAACCACCAAAACCCAAAAAAACCTCAAAACAATCCCCAAAAGCAAACAAAACCAAACCCAAATGAACCAAAAAAACCCAACCCCCCCCAAAAAAAAAAATCCCAAAACCCAACAAAACCAACCCAAGAGAACCCCAAAATAAACAAATAACCAACCTTAAGTCCAAAAACACAAAAAACCCAAAACAAACCCCAAAAAAGAAAAAAAATCCCAAAACCCAACAAAACCAACCCAAGAAAACCCAAAAATAAACAAACAAATAACCAACCTTAACCCCAAAAACATAAAAAACCCAAAACAAACCCCAAAACCAAACAAAAAAAAAAAACCTCCCCAAAATCCCCCCAAAAAACCAACCCAACCAAAAAACCCTAAAACAAACCCCAAAAAACAACCAACAACAAAAACAACCCAAAAATCCCAATACCTGCCAAGTTTTCCAAAGCTGCTTAATTAGGCAAATCCCTAATTAAAATCCAGAGCTCTGTTTGCGTCTTTCGAAACCCAAAGCTGCCACTTGAGAAATCTGCAATTAGTGGGGCCTGCTAATTAACTCCCGATGGGGTAATTAATGATCGCCAAGTAGGAAAATAATTCCTTTTTAATGAAAATCCTCTGAAATCATCCCTCGGGAAGTGGTTGATTCCGGAGGAATAATCTGGATTTTTCTGGGTTTTTATGGGAATAATCTGGATTTATCTGGTTGAAGAGGGAGGGGAAGCAGAGCAAATTAATAATAGTAATTATTATTATTATTATTATAATATCAGGAGGGTGAATTTGTGGGAATTTTCTGGAATGAATTGAAATATTAATTAAGGCTTTTTGTGATGAATTCCAGGTTAATTTTTCAGTTCTGCATTCTCTCCATGTGGATCATTCTGACCTTGGCTGAATTTCCTGAATTCCCGTTCCGCTCAGATTCCTTCACCAGTTCCATCCCAGAATTCCAGAAAAATTGTCTTTTTTCAACAAAATTCAACCGAAAAACCAAATTCTTTGCTCAAATCCTTCCCCTGAGAAGTCCCTAAATACTTATTAAGTCTAACTAAATATTTACTAAGTCTTAATAAATAACTTTATTAATAATTTTATGATTTTTAGAAATAATTTCCTTATTTTTATTAATTCTTCATTAATTCTCAGTAAATATTTATTTGGTTATTTTGTTATCAAACTGAAAAATTCAGCTTTCAGAGCCTTCCCCGAAATCCAAAATTAACCAGGAATGATCTCCACTTATCCTTTAAAAAACAATTATTCCCCGTTTGTGTCATTCCTGAGAAATCAGAGTTGTCCAGGTTTTCTCTGGAAGAAATTCCAGCAGAAGTACAAACTAAGTTTTCAACCCAAAATCAGACCAGAGAAAATATTTATAATTATTATTCTATTTATAATTATTAATATATTTATAATTATTAATATGCTTATAATAATGAATGAGGTTATTATTTATTATTTAGTGCATTGATAATATAGTATTATTTATAATAAATGTGGTCGATATTTATAATTATTAATATAATATTTGTAATGATAAAGGGGATTATTAGTTCTTATTCCTTGTATTTATAATATAAATAATATATAATATAGATTATTAAGGTATTATATTATTAATATATTATATATTATTATAGATATTATATATTATTATTAATATTATATATATCTATAGATTTATAATGCTATTCATAATATTTATATATATATTTATATAATATTTATAATTATTGTATTTATAGCATTATTTCTAATTACAAATATGATATATTTATTCCATATATATTTAAAATATCTCTTTATGATCAGAGAACATCCAGGGTGACCTTGGGGTTCTTCCTGCAATCCTACAGGATCCTTCAAAGCCTTTGACGTGAATAAATCCCTAATGATTTAATTAATTCCACGTTTAATGAACAAATCCTTAATGAGGCTTCGCAAAGAGCTTCGGAATCCTTTCATCTGAGCTTGGGAATTCTGCAGA
Source organism: Entomyzon cyanotis (assembly GCA_024500445.1). Classification (NCBI taxonomy): domain Eukaryota; kingdom Metazoa; phylum Chordata; class Aves; order Passeriformes; family Meliphagidae; genus Entomyzon; species Entomyzon cyanotis. Next base: position 695,560 of record JAKEPQ010001001.1, read on the forward strand.
GTCACCATTCCTGCAGGAACAATCCCAAAGGAGACTGGGAGGAGTCGTTAAAAAAGTGGAAATAGGAACAAAAATAATAAATTCTGGTTTTTTCATGCTTTTCACGCTCCCTACTGAAATATCCCAAAATTCCAGTTTATTTCTTGAGCGGGGTGGGATGGACGGAGAGGATTTTTCCTGCTCCAAACCTTTTCCCAACAGGAATGATGATGAGGAGGAGTTGTTAAAAAAAGGGAAAAATAAGAACGAAAAGGTTAAATTCAATTATTTTCGTGTTTTTTACGTTCCCTGCTGAAATATCCCAATATTCCGGTTTATTTCGGGTTGCCCCAGCAGTGAGATGGGATGGGTGGAGAAGATTTTCCATTTTTCCTGCTCCGAACCTTTTCCCAGCAGGAATGACGAGGAGGAGGAGCTGTTAAAAAAAGGGAAAAATAAGAACAAAAAGGGGAAATTCGATTATTTTCATTCCTGAGGTGATTGGAACCTCCAGCTCTGCCCAGGGAGGACCTGGAGCTGCTGGAGAGAGCCCAGAGAAGGTTCCGGAAGGATCTGAGGGATGGAGGAGAGAGCCCAGAGAAGGTTCTGGAAGAATCCAGGGGATGGAATAGAGAGCCCAGAGAAGGTTCTGGAAGGATCCAAGGGATGGAATAGAGAGCCCAGAGAAGGTTCTGGAAGGATCTGAGGGATGGAGAAGAGGAGAAGAGAGCCCAGAGAAGGTTCCGGAAGGATCTGGAAGAATGGAGGAGAGAGCCCAGAGAAGGTTCTGGAAGGATGGAGGAGGGGGGGGCTGGAAGGATCTGGAAGGATCTGGAAGGATGGAGGAAAGAGTCCAGAGAAGGTTCTGGAAGGATCTGAGAGATGGAGAAGAGAGCCCAGAGAAGGTTCTGGAAAGATCCGAGAGATGGAGGAGAGAGCCCAGAGAAGGTTCTGGAAGGATCTGAGGGATGAGGGAATTGTTCTGCCCACTCAGAAATTGGGATTTTCTCTCTTATCCTTTAAAAAATTACATTTCTGGCTTTCCCTTTCCCCCTGAAATGCTTTTTTGAGCATCACCCCCAGCTGGAGGCTGAAGAGCTACACCAAAAACTATGAAATCTTCATCCCCACATAGCTAATTTTAGGTTTTTTTGCCAAAATCCGCAGTTTTGACCCCACAGGACGAGGCAGGGAAAGCTCCAGGCGTCCCCCGAGCTCTGCCCTTCCCTCCAGCCAGATTTCCCGCCTGGAATTGTCCTCCTGCTCCCTGTTTGCCCCTCTAATCAGAGCAAAACAATTATTTTCCCTTTAAATCCCTCCCAGATTAGGAGGTTGTGGCCCAGAGATTCCCCCAGGCAGCGACTCTTATCGGGAATAAAATAAAATTGCTGCATCCCAAGTCCCATCCAGGTGCTCATTAAGGTTTGGCCATCGCTGTCATTATCCCGAGTGGAATTGGCTCCAGGCAGCTCCGGGTTGAGAAATCAGGAGATAAACAGATCAAAGCCTCATCTGTCATCCCAGCAATCAGCTCAAAATCAGGTCAGCATTCTAAAAAAGCCTCGTCGTGCTTTTTGAAAATTATTTATTTCCTGTGCTGCGTCCGTGATAAATCGCAATGATGGGATGGATTGTGTTTCTGTAATAAATCGCAATAATGGGGTGAATTTTGTGTCCATAATAAATCACAATAATGGGGTGAATTTTGTGTCCATAATAAATCGCAGTAATGGGATGAATTTCATCTCTCGGGGAAGGTGGATTGGAAAATAAACTCAATTTTAAATAAACTCAATTTTAAATAAACTCAATTTTAGATAAACTCAATTTTGTGGGTTTTCGGAGTGCAGGGATTCCGTTTCTGAGGGATTGCAGGAAACCGTGGGATGGTTTGGGGTGGAAAGGACACTGAAGATCCCCTAATTCCACCCCTGCCACCTTCAGGGACATTCCCACCATCCCAGGTCCTCCAACCTGGCCTTGGACAATTCCAGGGATGGAAAATCCATGAAAAACCCCCAAAAAAATGGTGATTCTGCAGAATTCCCAATCCCCCTGACAGGGAATTCCTTCCCAACATCCCATCTAAATTTCCTCTTTGTCAGTTTGAAACCATTCCCCGTTTTCCTGCCACTCCATCCTTTGGGAAAACTCTCTCCCCACGTTCCCTACAGACCTTTCAGGTCCTGGAAAACCACAATGGGGTGACCCCAAACCTTCTGCAGGCTGAACAATCCCAATCCCCTCAGCCTTTCCTCCTTCCCCATCCCTCAAATCCCATCCTGGATCCCCTTCTGGAATTTTCCCAGCACCTCCAGGTCCTCCCTGGGCAGAAATCCAGGTGGGGTCTCACCTGAGTGAGACCCTGGTGGAACCCCCACCTTCCCACCTCATTCCGTGTCCCAAAACCGCATTAAATCACCATAAAAAAATCCCAGCCAGCCTTGGATTTGCTCCAGGAGCTCCGTGGGAGGCGATTGTGACACACAGAACGACTTTTTAATGAAAAAATTAATAACCCTGAGTTCCGACGCTGCCAAACGCCGTCTGGAACCAAATTTTCGGGTGACGTCCTCACCTGGGTGACAAAACCACCCCAATTCCGCGTCGTAGCTGCAATATTTCCATGGCTGATGCGCTCTGTGTGTCTCAAGCATTAATGAATATTTGGGATTGGCTTTGAAGTTCTTCCCTTTCAAGACTCAAGGCTTCAATCATCCTCCAGCCCCGGGGAGCTGCAGGCAGACGCCTCCGAGGCTTCGGAATTCGGGATGAAGGTAAATGAGAGATGGAGGATCTGATGTTGCTGGGAGGAAGCTCCAAGCGAAATGTCCTTCTTTTTTTTTTTTTTTTGGATTAAAAAAAAAAGCTTGATTAAAAAATTCCCATCACAAAATGGTTTGGGATGGAAGGGACATTGAAAATTATTTTATTCCAAGCCTTTCCAAGCCTCCCACAGGATCAGGTTGCTCAAAATCCCGTCCAGCCTTGCCTGGAATTCATCCTGGAATTGATAATTTCTTTCCCCTCAATTATCACAGGATGCATCCCCAATTAATTTAGTTCGTGTCCAAATTGAAATAGTAAAATTAAATAATTCTATATAAAATCCCCATTTGGTTCTTCCCCAAATTGAAATCTTAAAATAATTCTAAATAAAATCCCCATTTGGTTCTTCTCCGAATTGAAATCTTAAAATAAAATAATTCTAAAAATAAAATCCCCAATCTGGGGGTGATGTTGTGCAGGAGCTCTGCTGCTTGGATTATTTTATCCTTCCATGGTCATTTTAATTCTTCTTTTCTGATCTGCTAAACTCTCCTTTAATGAATAAAACGAAACATTTCTCCCCTCAGAAATATTTCAGGGCGCAAAAACTGAAGCTGCAGAGTTCCTCCCCTCGGTTAGCCAAAATTATCCACTCAAATTACTCGAGTTGAGCAGAAATTATTGTTGGCTGCACCACCCAAAAGGAGCATTTGGGGTTCTGGGTTTGGCCATAAATAAACCCAAATGAGGCAATTGCAGCGACGCCACCAAACTCCCGAGTTCCCAATTGCTCCCATTCCTTTCCTACAGCAGGATATTGTCTGGAGATTCCCAGTGGTCATCCTGGAAATCCTCCAAATTGTGGTGCCAGGACACAAAACCTGAGCTCGTTCCAGCCCTAATTAGGCCAGGGAAACAACTTGCCCAGGAGCTCCAGTCCAGCATCACCTGCCGGGTGTTTTATTCCCGCTGAGAATTGGAATTTCAGAGCCCTGTTGGAAAAACGGAAGGAAAAATCATTCCTGGAGTCTCTGCAGAAGTTGCTCTGAGGGTCTAGGGGGAATTGCTCCCCAAAATGGCTCAAAGTGTGAAGCTGACTTGGAAAAATACACATTTAAAGAAATTTCGATTGTTGGTTGTTAAAAATATTTTGAGATCCTTGAAGGTCTCACACAATAAACTATAACCAGGATGTTTTTATGGAATAAAACGCTGAATGTTGGCTGAAACACTAAAAAATTGGTGCCACACAGGGTTTGTGACCTAATTAGGCTCTGATCTAAAGCAAAGTTCCATTCTCAGTGAGAGATTCCAACCAGGCCTGTGGCACAATCTGAAAACACAGGGCGAAAGAGCTGCAATTACATTTATGCAAAACATGCAAACGCTTTGTGAATTCGGAGCGATTTGGGGTGAGTCTGGCACGGTTTTGATTTGGAAATGGCCATGAGACAGACGGGGCAGTGACTAAACTGCCAGACAGAGGAGGAAAAACACAGAGATCGCCAGAAAGGCCTAAATTACCTGAACCAACAATGCTGGGCATGAGGAACGTTTGATGTCTAATGAAGTCACATAAAACGAGGTTCCAGGCTGGGATGGGGATGCCACCAGCAAGGGAACGGGGAAGGAGCGTTGCAGCCCCAAATCAAAGGGTGGTGCAGGGGAAGGGAGTGTTTTCCATGTGGGATGAGCTTGGGAAACACAACCCGTGAGCAAAGGCAGCCCTGGGGGTGTCCAGGATGGTATAAAACCCACTGCGAGTGCAGGAGATCTCATCCACCTCTCCTGCCTTCTCCTCCTCGCTGAGCTAGGTGAGTAGCTATGATTTCTTCTGTTTCTCTGTGTTCTTTTTCCTATTTCTCTTCTGGCCTCGGTGCAGCTTCTCCTGAACCATTTTTGGTTTGTGGTGGTCCAGACTCTCCACTCCTGACAATGTTCTGGGAGGTGGGAGAAGGTCTTGGGTCTTCCCAAGAAGGTCTTCCATTGATTCCCCTTTGCTACTGAGGCTCCTTAATCTTCCTCCCTCCCTGGGTCTGGTTTTGGACATGAAATCTCTGCCATTCCCTGGGTGATTTCCCTGCCTTCTCCAGGTTCTCCTGCAGCCACAGCCATGTCCTGCTACGATCTCTGCCGGCCCTGTGGCCCAACCCCGCTGGCCAACAGCTGCAACGAGCCCTGCGTCCGGCAGTGCCAGGACTCGAGGGTCATCATCGAGCCATCGCCCGTGGTGGTCACTCTGCCAGGCCCCATCCTCAGCTCCTTCCCCCAGAACACCGCCGTGGGATCCTCAACTTCTGCTGCTGTAGGGAACATCCTCAGAGAGTCTGGGGTCCCCATCAACTCGGGGGGCTTTGGGCTCTCGGGGCTCTCTGGCCTTGGTGGTCGCTACTGCGGCCGCAGGTGCCTGCCCTGCTAGAGCCGGCCGGCCGTGCGGCGAGTGCCTCCCCAGCAAGGTCCGAGCCCGGTGCCGGCCTGAGGCTGGAGCTGCTGGCCAGCGTTTCCAGAGGCCTTGGGCCCCTCGGGCTCTGCTGCCCGCCAGGGATGGAGGGAAACGTGGCCAGCTGAGGCTTCTGCTCGTCCTGCTTTCTCCTGCGCCTCCCCAGCCCTGCTGGGCGCTGCTCTCCTGGCCCAGGCTTCACCCCCAGCCCAGCGCAGCAGCACGGAGCTCCTGCTGCTCCCGCTGGCCCCGCGCTGGCCGAGGCACACGTGTGTCCCACTGCTGTCCCCCTGCTGGGCCAGCCTGGCCCGGGGCTCTGCCCACCCTGCTCTCTTTGCCTTCACACTCAATAAAGTTTCTGTGCATTGGATCTGGAGTGTCCTGCAGTTCCTGTCCTGCCGGCATGTGCAGCCAAGCTGCTCAATGGGAGATTAATTTCCCTGAGGGGAAATTTGATGGGATTGGAGGGAGTGTGTCCTTGTGTGAGTGACCACAGGGTGACCAGGAGGTGCCTCAGGGGACAGGAGAGCCAGGAGGGAGGTTGGACATTGAGTTACAGTTGATGAGGCAAACATTGACCTTCCAGAAGACATTTCTGTGAGCAGATTCACCATCCCAGTCCCAAAGCCATTATTCTGCATTTCCACCTGCAGCTGTTGGTTTTCCTTGTCCCCATCCAAGCACAGCGTCCAAACCCTGGGACACCAGGAGAACCCAAGGTCCTGAGGTGACATGGACCACCCAAGGTCCTGAGGTGACAATGAGCACCCAGGGCAGCTGTGGGAAGGGAAATGTGAGTCCTCTGCCAGACATCAGCACAGTGGGAACGGGCTGAGGTTGGGTCCCTTTTCTGAAGGAAACCCATAATCCTCAAGGTTGGAAGAAAGGTCCAGAATTGAACGCACAGCAGATTTCTGCAGCTCTGCTCCAGACCCCTGTTCCTTCAGGACATGGTGACATGTTCCTCCAGGACATGGTGACACGCACGGGGTGACTCCACAGCAATTAACCCTTCTGCCCACGGGACAGTTCTGCTGGGGGATGAGATGCTTCTGCTGCTCCCTCCTAACTCTGAGTGCAGCTCCTGACCATGTCACTGTCACTATCCCTCTCTCTCAAATGGGGGATCATGATCCCTGTGTGTCCTGGGTGCAGCTCCTGGCCATGTCACTGTCACTGTCCCTCTCTCTCAAATGGGGGATCATGATCCCTGTCTGTCCCAGGTGCAGCTCCTGGCCATGTCACTGTCACTGCCCCTCTCTTTGGGCTCACAGATCATGATCCCTGTGTTTCCATCCCTCTCCCACCCTCAGCACATCCCCATCCTCTGTCCTGCCCCAGATGTCCCCTGGGGCACCTCCTGGTCACCCTGTGCTCACTCACCCACCCAAGGCCACACTGTCCCCACTGCCCCATGGCACCTGCAGGGACTGTGGCCCTTGGAGGTCCCCAACTCAGCCAGGTGTGACAAATGTCCCTCCCTGCCCTTTAACCACCCAGCTCCCCCCAGGCCATCACATCCCCCATGAGCAGCTTGGCTGCACATGCCGGCAGGGCGGGAACTGCAGGACACTCCAGATCCAATGCACAGAAACTTTATTGAGTGTGAAGGCAAAGAGAGCAGGGTGGGCAGAGCCCCGGGCCAGGCTGGCCCAGCAGGGGGACAGCAGTGGGACACACGTGTGCCTCGGCCAGCGCGGGGCCAGCGGGAGCAGCAGGAGCTCCGTGCTGCTGCGCTGGGCTGGGGGTGAAGCCTGGGCCAGGAGAGCAGCGCCCAGCAGGGCTGGGGAGGCGCAGGAGAAAGCAGGACGAGCAGAAGCCTCAGCTGGCCACGTTTCCCTCCATCCCTGGCGGGCAGCAGAGCCCGAGGGGCCCAAGGCCTCTGGAAACGCTGGCCAGCAGCTCCAGCCTCAGGCCGGCACCGGGCTCGGACCTTGCTGGGGAGGCACTCGCCGCACGGCCGGCCGGCTCTAGCAGGGCAGGCACCTGCGGCCACAGTAGCGACCACCAAGGCCAGAGAGCCCCGAGAGCCCAAAGCCCCCCGAGTTGATGGGCACTCCCTCCTCACTCAGGATGTTGCCCACGGCAGCAGAAGTTGAGGATCCCACGGCGGTGTTCTGGGGGAAGGAGCTGAGGATGGGTCCTGGCAGAGTGACCACCACAGGGGATGGCTGGATGACCACGCGGGAGTCCTGGCACTGCCGGATGCAGGGCTCGTTGCAGCTGTTGGCCAGCGGGGTTGGGCCGCAGGGCCGGCAGAGATCGTAGCAGGACATGGCTGTGGCTGCAGGAGAACCTGGAGAGAGGCAGGGAAATCACCCAGGGGATGTGAGACCCAGATGGAGGTGCTGCTCTCAGGAGGAAGAGCAGAGGTTAGGAAGAAGGAGCAGCCTGGATCCCAGTGAATTCCCTGGAAAGAAAACCGAACAGCTCCCAGTTCTCCCAGTGAAGAGCAAAGAGCACCGATGGTGGCAGAAAGATCAAAACTCTCAGCCCTACACAGAGGCAAAGATTTGGTTGAGGTCCACAGAAAATGAGGAAAACAAGAGGAAAACAAGAGGAAGAAGAGAAGAGAAGAGAAGAGAAGAGAAGAGAAGAAGAGAAGAGAAGAGAAGAGAAGAGAAGAGAAGAGAAGAGAAGATTTTCATACTCACCTTGTCCACAGAAATAGAGGAAAACAACAGGAAAAGAAGAAGAAGAAGGAGAAGGAGAAGGAGAAGAAGAAGAAGAAGAAGAAGAAGAAGAAGAAGAAAAGAGAAGCAAAGATTTTCATACTCACCTTGTCCACAGAAAAAGAGGAGAACAAGAGGAAGAGAGGAGCGAGGCAAAGACTTTTCCAACTCACCTTGTTCTCGGGAAGAGAAGTCAGGAGAAGTGGATGAAGGATCTGCAGCTGGAATCCTTTTATACATCCCACACCGCCCCGGGCCCAGACGCACCTTTGACAGGGAACATGTTTACCAACAAGCTCATATTTTATGCAAAACACCCCAATTAAGGAAACTGGAGGTTGTTTATGTTCCCTGCAACTCTGCCTTTTCATTTCCCTGTGCAGGACATGCCCATTCAGCCAAACTGGCTCCTTTCAAGTGACAGCATTAGAGGCCAAAATGTTTTTAGGGTATTTTTCAGCCAGAGCCAGGCTGGGTGGAGTGGTGCCGTATTTCCAGGTGATGTCAGCACCTTCCCCTCCTGAGGCAGACTTTGAGCTTTGGGAGTAATAAATGCAGGTTTTTTTCATTATAAACCCAGGATTAAAGGGCTGGGACTGGCCGTAGACATTGCTCTCTGTGACTCCAAGGCCTTTCAAGCCTTCTCAGGCATCATTTATTCATCAGAGAGACTACATGGGTCGGTTTTGAACTTTCTTTGGGATCTCGTATTGCCTTTGGACAAAATTATCTCGTTTCTTCTGCCTTTCGCCTCTTTCAGCATCGCCTGGAGTTCTCTGATCGGCAGAACGAGAATGTTCCAGAAGGAAGGACGTTGTGTCCCAAAACCAGGTATTAGTCAGGGTGGTTATCTTGCAGGAAACACTCCTTGATGAGAACATCTGACTCCAAAACTCTTCCTTCTGCCATTCCTCACGGCCATTCCTCCACTTCTTTCCCCCCTAACTCTGACCAGACCCTAAATACGATCCCAAATCCTTGGGAATATTTCGACCAGGACACCCCTTGTGACCAAGGATGGGCAAAACTCCTGCCCCACCTGGCTGGGACTCCATCAGAGACTGGAAACTCTTCAATCCCAGCGGTCCAACCCAAATTCCTCATTCAGGAAGGCTAAGGGAGATTTGGGATTGACAGGAGATGTTTCTCCAAGCGAACACAATCAGAAGAAAACCCTGGGTGTGACTGAACCAGGGCAGATCTGACAGAGATTTCCTTCCCAACACGCTCCAGGTTTCCATCCACAGCATTTCCACCTCAATCACTTCTGCAGGAAAAACATTAAAGGCAACAAATGCGTTTATTGTCCTCTTTCCTTTCCCCCTGACTCCACCCTCCACACTGAGGGTCTCCAGAAAGTCTGGGCTCTCCTGACCCTCAGGTTCTCTCAGCGTGTCCTGGGTGTGTTGTCACCTTCCCTGGGCTCATTTTGACTTTTTCCTGCTAATGACCCCCCCTGGCTGGGACAGGGATGAGAGTGTCGCTGTTGAGCCGCTAGCAGAGAAAGAAGACCCGGGTTCTCAGTGTGGCATAAAAGAGTGTCTTTTATTATTTAATTCCAACTTATATAGACTTTTCAAAGGTCACCCAGACTGGTCAGTTCGAAACCTCCCCCTAGGCCTGATTGGCCAGGCCTGAACCATCCAAATCTTGAGATGCTGTTTTTAATAACATCCAAACTTTATCTTTGTTTATAAAACACAGGAAGAAGAGAGAAAAGAAATCCCACAGGAAATGTCTGTGCTAGCCACATGAGAGGACATTCCCACAGGGTGTCCCTTTAGATAAAGAGGCAAGGCAACTTGGAAAGATCATTTATTTATTTATTGAGCCCCAAAACAGGGCAGAAGAGCAGACTTTGGCTGCCACGAGACAACTGCAGCACCAGGTAGAAAAAATTTCTGTGGCAAAACTCTCAACAGAAAGCAGGAAAAGAAAATGGAATATCATCTTTACTTTGAGAGTTGCACTGTGTGGCACATTTCCCTTCAACTGGTTTGGGATTCTCTCGACATCCAGGGTTTGGATGGAGTGCTTGGAGGGAGGAAGGAAGGGAAGGTCCAATTGCAGATGGTGGAACACAAACATGGCCTTGGGCAGGTGGGTGACACTCAGAAACCATCAGGTCAGTGGTCTGATTCATCAGCTGGGAGTTGTCCATCCTCTGTCCTGCCCCAAATGTCCCCTGGGGCACCTCCAAGTGACAATTAACCCTTCTGCCCACGGGACAGTTCTGCTGGGGGATGAGATGCTTCTGCTGCTCCCTCCTAACTCTGGGTGCAGCTCCTGGCCATGTCACTGTCACTGTCCTTCTCATTCAAATGAGGGACCATGATCCCTGTGTGTCCTGGGTGCAGCTCCTGGCCATGTCACTGTCACTGTCCCTCTCTTTGGGCTCACAGATCATGATCCCTGTGTTTCCATCCCTCTCCCACCCTCAGCACATCCCCATCCTCTGTCCTGCCCCAGATGTCCCCTGGGGCACCTCCTGGTCACCCTGTGCTCACTCACCCACCCAAGGCCACACTGTCCCCACTGCCCCATGGCACCTGCAGGGACTGTGGCCCTTGGAGGTCCCCAACTCAGCCAGGTGTGACAAATGTCCCTCCCTGCCCTTTAACCACCCAGCTCCCCCCAGGCCATCACATCCCCCATGAGCAGCTTGGCTGCACATGCCGGCAGGACGGGAACTGCAGGACACTCCAGATCCAATGCACAGAAACTTTATTGAGTGTGAAGGCAAAGAGAGCAGGGTGGGCAGAGCCCCGGGCCAGGCTGGCCCAGCAGGGGGACAGCAGTGGGACACACGTGTGCCTCGGCCAGCGCGGGGCCAGCGGGAGCAGCAGGAGCTCCGTGCTGCTGCGCTGGGCTGGGGGTGAAGCCTGGGCCAGGAGAGCAGCGCCCAGCAGGGCTGGGGAGGCGCAGGAGAAAGCAGGACGAGCAGAAGCCTCAGCTGGCCACGTTTCCCTCCATCCCTGGTGGGCAGCAGAGCCCGAGGGGCCCAAGGCCTCTGGAAACGCTGGCCAGCAGCTCCAGCCTCAGGCCGGCACCGGGCTCGGACCTTGCTGGGGAGGCACTCGCCGCACGGCCGGCCGGCTCTAGCAGGGCAGGCACCTGCGGCCACAGTAGCGACCACCAAGGCCAGAGAGCCCCGAGAGCCCAAAGCCCCCCGAGTTGATGGGGACCCCAGACTCGCTCAGGATGTTGCCCACGGCGGCAGAAGTTGAGGATCCCACGGCGGTGTTCTGGGGGAAGGAGCTGAGGATGGGGCCGGGCAGAGTGACCACCACAGGGGACGGCTGGATGACCACGCGGGAGTCCTGGCACTGCCGGACGCAGGGCTCGTTGCAGCTGTTGGCCAGCGGGGTTGGGCCACAGGGCCGGCAGAGATCGTAGCAGGACATGGCTGTGGCTGCAGGAGAGAGAAGATCACCGACTATCCCTGCAGAACACAACTGAGGCAAAACCCCAGTGGAACCAGAAGAGACAGAGAAAAAACAGAAACAGAGGAAAAGCAGTCACTACTCACCTGTTTCACCGAGGAGGAGAAGGCAGGAGAAGTGGATGAAGGATTCTGGATTTGCACTGCCTTTTATACCATCCCACACCGCCCCGGGCGCAGGGACCGCCTTTGCACAGGGAATGTGTTTACCAAGCTCATCCTGCATGCAAAACATCCCAATTACAAAAATTAGTGTTTTTATTTTTGCCCTGCAAGGCTGCCTTTTCATTTCCCTGTGCACGACATGCCCAGTCAGCCTCCCAGGCTCCTTTCAAGTGCCAGGATTAGAGGCCGAAACATTTCCAGGGAAAAAGACACGTCAGCAGGGCTGGGTCATGCAGCCAGGCTGGAGGAGTGTCATCCTGGCCAGCTGGAGCCAATCCCTGTCCCTCCAGGGTGTGACTTTCAAGTCACAGATCCTTGTCCTCTGCCAGATATTGGGAACGGGCTGAGGATGAGTCTGAAGGAATCCCAGAATCATCAGTATGGAAAAGCAATCCCAAATCATGGAGTCCATCCTGTGGCAAATCCCCACTTTGTCACCATCCCGGAGTGCCACATCTCATTTTTCCCTGGTCACTTCCAGGACTGGGGACAGCTTGGAAAAGCAATCCCAAATCATGTAGTCAATCCTGTGACAAATCCCCACTTTGTCACCATCCCCGAGTGCCACATTCTTTTTTCCCTGGTCACCTCCAGGACTGGGCACAGCATGGAAAAGCAATCCCAAATCCCCTAGTCTATCCTGGGACAAATTCCCACTTTGCCACCAGTCCTGAGTGCCACATCCTTTTTTCCCTGGTCACCTCCAGGCCTGGGGACTCCCTGGCCAGCTCCTGCCAAGGTCAGAGCGGCAGTGTCCAGCCTGGAGAGGCGATGGCTCAGTCAGGGTGAGGGGACAGAGCTCCGGCCAGGCTGGACCCTCGGGGCTCTGAGCAACCCCATCAGCAGCAAACCCTTTAAAGTCGTGCCCTGCAGGGCCAGAGCTGGAATTCTTCAGGATGTCAGACACTCCTGAGCAGCTCTGCATCACCCATCCCTGCTGCTGACAGGGCACTGCCCCTGGACATGCTTTGGCCTCTAATCCTGGCACTTGAAAGGAGCCTGGCAGGCTGACTGGGCACGTCCTGCGCAGGGAAATGAAAAAGCAGCAGCGTTGCAGTGTCCCCATTTCTTTAATTGGGGTGTTTTGCATGCGGGATGAGCTCGGCAAACACAGAGGGTGCCGGTGGGCCCGGGGCGGTGAGGGACAGGATAAAAGGCAGGGGAAGGGCAGAATCCTCCATCCACTGCTCCTGCCTTCTCCTGCTCGCTGGAACAGGTGAGGAGGAAGAGCTTCTGCCTCTTCTCTTCTCTTCTCTTCTCTTCTCTTCTCTTCTCTTCTCTTCTCTTCTCTTCTCTTCTCTTCTCTTCTCTTCTCTTCTCTTCTCTTCTCTCTCTCTTCTCTTCTCTTCTCTTCTCTTCTCTTCTCTTCTCTCTCATTTTCTGTGGACCTCAGTAGAATCTTTCCTTCTCTGAGAATCTTCTCCTTTATCGTGCTCTCATCAGCCCTTTGGGGTTGTTCTTTATTGGGGAGATTGTTGGGATTTCTTTGCAGGGAAGAAACGGAAGTTTGGGATCAGGGCTGTTGAATCTCCCTTCCTCTCCACCCTGTCCCCCGGTTCCCCCAAAGTTTTTTCCCCCACCTTTTTCCCCTTTTTTCTTCTCCCAAATCTGTGTTTCTTCTCCCAAATCTGTTTTTTCTCCCAAATCTATGTTTCTTCTCCCAAATCGATGTTTCTTCTCCCAAATCTATCTTTCCTCCTTCCCAGCAGCATCTCAGGCTGCTCCTCACTCTCTGCCACTGCTTTCCCTGCCTCTCTCCAGGTTCTCCTGCAGCCACAGCCATGTCCTGCTACGATCTCTGCCGGCCCTGCGGCCCAACCCCGCTGGCCAACAGCTGCAACGAGCCCTGCATCCGGCAGTGCCAGGACTCCCGCGTGGTCATCCAGCCATCCCCTGTGGTGGTCACTCTGCCAGGACCCATCCTCAGCTCCTTCCCCCAGAACACCGCCGTGGGATCCTCAACTTCTGCCGCCGTGGGCAACATCCTGAGCGAGGAGGGAGTGCCCATCAACTCGGGGGGCTTTGGGCTCTCGGGGCTCTCTGGCCTTGGTGGTCGCTACTGTGGCCGCAGGTGCCTGCCCTGCTAGAGCCGGCCGGCCGTGCGGCGAGTGCCTCCCCAGCAAGGTCCGAGCCCGGTGCCGGCCTGAGGCTGGAGCTGCTGGCCAGCGTTTCCAGAGGCCTTGGGCCCCTCGGGCTCTGCTGACCACCAGGGAGGCTCTGTCTGGACGCTGCTGGCCGAGCAGCCTCAGCCTTTGCTTTGGATGAGTTTCCTTGTTTCTGTGATTTTGCGTTTCACGCTGAAATTCCTGGCGGTTTTGGCTCAGAATTGCTCAGGAATTCTGGAAATTCAGTCTTGCTTGCTGTCTCTCAGTTGGAATGGTTTAATTGTATTCTTTCCCCTTCATAATTCCATAATTCCCCCTTCATCATAAATATATGTTTTCCTTTTGTTTTGCTGAATGCTACTTGACTTTTTATCATTAAACTGATGTTGCATCTGATTTTTTTGAGTTTCGTTGTGGTTTTTCTCTCCTTTTTACCTCCCCTTGGGGCAGAATTATGTGAAAATCTATGCAGAGATTTCACAGAGGAAAATGTGAACCCAAAAGTCACCACAACCCACCTAATAAAAATAATTTCCTTGTTTTTTACACTCTTGAGAAGCACTGAACATGGTCAAATATATATTTCTGTTTCTAGGATTTTTCCCCTAATTTTTTTAATCCCACCAACATATTTAAAAGTACATTTGGGATATTCCATCTTGGGATATTTTAAATCCTTTCCCTTGTTTGAAACTCCTGAGAATTTGAACATCAACGCCAGAAGCTTCATTTGCCATTGTGGCAACCAAAAGTCATCCAAGAATTATAAAGCCGCAAAATAAAATTTATTTGAAAATTAAATTTATTTGAAAATTAAATTGTCTTATAAATTAAGATATAAATATTCGAGGAGCTCAAGGGAAGACATTCCCAAATTCCTCTTTTCCAGGGAAAAGAGGTGGAGTTGTTTTTCTCAAATCTTTTACACTCATGTTCAAAGTTTATCAAGAATGATTGACTTGTGAAATTACAAATTAGAGGGGAGAAGAGTTTAGGAAAAAGATGGGATAGAATCACGGAATGTCCTCACTGGAAGGAGCCAAATCCACCTCCTGGTCCTTACCAGACTCCTCAAAATCCCACCCCGTGCTTCAGGCGTTTTCCAAAAACTGCTGGAGCTGCTGAGACCATCCCAGGGGAAGAATTTCCCACAAATATCCATCCCAGCTCCCAAATCCCACATTCCAAATCCCAAATCCCAAATCCTGAATCCCAAATCCCACATTCCAACTCCCAAATGCCAAATCCAAAATCCTGAATCCCAAATTCCAAATCCCAAATCCCACATTCCAAATCCCAAATGCCAAATCCCAAATCCCCAATCCCCAATCCCAAATCCAAAATCCCAAATTCCAAATCCCAAATTCCAAATCCAAAATCCCAAATCCCAAGTCCCAAATCCCAAATCTCCAATCCCAAATCTCCAATCCCAAATGCCATATCCTGAATATCACGTTCCAAATCCCGAATCCCAAATCCCCAATCCCGAATCCCAAATCCTGAATCCCGAATCCCAAATCCCAAATCCCGAATCCCAAATCCCACAGCCATTCCTCGGTCTCAGAGATCAGAAATTGGAATTTCCCCTCCACTGGTTCCTCTTTGCGGCTCGAGGCAGCAAAACCAAACCGTGAAGGATGAGAAATGGAAAAATCCCATTAAAAAGAGATTAAAAAGACCTTTTCCATCAGGGAATTTCCCATGGAAATAACTGGAGGGACTGGGATGGGCAGGACTGGTGGGATGAGTTATTCCCCTTGTTGAAAGGAAAAATGGGAGCTGTGTTCTGGAATGTTCCGGGGATGCTCGAGAAATTTGGGATTTCATCTCAGGATTCTCAAGAAATTTGGGATTTCATTTCGGGATGCTCGAGAAATTCAGGAGAATGAAGGGTCTGGTTGAGGGGAAATAAATCCCCAAGTTCATCAGGGTTAAAGGGAAAAATGGGAGTTTTTAGTTCTGGAACATTCCTGGGATTCTCAAGAAATTTGGGATTTCATCTCGAGATGCTCAAGAAATTTGGGATTTCATTTTGGGATTCTCGAGAAATTCGGGAGAATGAAGGGTCTGGTTGAGGGGAAATAAATCCCCAAATTCATCCTGGCTAAAGGGAAAAATGGGAGTTTTTAATTCTGGAACATTCCGGGGATGCTCGAGAAATTTGGGATTTCATCTCGGGATGCACAAGAAATTTGGGATTTATTTTGGGATTCTGAGAAATTGGGGAGAATGAAGAGTCCGATCGAGGGGAAATAAATCCCCAAATTCGTCGTTGCTAGAGGGAAAATGGGAGCTTTAGTTCTGGAATATTCCTGGGATGCTCAAGAAATTTGGGATTTCATCTCGGGATTCTCGAGAAATTGGGGAGAATGACGGGTCTGATTGAGGGGAAATAAATCCCCAAATTCATCCTGGCTAAAGGGAAAAACGGGAGTTTTGTTCTGGAACATTCTGGGCTCACACAGGATGTTGAAGTTTTTATTAAATGTCGGTGCTCAGCTCTATTTCGAATAGAATTTTATATTTTTGGGGTATTTTTTTAATACCTGAAATCATTGCAGAGATAATTCCCAAAGGACGTGAAGATGATTTGGATGTTGCAGAAATGGGCGAAATAACTCTGCAGATATTTATGACTTTCTGAGGTTATTGGAGCAGCTTTTTGTTGTTGTTTTTTTTTTTTAATTTTTAATTTTTTTTTATTTTGCATTAATTAGTTCCCACGCATATTTGGGAACCTTTCCTTGATAAAGGAACTGTCCTGCTCTTGTTTTTTCCACTCTCATTTTAGGCTGGATGATGAGAAGCACCATCCACCCATTAAAAATTCTTTCATCTTCCCAATTTATGGGAACCTTAATTTACCTTTAATTTCTGCGACTTTTAGCCCGACTCCAACCATGTCAACATGAAATTACCCCAAGCACAGCCTAATAAAGACATTTTTCCTTTTTTCCATCTCCTCAGCAATTTGTCCACTTGCCTCTGCCTTGGGATAAAAGATCAAATCCAAAACCAAATTCCTTGTGTGACATTCCCAGTCTGACCCAGTTAAAAACAATTAAAATCTTCACATCCCAAAAAAAAAAAAAAAATAATTCTCCAGGGAGTTTTCCAAGCCTGGAGAAAAGAAGCTTTGGAGTGACCCAGTTGTTGTCTTCCAGGAGGAGCCGACGAGAAACGTGGGAAGGGAATTTTTCCGAGGGATGGAGAGACAGGAAAAGGGGAAAGAGGTCAAATTTAGGTTGGATTTGGGTTGGAATTATTCCCTGTGAGGCTGGGGAGGTTCTGCCTCAGGGAATTCCGTGGATTTTCCATCCCTGGAAGGGGATTGGATCACCCCAAGATGGTGGAAGGTCCAAATTTGGACTCAAATTTAACGCGACGAAACCATATAAATGAGATTTGATAAAGTTTTGTTTTATTTCTGAATCCCACGCCACGCTCTGGCACTTCCTCCCTGGATTCTCTGGGATTTCAAGGCTGCACGAAATTATTTTTTTTTTACCCAGGACTTTCCCCAAACCCAGAATTGAGATAATTCCGATGCTCAGCTGGAGGCAAAGCTCGACATCGGCGGAGACAGGAATTTATTAAGGATTTACCTTAATAAAAGAACACCCTGGAATGATGAATTATGTATTCCAGACATTCCCAGTATTTTTCTTTATGACTAAAACCAAACACACACCGGAGTCTGCATTTTGTTGACTGAAAAGTGTCCCCGGAATAAATTTGGTCCCTAATTCCCGAGATGAGAGGAACCCGCGGGACGAAAATCTGTCTGCCGGCAGATAAGGAAATAAAAACAAAGTAAACAAGCAGCGAGGAAAAGACGTTTAATCAGGTGGAACATTTGGCATTCAGGACTTGCTGGTTGGGAATTAATTCCAGCTACAAAGGCTGTCTGTGCTCCTCAGGCCATCGGGGCTGAGCTATAAAAACCAACTCAACCCAACTCCTTCCTGCCGCTTCTCTTCCCTCTTTCCTCTTCCGTGAGCAAGGTTGGTTCAAATCTGCTTCTCCTTCTCTGTTTTTGCCTTTTTAATAATTCTTGCCTTTTTAAAAAATTCTTGTCTTTTTATAATCTGGTTTTTTTCCCCACAGTGGTTGATGGATTCGCTGGGGGAGATTTTTTTCTGCGTAAAAATTTGGGGCTTGCTGTTGGAATGGTGGAATTTCTGGAGCCCTGGCTTGGTTTATAGAGATCCTTGAGCTGGTGATAGAAATTTATTTAAATGTGGGGTTTCAGATGTGTTCGGTGTCGTGGAAAATATTAGAAATCATAAAGATGAATAAATTGAATGGGTGGAATAGTTATTCCACTCTGGGGTCTTTAAAGGTCCTTTTTAACTCCAACTATTTATTAATAGTTGGAGAAAATTAAGGAAATCGGGGAGTTCAGTTATATTTCATGAGGATTTTATATCTCAGAGGGTTTTTCCCATCCTGGAATGTCATGAAATTTTGCTCCAGAGTGGGATGACACCTCCTGGAATGCTGGGAAATGAAATCAGGGATTGTGGGGATAAAGAGAAAGAAAAGAAAAAAACAAAAAAAAAGAGGAGAGCTGAGAATCCCCCAGACTGCGACGGGTTTAGGAATCAGAATTTTGTTTTTATTGCCCAACCCGGGGAATTCCTGCTTTTCCTCACATCCCTGGAACAACTTGTCTGGGAAAGATTTCAAAGTCCTCCCCATCAAGGGCTCTTAATGACATTGAAATTTGTACCTCTTTGTAGGCAGAGCTGGAGCCTCGAAATGAATATTTTTTCATTTTCCAGCTGCCCGTGGAATTCTCTCCTCAGGTAGATTTGTGGTTTTGTTTTACCCCTAATTGCTGCTCCTGCTGGATCTCCCCAGACACTCAACCAAAACCCCAAAATTAAATTAACGACACCGGTTTGTTTCTTTTGTTCTGCCGCCAGTTCTTCCCCGGATCACCGACAGCTCCGAGGGTAATTCAGCCTCTCTCTTCTCGCTTTGTGTTGGAGAGTTTAATGTTTGTGTTTTTAATTTAATTTTGTGTTTTTGTTCTGTGTCTAACGGTTGGGTTTCCTTCTCATCTCCTGGCTCAGCTCCTGAAATTCTCCTTGGGAAGCTGTTGTCCTGAGTTTAATGTTTGTATTTTCAATTTAATTTTGTATTTATGTCCTTTTGTGTTTTCTTCTGAGCTCCTGGCTCAGTTCCTGAAGTTATCCTTGGGAATTGTCGTCCAGTTTGTATTTTCAATTTAATTTTGCATTGTGTCCAAGAGTTGGGTTTCCTTCTCAACTCCTAGCTCAGCTCCTGATATTCTCCTTGGGAATTGTTGTCCAGTTTGTATTTTCAATTTAATTTTGCGTTGTGCCTAACAGTAGGGTTTCATTCTGGGCTCCTGGCTCAGTTCCTGATATTCTCCTTGGGAATTGTCGTCCAGTTTGTATTTTCAATTTAATTTTGCATTGTGTGTAAGAGTTGGGTTTCCTTCTCAACTCCTGGCTCAGCTCCTGAAATTCTCCTTGGGAATTGTCATCCAGTTTGTATTTTCAATTTAATTTTCCACTTTTCTTGTTGTCCTGATAACCAAACACGAGTGTAACACAACTCCTGCCTCCCACTCAGGTGTGACTCCACATCCCGGACGATCCCCCAACCATGTCCTGCTACGAGCGATGTCCCCAAACCTCCTGCAACCCAACCCCGCTGGCCAACAGCTGCAACGAGCCCTGCGTCCGGCAGTGCCAGGACTCCACCGTGGTCATCCAGCCGTCCCCCGTGGTGGTCACTCTGCCCGGCCCCATCCTCAGCTCCTTCCCCCAGAACACCACCGTGGGATCCTCCGCCTCGGCGGCCGTGGGGAGCGCGCTGAGTGCCGGGGGAGTTCCCATCAACTCGGGGAGCTCCCTGGGGTTGGGGGGCTTTGGCTACCCGGGGCTGGGCAGTGGCTCCAGCAGGTCCTACCGGCGCTACAACTCCTCCCGAAGTGGTTTTTTCGGGCCCTGCTAGGGAAAAGCGGGAGGAGAAAAGCGGGAATGGTGAATCCCAGCCCGACCGCGGAGCAGGACTGAGCTCGCTGCGGTTTTTGGATGCCGCGTGAGGAGTTGAGGGAGCTGTGGGAGTTTGGCAAAGCCCCAAACCGGAGTTCGCTGCTTTCGTTGTGCTTTATTTTGTGTTCCTGATCAAATGTCTTCTCCTGCTTTTTGGTGCTCTTTTTTTTAGGTTTTTTTTTTTAATTTGATAATAGGCAAAATATAGAATTAGGAATTGTTCTGCATGTTGTGCTTCTTTTTGTGTTCCTGATCAAATGTCTTGTCCTGCTTTATTATTATTATTATTATTATTATTATTATTTGATAATTGGCAAAATACAGAATTAGGGATTGCTCTGCATGGCTGGATTAGCACAGATCACCCACGGAGAAGGAAGATTTCTGTGCTGAGTGAATTCTGTCCTCGCCGGACCATGGAAATGTGCTCCTGATTCCACATTGCTTCCTTCCCTCCCTCAGCCTCATTAAATTTATGATGCATCAGCTTCTGAGTCTTTCTGGCCTTTTTTTGCTCCCTCAGCCCCTTTGGAAATCTCCAGTTCCAGAAATCATGACAAATTAATCCCAATTTCCAAAGGAGAAAGAAAATTCCCTTTTCCAGCCCCTTTGGAAATCCCCAATTCCAGAAATCCTGACAAAAATGATTCATCTCAATTTCCAAAGGAGAACAAATCAAATTCCCTTTTCCAGCCCCTTTGAAAATCCTCAATTCCAGAAATCACGACAAATTCATCCCAATTTCCAAAGGAGAAAGAAAATTCCCTTTTCCAGCCCCTTTGAAAATCCCCAATTCCGGAAATCACGACAAATTCATCCCAATTTCCAAAGGAGAATGAGTCAAATTCCCTTTTCAAGCCCCTTTGAAAATCCCCAATTCCAGAAATCCCAACAGAAACAATTCACCCCGATTTCCAGAGGAGATCAAATCAAATTCCAGTGGTGGAAAAACCTTTTCTCTGATTTAAAATCAGATTTCTCTCTGATTTATTATCAAACCTGAGAACCCTTATTGAAGGTAGAAAATCCCCTTCACCTGCATTGTTCCTGAGGAAAAAACAGGGAATATTTAAAGATATTTGGGATGAGGTGGAGAGGCAGAGGCAGAGAATTTTGGGGTGTTTTTGGGTTCAGCATCTCCCCGCGGCTGAGCTCAGCTCCTGGCAAATCTGGGAGGAACAGAAGGATGGGAAATGTTTCTGTGAGGAAATAAATCTTTGGGATGCACTGGGTTGGGAGGCAAGTCTGGGACAGAAATTAAAGGACTGAAATGTAAAAAAAAAATTATTTCCAAGCCTTTCTTGGGTGTTTTTTTTCTGAGGTTGTTGTGTCTGGTGGAGCTGAGCTTTGTCTCTGCTGGGATGAAATTGTTGTTTGCACAGCTTTGCTCCCCGAGGGAAGAAGGTTTGGAAAACTTCCCTGGAGGCTCTGGATGATTCAGTCTCCAGCCAGCCCAGAAAAATCCTAAAATCTCCAAAAAGTCTGGCTTGGAGTCTTTGTCTGCCTGTCCAGACTGCTGCTGAGCTGTAATTAAAGATGCTGATGAGGTTGTAGCGACTGCAGTCATTAGTGGAATGAAATTAAAGGAGGCGAATGAAAGAATTAATAATTTTAAAGAGGGAGTTTTCTTAATAAACACCAGAAGACAGAGGAACGTTGGAAGTTTGATGTTCTGTTACAGGAGGAGCTTAGTGTGGATTAAATTTAGTATTTTTTTAATTTCTTTTTTTTTGCCGTCTCAACTGAAGTTATTCCCTGATCAAAGATGATGAATTCCAGAAATTCCGTGACTCCAAAGGGTTGTGACCGAGGCTGTGAAGGTGCCTTGGACATGTTCAGGTGGATATTTCTCATTTTAAAAAATTCATTTTCTTGCCTTTGCGATTCCCTCCTCATTAATCGAGCCAAACTCCTTCCCAGGGTGCAGCAAAATTCCTCCCAAAGCTGAGGTGTTTCCTCCAAGCATTGAGAAATCACATCGGAAGGTTCTGATAGGCAGCAAACTCTCTAAAATAAATAAAATAAAATAAAATAAAATTTAAAAAATAAAATAAAATAAAATTTAAAAAATAAAATAAAAAAATTTTTAAAATAAAATAAAATAAAATAAATTAAAATTCTTGGGCATGGTAATCCCCTTAATTCCTGTCCCAAACAGCCTTTTGGGGTCAAAACTTGGTGTGGCAGCAAGCAAAGCACAATTCTGAGTTAAAAAAATGAGATTTGGGAGGGTTTGTGGTCAATTAGGAATTATTTTATTGGGATTATCACATTAGACAGAATATATTTCATGAGGAAGGAGTTTTTCTGAAGAGCTGGAACAACTTTGTCCCAATAAAAATCAAAATTCCCAGGAGGTGTTTCTGCAGCCGCCAGAAATATTTGTCATCTGTGGAAATCCTGCAGAGCTGCAGCATCCCCTGGGATTTTAAGGAGAAGGGAAGAGGGAGGAAAGCTCTGCAGAGATTTTGGGGTTTTTTTGGGGCTGCCGGGAGGATCCGAGACATTCCCGCCCCTTTGCGAAGCAGGAATTGTGGGTTTGCTTTGCATTTCCCAGCGGGGAAATCGGTTTGTTTGGTGTTTATGTTTATTACGGATTCATCCCTGATGAGCCCCGCGATCCTCTTTCATCTCCTCGCTTTTAATGGTAATTAAATCCATTAATTACCCGCTGAATATTCCCGACGCCACCTTCCGAGGCGGGGATGAGTCAAATTCCGATTTGTTTAGGAATTGGCTCTGCTCTCCCTCATTTTGGGCTCCGCTGGGGCAGCGAGAGTTTTAATTGGAGCCCTGAGTTAATTGGAGCGATTCCAGCCGGGATAATTGCCCGGGAGATTTGGGATTTCTTCTCCTTGTAATATTCCAATGAGCAGCATGGCAAAGCTTTTGGCTCCCGGGAGGAGAGGATGGAGCCAGCCTGACTCGCCGGGTTCTGGAACACCTTCAGAAGTGGAATTTGGGGCTCTTTTTATCTTCTCTGGACATTGGGTGAGTCGGTTTTCCAGGGAGGCTGGAGTTGTGAAGGAATGTCAGGGAATCGTGGGATGGTTTGGGTGGGAAGAGAGCTTGAAGGTCATCTGAAGGTCATCTGAAGAACATCTGAAAATCATCTGAAGATTGTCTGAAGATCATCTAAAGATCATTAGAAGATCATCTAAAGATCATTAGAAGATCATCTGAAGATCATCTGAAGATCATCTGAAAATTGTCTGAAGATCATCTGAAGAACATCTGAAAATCACCTGAAGATCTTCTGAAGATCCACTGAAAGTCGTCTAAAAATCATCTGAAGGTCATCGGAAGATCATCTGAAGATCATTTAAAGATCTTCTAAAAATCATCTGAAGATCATTTAAAGATCATCTAAAAATCATCTGAAGGTCATCTGAAGGTCATCTAAAGATCATTAGACGATCATCTAAAGATCATCTGAAGGTCAACTGAAGATCATCTAAAAATCATCTGAAGAACATCTAAAGATCATATGAAGACCATCTGAAGATCATATGAAGACCATCTGAAGATCATCCAAACCATGGTCAGGGTTTAGACGATGTCCAAGGATGCTCCAAGCCGTGTCCAGCCTGGTCTTGGACACTCCCAGGGATCCAGGAGCATCCACAACCCGATTTTTGACCATTTCTCTGTGTGTGGTGAGGAGAACATCGGGGAAATCTGGTCAGTCTTGAGGGACAGGAGAATTTCCATCCCTCGTCACCCCAAACTGAGGACATCGCGGCTGGAATTGTGCAAAACCCTGAATTTAATTCCAAGGATTAAAGGTGGTGGGGAAGGAAGTTCACGACATCTCAGGAATCTCGGCCACCCCTTGGTCACCTCCAAAGCGTCCATCCCTGCCCATTCGCCGATAATTCCATTTTTGCATGTCTGAGCGGTCGAGGGGGAAACGTTTGGGGAACTCGGGAGACTTTTTGTTCTTCAAAAAAAACAAAAAAAACCAAAAAAACCCAAAATTAATTTCCCAGGAGATGTCGGGGAAGATCCTCCCGGCTCGGGGTGATTTGCCTGTCTGTGCCGCGGTGATTAAACACCGGGAGAGGTCGGGATGCTCAGCCGTGCCCTCCGGTCCTTCCCGCATTGTCTGCCGCCGCTTTTTAATCTGGAAATTGCCTTTGAAAAGGGAAAAAAGGACTGGAATTGCTGCGCGCCGAGGTTCCCTTTGAGACGCGCAAAATGAAAGGCGGAGTTGGCTTTCAAAGAGGGAAAAAAAAGGAAAAAAAGGGTTTTATCAACATCTCCGAGGAGCTGCGGGTAATTTGGGGTTTGTTTTGCATAATGGTGCGCAGCCCGGGAGGGGAAGTTTTAAATTATAATTGTAAATTATAAAAAGGTTTGGCGTCTCTGATGACCCCGAAGATGAGTTTGGGTGAAGCTTGGAGCGTCTCTGAGCAGCCTGAGGCTCCAGGCATCCTCCATCTGACCTCAAAAATCCTGCCGGGGTTTGATGCGGGGAGAAATCCCAACCTGGAGACTCCTCGGGTGGAGGATTTGAACCCTCGGTTCCCAAATTGTGCCGAAAATTCCATGCTGAGGTACAACTGTGCGGTGGTTTAAAGGAAAATAATAAATCAGATGCTGATCCTCGCTGCTGAGTCAAGAAAATAATTTTTTTTCCCCTCAAATGATCGGTTTCCCAGCACCTTTGAGAAGTTTAATCAGCTCTGAGTGTTTCCGTGCGAATTTTATTTCCCGTATTTTTGTGCTCTCGCTCAGTTTGAGAGGAATTTGGTGAAATTCTGCGGCAGAAATTGGAATTTCTGCCGTTTGCAGAGCGAGATTTGTCCAAAACTTGTGCATTCCGTGCAGAGGGAGAGGCAATTCCCAGGGAAATTCAATCTTCCCTGATTGTTTTATTCATCTGTGTCATAACTCCTCGGGATGCAAAACAATTTCCTGAGCGACCCAGATGAATCAGCTCCCGACCAGGAATTCCCGGGGCTCCCAGAATTTGAGGATAAAAGAATTCCTCCTCTCCAGAGGAATGCATACATCACGGGGAGGAAACGACATCGCGGCGAGAAATACCAACACAGAGGAAAAGTGAATCCCCAGCCGGGGGAATTTTGCATGTGAGGAATCGTTAATAATTAGCTGCTAATGAGCTCCAAGCACAATTTGTATCTCAGGTCCTCGGGCTCTCCAGCCCAGGGTATAAAACCTGCGCGGCCAGAGGAGCAAAAACCATTCCTGCTTTGTTCTCCTCGGAGAAAAGGGTAAGTCTGGAGCTCCTTCATATTGCCCTTTTGTGGATCTCCTTCCCATTTCTCCTTCCCATTTCCCAGCGTTGTTTCTGTGGTTTATTTTATTTTTCTGTGCTGTATTTTATTTTTCTGGGTTGTATTTTATTTTTCTGGATCTCCTTCCCATTTCTCCTTCCCATTTCCCAGCGTTGTTTCTGTGCTGTATTTCATTTTTCTGTGCTGTATTTTATTTTTCTGTGCTGTATTTTATTTTTCCGCGCTTTGTATTTTAGTTTTCTGTGCTTTTCCCGTAGCTGTCCAAGGCTTGTGCTCTTGGGGAACCTCGGCAGGGATATTTTCTCCAGGGAGGGAATTCTGCGCAGGGTGGAGGTTGTTGGTGCGCCGACACCGAATTCGGCCTCGTTTTTCAATTCTGTCACCCAAATTTTTGGGTTCTGAAGGTTCAGAGATCGCTCGGCGGCTGGGAGGGATGTGGGGAATCTGCAGAGGGTTTGGCTTTCAGGATGGAACCACAAAAGATTTGGGGTCGGAAGGAACTCTGGAGATTCTCCAGCCCGGGTCACCTGGAGTCACAGGAAAGTGGGTTTGGAACAACTCCAGAGCGGGAAGCTCCTGGGCAGGAGGGTCTGGATGTCTCCAGAGGGAAATTCCCTGAATTCCCATCCTCGGAGAGATCCCTGACAGATCCTCGCCACCCTCACGGGGAGGTTTATGCTCCTCATTTTTACCTGCTGATGAATTTTTTATTTTCCCCTCTATTTCGGGGCACTTTTCCCCTCTATTTTCCTGTTTTACTGCTATTTTTTTCTGTTTTCCTTGCTTTTCTGGCAGTCTAGTCCCTCCCTTCCCCACTGATTTCTGAGCTGCAGGAGGAGTTCGGTGGGAAATGAGCTCTTGGGGAGGTTCGGGAGGAGGTGGAGAAGTTTGGGTTTCTGAGAATCTGAAAATCTGCTGAAATCTGCTTTCGAGCCAAGCCCAACCCTCCATCCCATTCCATTCCATCCCACTCCATTCCATCCCATTCCATCCAATTCCATTCCATCCAATTCCATTCCATCCCATTCCATCCAATTCCATTCCACTCCATCCCATTCCATTCCACTCCATCCCATTCCATTCCATCCCATTCCATTCCATCCCATCCCATTCCATTCCATCCCATCCCATCCCATCCCATTCCATGCCATTCCATTCCACTCCACCCCATCCCATCCCATCCCATCCCATCCCATCCCATCCCATCCCATCCCATCCCATCCCATCCCATCCCATCCCATCCCATCCCATCCCATCCCATCCCATCCTTCCCTCTCCATCCCCGCAACACCTTAATTAAGCGCCTAATTACAACACAACTACAACTCCCTCCTTCTTTCCCCGCGCTCCAGACTCCACCCCGAGCCATGTCCTGCTACGACCTCTGCGCCCCGAATTCCTGCGGCCCGACCCCGCTGGCCAACAGCTGCAACGAGCCCTGTGTCCGGCAGTGCCAGGACTCCACCTACGTCATCCAGCCGTCCCCTGTGGTGGTCACTCTGCCCGGCCCCATCCTCAGCTCCTTCCCCCAGAACACCGCCGTGGGATCCTCAGCCTCCGCGGCCGTCGGGGATGCGCTGAGCGCCGGGGAGTTCCGATCAACTCCGGGAGTTCCTCCGGGTTGGGAAATTTGGGATATTCGGGGCTGCTGGGAGGTTTTTACGGGAGGTCCTACCGGCGGTCCAACCGCTGCGGGCCCTGAGTTCCCGAATTCCTGAATTCCCGAATTCCCGGGGAGGAATGACCAGGAGGCGGAAAGAGCGATCAGAGTTGGTGGCCAATCGCTTGGTGACCCCCGCGGCTTCGCCCTGAGCTCTTGGGGCTGCAGGATTTTTTTTTTTTTTTTTTTTTTATTTGATGCCTTCCTGTGGTGCCAGGGAGGTGACAAATGGCACTCGATGGCAGCTCGGTGTCCGGCTGCAAAGCGCTGCCTCGAAATGGGTGACTCGTTTTATCCTCCTGCTTTCTCGCGCTGTACTTTTATTTTATTTCATTTTTTAATTCCACTTCTGGCTCATTAAATAGCTGGTGCATCACAGTTTGTGGTTTGCGATGTTTTCTCTTCCTCTTCGCAGCCTTCTCTGGGAGAAATTTGCCTGTGCGTGAATTATGAATTCTGCATTTAAATTACACCACGCTAATTACCGAGGAGTTAATCACAGATAAATATAAGCAATGAGTACCTCGTTTTTTGGTAGGGAATATTTTCTGGAAGTACAAAGTAAAAGAATCATTCTTGGCTGATAACGAATGGGGGAAAGAGGTGGGAAAACCAAAGCTGTTTTGCAGAAATAATAAATTCTTGCCCGGTATAATTTATTATTTGGAATAATTTCGGGTGGGAATTAAGAAGGTGCAGTTAGGTCACCCCAAGGCTTCTCTTCTCCAGGCGGAACCAACCCAGGAAGGACATTTAAACCCCAAAAAATAAACCAAAAACTTCCCTCTCCTCCTTCCTTTGTTGCCCTGCTAGTCTGGAAACGGCTGCAATTACGTTTTAATTGCTTGCTAAATAGATTACCTCTCAATTGCTAATTGTCGCGGCCATGGAGGGACCTTTGGGGTGTCACCTGCAATCCGCAGAGCAAGAGCGGAATTACTCAGAACCTCGGGGGAAGGTAATGACGGCGAATTGCTAAACAAACATTCCTCAACATCGTGTTAATTAAACTCCCATTCCGCCTTTTAAACGGAGGCCGAGCAGGGCAGATCCTTCGATAAGAATCCCCGCGGGGTTTTGCTCCCGGAGGAAAATTAAGGATAAATGAAAACCGGAGAGGTTTTTGTGCAGAACAAACAGGGTTTAATGTCGGACAGAAGAACAAGAGCCGAGCGCGGGGAATCCAGGCGATCCCAGGGGATGCAGAACTCTGGGAGGAGGACCAGCGAGGGGATGGAGAGCTCAGGGAATTGCAGGGAGGATGGAGAGATTCGGATTTCCCGGTGGGATGGAGAGTTTAGGATATCCCAGAAGGATGCAGGGCTCAGGGCACACCCGGCACAGCCTCTCCTGCCCCACGGTGTCCCCACGGCCCGGGCTGGGCTCCAGGGGGGCTTCAGAAAACCCCACAGCTGCCGCGGCGGGATCGACCCCATCGCTGGAAGCCTGGCAGGGAATAGCCCCCATAGCCCCGCGAGGAGAAGCCGGAGCTGTAGGAGCGTCCGGAATTGCCGAAGGAGCCCCCATAGCCCCCCAGGGAGCCCCCATAGCCCCCCAGGGAGCCCCCATAGCCCCCAGGGAGCCCCCATAGCCCCCAAAGGAGCCCCCATAGCCCCCAAAGGAGCCCCCATAGCCCAGGGAACGGCCGTAGCCAAGGGAGTCCCCATAGCCCCCATAACCCCCTGACCCAAAGGAGCCCCCATAGCCCCGGGAGCCCCCATAGCCCGAGAAACCCTCAGAGCCCTGGGAGCCCCCAGAGCCTCCATAACCTAAGGAGCCCCCAGAGCCCTGGGAGCCCAAATCGCCCCCATAGCCCCCATAGCCTCCCGAGCCGAAGGAGCCCCTATAACCCCGGGAGCCCCCATAGCCCGAGAAGCCCCCATAGCCCTGCCAACCCCCATAAGGTCCCCAGCCGAAGGAGCCCCCATAGCCCCGCGAGCCCCCAAAGCCCTGCGAACCCCCAGAGCCCCCAAAACCTCCCAGATCCGAGGAGCCCCCATAGCCCTGCGAGCCCCAATAGCCCCGGGAGCCCCCGGAGCCCCCCGAGCCGAAGGAGCCCCCATAGCCCCGCGAGCTGCGCGAGCTGAAATCTTCCCCCAGCCACGCCGATGTCACAATGCTGTCCTGCGGGCAGGAGCTGAGCACGGGGCCCGGGAGGGTCAGCAGCACCGGCGGCGGCACGATCAGCGCTCGGGACTCAGGGCACTGCCGCACGCACGGCTCGTTGGAGCTCTCGGCGATGGGCCTGGGGCAGCTCAGCTCGCAGGGACCGCACGGCTCGCTGCGGGACGACATCCTGATGGGCTGGGAGGAGTCTGCTCTGAACTGGCTGGGAAAATCAAAATTATTGAACATTGACAGTGCCTAAAATCTGATATGTGCCCAGATATCCTGCTGGGCTGGGAGGACTCGTGATCCAAACTGGCTGAGAAAAATCAAAATTATTGAACATTGACGAGTGCCTAAAATCTGATATGTGCCCAGATATCCTGCTGGGCTGGGAGGAGTCTGATCTAAACTGGCTGAGAAAAATCAAAATTATTGAACATTGACAGTGCCTGAAATCTGAAATGTGCCCAGATATCCTGCTGGGCTGGGAGGGTTCTGATCCGAACTGGCTGAGAAAAATCAAAATTATTGAACATTGACAAGGTCTGAAATCTGAATTGTGCCCAGATATCCTGCTGGGCTGGGAGAACTTCTGATCTAAACCAGCTGAGAAAAATCAAAAGTATTAAGCATTGGCTGAGTCTGAAATATCAGAGGAAAACAATTCATAGGTGTTAGCAAAGAAATCTCATTCTGGTGTCAACTCCACCTTTCACCTTTCTCACCATGATCGTCCTTGTGAGAGAAATGCTGTGCTGGAGAAATTAAATAAATCTATCTGTAGCAAAGATTGGCTGAAAAGTGTAAGCCGGGAGGACTGCTGATCTAAACTGGCTGAGAAAAATCAAAATTATTGAGCATTGTCTGTGTCTAAAATATCAGAGGGAAACAGATCAATTCTTAGGTGTTATCTAAGAAATCTCTATGTCAACTCCACCTTTCCTTCACCTTTCTCTCACCATGATGGTCCTTGAGAGAGAAATTCTGCGCTGGAGAAATTAAACAAATCTGTCTGTAGCAAAGATTGGCTGAAAAGTGGAAGCTGGGAGAACTTCTGATCTAAACCAGCTGAGAAGAATCAAAATTATTGAACATTGACAGAGTCTGAAATATCAGAGGGAAACAATTCATAGGTGTTAGCAAAGAAATCTCGTTATGGTTTCAACTCCACCTTTCCTTCACCTTTCTCTCACCATGATGGTCCTTGAGAGAGAAATTCTGCGCTGGAGAAATTAAACAAATCTGTCTGTAGCAAAGATTGGCTGAGAAGTGGGAGAGCAGAGGAAAGGAAGCCAAGAGGAACAGGAAATTCGCTCATTAATTTCATGTATTAATTGAGAATTCGCAAGGATGAGTGCCACACTCACCTGGTTCTCAGCAGGGATGGAGAAATATGGGAGAAATATTCCAGAATGGGAATATTTATGGGAGAAACATTCCCACAAGTTTTTATGGGAGAAATATTCCCACAAGGTCACTCAATATTTGAGTGATCATTCAAATATTTTTAAATTTTTATGGCCACGCGTTGGAACTTAAATGCCTGGGAAATGGTTGTGGTAAAAATCTATATTTCATTCTCTAACGACCTTTGCCTAACCTGCCAATCCGCAACATCAACGAATTTACGGGAAAAAATTGGGAAAAATACGAATTTGGTGGGGAAAGAAGTACAGAAAAGGACAGAGGAGTTGAAATCGGACTCACCTTGTTCACCGAGGAGGAAAACTCGGGAGATGCGGCTGGAGAGGCTCGGGGTGGCGACAGCTTTTATACATTTCCCGAAGTGCTTACGGGGACGGAACACCCCGTGCGCCCGAAATCCCACACGGAGCAACCCTGACACGGAGGGATCGAATTCTGCTGGCCTTGCAGTGCCACTCCCCGCGCTCCGAACGGGAGTGACGGTGTCAGGACAGACCCGAGGGCCTCGGGGTGCTGATTGATGAAATAATAATTAACCCAAATCACCGGCATCGGCTTGGGGTTCGATGAGTTCAGATTCATTAATTTAGGTCTTTAATAGTTGGGTTTTTAAAGTGAATCCCGTGAAAATCCACGGATTCTATGAGTTCAGATTCATTAATTTATCTGTCCTTTAAAAGTTGGGTTTTTAAAGTGAATCCCGTGAAAATCCATGGATTCTAGTGAGTTCAGATTCATTAATTTATCTGTCCTTTAAAAGTTGGGTTTTTAAGGTGAATCCACTGAAAATCCATGGATTTGATGAGTTCAAATTCATTAGTTTATCTGTCCTTTAAAAGTTGGGTTTTTAAAGTGCAAATCCAGTGAAAATCCATGGATTCTATGAGTTCAGATTCATTAATTTATCTGTCGTTTGAAAGTTGGGTTTTTAAAGTGAATCCCGTGAAAATCCATGGAAAATGCATGGCAAGAGGGGGACAGGTATCAAAAAGTGAGAGAATATCAATTATCTCCAAATAATTTTTGGAGGAACACAAGGGGTTTTAAAATCTGCATTTGCAGCTCAAATGCTGTGAATTCCTCATTAATTCCAAGGTGAATTCCTCATGAATCCCAAGGTGAATTCCTCATTAATTCCTCATGAATCCCAAGGTGAATTCCTCATTAATTCCAAGGCGAATTCCTCATTAATCCCAAGGTGAATTCCTCATTAATTCCTCATTAATCCCAAGGTGAATTCCTCATTAATTCTGAGGTGAATTCCTCATTAATCCCAAGGTGAGTTCCTCATTAATTCCAAAATTAATTCCTCATGAATCCCAAGGTGAGATCCTCGTGAATTCCCTGCTGGCTTCAGAATGCCATGGAGGCAGCGACACTTCTGGAATGTTCCAGATCCTTCCAGGACAACGAGAGGCTCTGCAAAAAAACCCTCAGGAAATTCAGATTTGGGTGCGTTGGACCAAACTGGAAAATTCAGCACCCAAAACTGGGAAGTGTGAGTTGAGGGCTCTGAGGTTCAATTCCATGGACAAAACGAGGTCATTCGCAGGTCAAGAGATTCCAGAACATCAGTTTGAGACAACTTTTGTTCAGAACAGAGCAAGTTAAACCCGAAAATTGGGATTATTTGCAATCAGGCTCTCATTTCCCCCTAAAAATAAAGATATTTCAGTGAAATTCTGGTTCGTAAATGAAGAAGGAGCTACACTCGTTAATCCGGAGCATGGATTCGTCATCATCTCCCCAAACACATTAACACTGAATAAAATAAATAATTCAATATCAGGAATGAAAATCAAATCCCTGCCAGCATTGAAATGATCAATCAGAGGCGGATTAGGGAGTCGAGGAGTGACATCGGTTGGCGTTTTTTAAATTACTGTTTCATAACCTAACTCCGAATAAATCCTCGTAATTCCCATCCTTCATGTAATGGGATAATAACAGAAATTGCGAGCATTAATGAGTGTTTGTGTGGCAGTTTGGAGCAATTATCCTGCAGGCAGCTCTCGTTATTATCAGCAAATCCTGATGACACTTCACAAGCAGAGCGATTTTATAATTCGGAGGTAATTTATTGCCTCTCTTTTGCAATGTTGTAAAATTAGAAAAGGATTGCAGGAGGGAAGAAAAGAAATGACTGCAGGACGTCCCGGAGTCATCCTAATAAAATGTATTTTTATTTCAGTATGACTTTATTGAATTGTCTCTTTTTGTATAGCGGTCAATACTTCGGGGATGGGGGGAAAAAATTAAGGTTTTTAATGTAATTTTAATTGAATTTCTGGGAGCAGAGATTCCAAATGAAATCATGGAATGTTTGGAATTAGCTTTAGCTGGAATTTGGGATTTAGTTGGGATTTTCTGGCTGAAAAAATTTCTGCCTCTTTGGGGACAAATTTCATAGATTCCCTACTCAACAACAAGCAGGATTTGTGTCCTCACAGAGCCAAAAATTTCATTTTAATTGGGCGACCTTCACCTGGTGAAGGTGGCAACACAAAGGACTCCACGCCACAGAAATATTGCATTAAAATGTCCATGGAAATGGGAATAAATCAATTAATCAATGACTCAATTGAAGTGTTACCTTGAGCATTGAAATGTCCATGAAAATGGGAATAAATCAATTAATCAATGACTCCATGGAAGTGTTACCTTGACCACTAAAATGCCCATAAAGATGGGAATAAATCAATTAATCAATGACTCCATGGCCACCCTTGGAGTCCCTGTTTTGGGGACAAATTTTATAGATTCCCCACTTAACAACATGAAAATCTTGTGTCCTCGCAGAGCCAAAATATTCATTTTAATTGGGTGACCTTCACGTGGTGGCACCAGAAAAGGCTCCGTGGAAGTGTCACCTTGACCATTGAAATGTCCATGAAAATGGGAATAAATCAATTAATCAATGACTCAATGGAAGTGTCACCTTGACCATTGCAATGTCGATGAAAATGGGAATAAATCCCAAGGAAGTGTCACCTTGACCACTAAAACGCCCATAAAAATGGGAATAAATCAATTAATCAATGACTCCATGGAAGTGTCACCTTGACCATTGCAATGTCGATGAAAATGGGAATAAATCCCATGGAAGTGTCACCTTGACCACTAAAATGTCCAAGGAAATGGGAATAAATCAATTAATTGATGACCCAATGGAAGTGTCACCTTGACCATTGAAATGCCCATAAAAATGGGAATAAATCAATTAATCGATGACCCAATGGAAGTGTCACCTTGACCATTGAAATGTCCATGAAAATGGGAATAAATCAATTAATCAATGACTCAATGGAAGTGTCACCTTGACCATTGCAATGTCGATGAAAATGGGAATAAATCCCATGGAAGTGTCACCTTGACCATTGAAATGTCCATGAAAATGGGAATAAATCAATTAATCGATGACTCCATGGAAGTGTCACCTTGACCACTAAAACGCCCATAAAAATGGGAATAAATCAATTAATCAATGACTCAATGGAAGTGTCACCTTGACCATTGCAATGTCGATGAAAATGGGAATAAATCCCATGGAAGTTTCACCTTGACCACTAAAATGTCCAAGGAAATGGGAATAAATCAATTAATTGATGACCCAATGGAAGTGTCACCTTGACCATTGAAATGCCCATAAAAATGGGAATAAATCAATTAATCGATGACCCAATGGAAGTGTCACCTTGACCACTGAAATATCCATGAAAATGGAAATAAATTAATTAATCAATGACCCAATGGAAGTGTCACCTTGACCATTGAAATGTCCATGGAAATGGGAATAAATCCCATGGAAGTGTCACCTTGACCACTAAACTGCCCATAAAAATGGGAATAAATCAATTAATCAATGACCCAATGGAAGTGTCACCTTGACCACTAAACTGCCCATAAAAATGGGAATAAATCAATTAATCGATGACTCCACGGCCACCCTTCCCCTCCAGGCTCCCAAACCCCTCGGAGGAGCTGATTGCCATCAGCAGTTGTGTCACAGCAGGTTGGGAGGGACACTGCTGAGGTGACAGAATCCCAGCGCCCACTGCCGCGGCGGTTTTGTAATAAACGATCACGAGAGGCGCCCGGGGTGGCTGCGAGGAGGATATAAAAGCTGAGATCACCCCGAGATCTCCATCCAGCGCTCCTCATCCATCCCTGACGAGAACCAGGTGAGTGTGGAGCTCATTCTCAATTAATACATGAAATTAATGAGCGAATTTCCTGCTCCTCTTGGCTTCCTTTCCTCTGCTCTCCCACTTCTCAGCCAATCTTTGCTACAGACAGATTTGTTTAATTTCTCCAGCGCAGAATTTCCTCTCGCAAGGACCATCATGGTGAGAGAAAGGTGAAGGAAAGGTGGAGTTGACACAGAGATTTCTTAGATAATACCTAAGTATTGATCTGTTTCCCTCTGATATTTCAGACACAGACAATGTTCAATAATTTTGATTTTTCACCGCCAGTTTAGATCAGAAGTTCTCCCAGCCCAGCAGGATATCTGGGCACAATTCAGATTTTAGACACTGTCACTGTTCAATGATTTTGATTTTTCTCAGCCAGTTTAGATCAGAAGTTCTCCCAGCTTACACTTCTCAGCCAATCTTTGCTACAGATAGATTTATTTAATTTCTCCAGCACAGCATTTCTGTCACAAGGACGATCATGGTGAGAGAAAGGTGGAGTTGACACCAGAATGAGATTTCTTTGCTAACACCTATGAAATGCTTTCCTCTGATATTTCAGACTCAGCCAATGCTTAATAATTTTGATTCTTCTCAGCCAGTTTAGAACAGAAGTTCTCCCAGCCCAGCATGATATCTGGACACATTTCAGATTTCACTGTCAATGTTCAATAATTTTGATTTTTCTCAGCCAGTTCGGATCAGAACCTCCCAGCCCAGCAGGATATCTGGGCACATTTCAGATTTCAGGCACTGTCAATGTTCAATAATTTTGATTTTTCTCAGCCAGTTTAGATCAGACTCCTCCCAGCCCAGCAGGATATCTGGGCACATATCAGATTTCAGACCCTGTCAATGTTCAATAATTTTGATTTTTCTCAGCCAGTTTAGATCAGACTCCTCCCAGCCCAGCAGGATATCTGGGCACATTTCAGATTTCAGACACTGTCAATGTTCAATAATTTTGATTCTTCTCAGCCAGTTCGGAGCAGACTCCTCCCAGCCCATCAGGATGTCGTCCCGCAGCGAGCCGTGCGGTCCCTGCGAGCTGAGCTGCCCCAGGCCCATCGCCGAGAGCTCCAACGAGCCGTGCGTGCGGCAGTGCCCTGAGTCCCGAGCGCTGATCGTGCCGCCGCCGGTGCTGCTGACCCTCCCGGGCCCCGTGCTCAGCTCCTGCCCGCAGGACAGCATTGTGACATCGGCGTGGCTGGGGGAAGATTTCAGCTCGCGCAGCTCGCGGGGCTATGGGGGCTCCTTCGGCTCGGGGGGCTCCGGGGGCTCCCGGGGCTATTGGGGCTCGCAGGGCTATGGGGGCTCCTCGGATCTGGGAGGTTTTGGGGGCTCTGGGGGTTCGCAGGGCTTTGGGGGCTCGCGGGGCTATGGGGGCTCCTTCGGCTGGGGACCTTATGGGGGTTGGCAGGGCTATGGGGGCTTCTCGGGCTATGGGGGCTCCCGGGGTTATAGGGGCTCCTTCGGCTCGGGAGGCTATGGGGGCTATGGGGGCGATTTGGGCTCCCAGGGCTCTGGGGGCTCCTTAGGTTATGGAGGCTCTGGGGGCTCCCAGGGCTCTGAGGGTTTCTCGGGCTATGGGGGCTCCCGGGGCTATGGGGGCTCCTTTGGGTCAGGGGGTTATGGGGGCTATGGGGACTCCCTTGGCTACGGCCGTTCCCTGGGCTATGGGGGCTCCCTGGGGGCTATGGGGGCTCCTTTGGGGGCTATGGGGGCTCCTTTGGGGGCTATGGGGGCTCCCTGGGGGGCTATGGGGGCTCCTTCGGCAATTCCGGACGCTCCTACAGCTCCGGCTTCTCCTCGCGGGGCTATGGGGGCTATTCCCTGCCAGGCTTCCAGCGATGGGGTCGATCCCGCCGCGGCAGCTGTGGGGTTTTCTGAAGCCCCCCTGGAGCCCAGCCCGGGCCGTGGGGACACCGTGGGGCAGGAGAGGCTGTGCCGGGTGTGCCCTGAGCCCTGCATCCTTCTGGGATATCCTAAACTCTCCATCCCACCGGGAAATCCGAATCTCTCCATCCTGCCTGGAATTCCCTGAGCTCTCCATCCCCTCGCTGGTCCTCCTCCCAGAGTTCTGCATCCCCTGGGATCGCCTGGATTCCCCGCGCTCGGCTCTTGTTCTTCTGTCCGACATTAAACCCTGTTTGTTCTGCACAAAAACCTCTCCGGTTTTCATTTATCCTGAATTTTCCTTCAGGGAGTATTCACTCCCGCGCAGGGAAGAAACGCCTGGAATTCCCCAACTGTCCAAGACCCTTCTGCGGCTTGGCAAAAAGAGGGAAAGAGACACACCTTGGCTGCAGGAAAAGTTTATTTGCGAGCGGAGGGGCAGAGAGCTGGGGGGCACAGCCAGCCGGGCCGGGGGTGCCAGGCTGCAGGAGCAGAGCTCAGCTCCTCCCCCGCCGGGCTGAGCCCCCCGCGGCCGCTCGGGATGGGCTGCGGTGGCTCTAGCAGGAGCCGCAGGTGTCCCGGAGCTTCCTGCCGTAGCGGGGAAAGCCGCACGGGCTGCGGGCGGGAGCAGCGCAGGCTCTGCCGGAGGTGCAGATTCCTGCCCAGCCCTGCGCGGCGCCAGCGCCGTAGAGACCCCCGAGCCCCAGGGAGCCCCCGAAGGCCGGAGCTCCGGCAGATCCCACCACGGCTTGCTGCGGGAAGGAGCTGAGGATGGGGCCGGGGAAGGTGACCACCACGGGCGGCGGCTGGATCAGCGCTGACGAGTCGGGGCACTGGCGGGCGCACAGCTCGTTGCAGCTCTCGGCGATGGGCTCGGGCACAGCCACGCTGCTTCGGGGGGGACACGGCTCGTAGCAGGACATCTCGGTGCGGTGGCGGTGAGGCTGGAAGGGAATTAAATGAAATTTAGTTGTGGTGTTGGATGCAGCAGATCTGCAGGCAGAGCGATGATGTTTTCACTCAGGTGACCTGGAGGTGGAGAAGCCAAAGCAGCACGGAGTTGCCAGCATTGCTCAGCACTTGCCCTGTGCCCTGCTAGCCCAAATCATGGTCCTGATCCCAAATAAATCCCAATGATGGTTCTCATCCCACATCAATCCCAATCACGGTCCTGATCCCAAATCAATCCCAATCATAGTCCTGATCCCACATCAATCCCAATCATGGTCCTGATCCCAAATAAATCCCAATCATAGTCCTGATCCCACATCAATCCCAATCATGGTCCTGATCCCAAATCAATCCCAATCACGGTCC
The DNA here is from genome assembly GCA_024500445.1 of Entomyzon cyanotis. NCBI lineage: Eukaryota > Metazoa > Chordata > Aves > Passeriformes > Meliphagidae > Entomyzon > Entomyzon cyanotis. The sequence goes on from JAKEPQ010001001.1 coordinate 733,022, forward strand.
TGATCCCAAATCAACCCCTGCCCAGGTCCGTGTGCCCAGCCTGGCTCTGCCACTCCAGACCAAGTTGCTCCTTCCTCGCTCACTCCAAGGTCTGCTCGTGCCAGGAGCTGCCAGCCTGGCCACTGCCCGGTCAGCTGTGATGGCCAGGGAGGGCTCTGGGTAGCCCCTGGCTCAGAGCCCCACAGGACCCACCTGGCTGTGGGTGAGCAGAGCGAGGTCCGAGCGGCGGATGAAGCCCTGGAGCAGAGCAGAGCTTTTATGGGGTCGCGGCGGTGGGGCAGGAGGTGGGGACACGTGTGTGGGGTGTGACCTCCTCCCTGCGGCCACTGCTGGCTCCTGGCTTCCCTGGCCACCCCCAGGCTGCACCGTCAGCCTCTCACAGGTGTCCCTGGAGCCTGGGTGACACGGCTGCCATCGGGGATGTGACGTGGCAGGAAGGGCAGGGACGCTCGGGCATTGGGATGTGCTGGGGTGGCACCTGGGGGACGCTGAGTCAGGGAGGGGCAGGGGCTGCGCAGCCCGGGTGTCACCATCATCATCATCACCACCATCATCATCATCACCACCACCATCATCATCATCATCACCAGCAACAGCAGCAGAATCAGCAGCAGGGAGTGTCCCTGATGATGTCCCTGATGTCCTTGCGCAGACTGGCCTGGCTGGAGCTGAGCAATGCCGGGGCTGCTATAAAAGCCCTGCCTGGTCCCGGATGGGCCAAACACTGCCCTGGCCACCTTCTGCTCCTCAGGGACAAGGGTAAGTGAGCGAGAGCTTCTGCTCGGACTGGACAGAGTTCCAGCACTGCCGCCTGTGGCTCGGGCACTGCCCTCTGCGTCTCTCCGGCCATCGCTGCCCTCTGGCTCTCCGGCCATCGCTGCCCTCTGTGGCTCTCCAGCCATCGCTGCCCTGAGTGACCATCGCTGCCCTCTGTGGCTCTCCGGCCATCGCTGCCCTCTCTTGCAGGATCTGCAGAGCCAGGCTGGGCAGAGGGACTCGGACAGGGTTGTGTTGTCTCTGGGTGTGGAGATCAGGGCGCTGAGGGGTGGTGATGCCCTGGGCGAGTTAAAGTCAGGGTGGCTTTGGCCACTCGAGCTCCGGGGCAGTCCTGGGAATGAGGAATTGCTCAGCTGGGAGATCTCCTGCTCCACGATAACCTAACCCCATCTTTGGGAATTCCCTTCCAGCCTCACCGCCACCGCACCGAGATGTCCTGCTACGAGCCGTGCCCCCCCCCGAAGCAGCGTGGCTGTGCCCCAGCCCATCGCCGAGAGCTGCAACGAGCTGTGCGCCCGCCAGTGCCCCGACTCGTCAGCGCTGATCCAGCCGCCGCCCGTGGTGGTCACCTTCCCCGGCCCCATCCTCAGCTCCTTCCCGCAGCAAGCCGTGGTGGGATCTGCCGGAGCTCCGGCCTTCGGGGGCTCCCTGGGGCTCGGGGGTCTCTACGGCGCTGGCGCCGCGCAGGGCTGGGCAGGAATCTGCACCTCCGGCAGAGCCTGCGCTGCTCCCGCCCGCAGCCCGTGCGGCTTTCCCCGCTACGGCAGGAAGCTCCGGGACACCTGCGGCTCCTGCTAGAGCCACCGCAGCCCATCCCGAGCGGCCGCGGGGGGCTCAGCCCGGCGGGGAGGAGCTGAGCTCTGCTCCTGCAGCCTGGCACCCCCGGCCCGGCTGGCTGTGCCCCCCAGCTCTCTGCCCCTCCGCTCGCAAATAAACTTTTCCTGCAGCCAAGGTGTGTCTCTTTCCCTCTTTTTGCCAAGCCGCAGAAGGGTCTTGGACAGCTGAGGAACTCCAGGCGTTTCTTCCCTGCGCGGGAGTGAATACTCCCTGAAGGAAAATTCAGGATAAATGAAAACCAGAGAGGTTTTTGTGCAGAACAAACAGGGTTTAATGTCATGGTGGCTTCTGATCTCTCAATTCATCATATCTCACTTTTTTTACTCCTTTGAGAGCTCAGGTGATTTCTGCTTCCTTTGTCTCCCTTTCTGTTCTGCACTTTGGTTTACTTAGGGTTAATCCCATTCATTTTTCCTGGATTTCTGTTTTCTTTGTCTCCCTTTCTGTTCTGCACTTCGGCTTACTTAGGGTGAATTCCATTCATTTTTCCCGGATTCACCCTGTCTGCTGGACATGTCTGGATATGCTTGCAGAGAAAGGGAAATCGGGTGTGCTCTTTGTCTTGGATTTAGAAGTTCTGCTTATATTACCGTGGTAATCTATTTTCTATTTTCATCTATTTTCTATTTTCTATTTTCTATTTTCTATTTTCTATTTTCTATTCTATATTTTATATTTTACATTTTTTATTTTATATTTATTTTATATTTTATATATTATATTCATTTTTAATTTTTTTAAAATTTATTTTCAATATATTCACTCCAGAGCCTGTAAAGGGCCCAGGCTCCTGTGGTGACTGAACACTCACGGTCACAGCAGGAAACGATGTCCCCAAACTCTGATGGCATAAAACCCCAAAATGCCCTTTTTTGCCCCATTTCAGAGCCACCATCTCGACCTGTCAGGAATTCATCACTCGATGATTTTTCCTTGTTTTTTGGGGTCAATATTTGAGCTTGAAAAACCCCGGAGGTCATTTTGGGGTTGGAGAATTTTCATTTTCGGGGGAAAATATTTTTTCCAGGATTTGCTCTTCCAGCTTTTTGTGGCATTTCAAGCCGGATAAGACTTCCTCTTATAAATAAAATATCTCCAACGAGCTGTTGGAGATATTTTCCTCACTCCTGGGTGGTTTACAGGGAAATTCCTCCGCCATTTCCAAACCTCCGTTCCCTGTAATCAGCAGGGTTTAATTCCTGCCCCATCCCATGCCGATCACCCCATTTTGCTGCTCCCAGCCCTTCAACCACCTCGTTTTTCCAGTCCCGAACTCCGAATTTCCTCCTGCTCAGCTTTCTGCTATCGCGAATCCCAACGGCTGTGCCAGCGCCGGCAACGCAAATTAAATAATTAGGGGTTTTTCGGGATCTCGGAGTAACGAACGGAGTTACTCCACCCCACAACTCCCATGCAGACACTGAGAGAAAGGTCAGCTCCGCGTGGGATTTGGGATTTTGCAACCGGCGGTGAGATCACTCCGAGCCCAATTAACGCCGTGTAATAATTGCTGTTCGCTGTGTTAATGGTTTTTTTCTCCGGGGTGTTATCGCTTGTCTGACACAACACCCGCCAGGCTGGTGCCGAGAGGATCAGCGAAATCCTGTCGGCTGGTGGTGATTTACACCCGAACGCCTCTTGGAGGCAAAAATGGGCAAAAAAAAATGAGGAAAAAAAATTCTGGTTTTGTGAAGTTGTGCCAGGAGCTGCGCGGGGTGAGAGGAGAGAGGGGAAGGGAGGATGGAGCAGCGAGAGAGAGGAAAGAGATTTCTCTGTCGGGGAGGAGATTTTCGAGCTGCGCCAGGGGAGGATCAGGTTGGAAATTTGGGAAAATTCCTCCCGGAAAAGGGCAAAAAACTTGGAAGTCTTTTTTTCCCTGCCCAGGGAGGTTTGGAGTCGAATTCCAGGGAATTTCTGGAATTCTGGGTGACCAGCAGAGGATGAGTCACAGGTTGGACTGGATGATCTCAAAAGTTTTTTCCAACCAAAATGATTCCGTGATTTTTGGTCAAAATATTCTCAATAAGTGTTTGTTTAGCCATAAACACGAAATCTTGTTTTCTTAAAATAAAAGTAGCATTCAGGAGTACCACGGACTAATTTCCATTTATTACTTGTGACCATCTGACAAAACCACTACCGTATAAGGAAGAACATTGAAATTATCTGTGAAAAATAAGATTTTCTGCTCCTTGACGCCGATCAGGATATTTTCTCTGAAAGAGGAAGAGGTAAATCCTCTCCGAGGCATCAATTCTTTGCACCTCACCTGCTGACAGCTCCAGCCAAACCTTCCCCGAGGCGAATTTATCACGGCAGCGATTAAGGAAAAAAGAGAATGCAGTTCCTCGTCAGATTCCTATCTCAAAAATTGCTTCCCTTTGCTCTCCTTCCTCCTATCGCTCCTGCTCAGAACTCTCTTCGGCAGAACTTCAGGCGATATTTTTTTTTAGCTCCGTCTTTGAAGGGAGTTGGGTGACTTCTCCGCCTGGAAGATGTGAAATTAAATGGAATTTCGGCACGAATTAAGGATTAAAAATGGAATCATGGAAAATCCTGAATTGGAAGGGCAGCAGGGGGATTGAGTTCAACTCCTGGCCCTGCAGACATCCCGAAAATCACACCCAGTGCTGTCTTGAGCTCTGGCAGTCATTTGACCATCGCCATTCCCGGGATGAAAATAATTGGAATAACCACTGGAATTCTGACAACTGGAATAATTCATGAAGGGCAGAGAGGATTCTCAGCTGCAGGACTGTCTGGGGGTCTGACAAAAACATCTCAGCCTGGTTTTGATGGGGATGAGAGGGAATGCCAATCTGGGAGCTGACAGGAAAATCCAGTGCTGAATGGGATGAAAATAATTGGAATAACCACTGGAATTCTGACAATTGGAATTATTATTGTAGAGCAGAGAGGATTCTCAGCTGCAGGACTGTCTGGGGATCTGACAAAGGCTTCTCAGCCTGGTTTTGATGGGGATAAGAAGAAATCCCACTGTGGGTGTTGAAATTAAAACCCGAGGCAGGTGTTGGATGCAGGAATATTTTATTGCAAGGGCAGGTGAGCCCCTGGGGACAAGGACAGGTGAGACAGGGACAGGCAGGTTGTCCCTCCCTGCTCCCTCAGCCTCGTCCCAGGAGTTGGCAGTTCCGGGGTGAAGCCAGAGGGTGGTTGAGCCCCACGTTTGACCTCTGGGGATGAGGAGGTGGAACAGAGCGAGGAGGAGACAAAAAGCGGGATTTCAGGAGGGGTTCTGACTCAAGTCTGATGTTCTTCCCCTCCCTCAGGAGCTCCTCGGAGGATCCAAACGCTGTCCATCGCGGAGTTGAGGGATTTCCCTGCGGGGTTCAGCAGGACCAGCAGCTGCCATAGCGGCCGGAGCGGCCGTAGCGGGATGACCAAGAGCCACAGGAGCCAAAGGATCTCCCAGAGCCCCACAGACCCCGGGAACCCCCATAGCCCCACGGACCCCCATAACCACCCAGTCCATATCCCCCAGATCCATTGAGACCCCCAAATCCCCCATATCCCCCATAGCCAAATCCCCCATAGCCCAGCGAGGCCCCCGAGGCTCCCAGCACAGGCGCTCCGGCAGATCCCACCACGGAATCCTGTGGGAAGGAGCTCAGGATGGGCCCGGGCAGAGTGACCACCGCGGCGGGAGGCTGGATGACCACGGTGGAGTCGGGGCACTGCCGGACACACGGCTCGTTGCCGCTGTCCGCCAGGGGCTGAGGCCGCAGGACGAGGCCGGAGCCAAATCCGGACCCAAAGCCAGAGCCAAATCCAGAGCCAAAGCCAGAGGTGGAGATCAGGTCGTAGCAGGACATTTTGGAGGAGTGGAGGTTAATCTGGAAAAGATGTCAATTTATGGTAATTTTAAAGGAAAAGCAAAGCTTAGGCTGTGCTGAAGCAGTCCGAGGTATCGGTAATAAATCTGGGAAGCAAATGGATTTCCTGTTCCTATTTTTCCTCCCACTGTGATCTCCAGGCTACTCTTGACTTCACTCCTACAAAGTCACAGTTTTGGATTTCCTATTCCTGTTTTTCCTACCACTGTGATCTCCAGGCTACTCTTGACTTCATTCCTACAAAGTCGCAGTTTTGGATTTCCTATTCCTATTTTTCCTCCCACTGTGATCTCCAGGCTACTCTTGACTTCATTCCTACAAAGTCGCTGCTCCTCAGTAGTATCTTTGAATTTCCAGGTCAAATAATTTCTTTAGTATTGCATTACTCTCAGTTGATGATTTCCACTTGGATTTGATCTTTCCTGCTACAAACCCAGCAAAACTCCACCAAATACAGCCATTTATACAGGTTACCCTTTATCTCCTAAAATACACCCAAGGAATTCTTTGGAGTGTTAAATAATACAATTTTGGGGTTCAAAACCTCTCCTACAAGACCTAGAGATGAATGAGAAATTAAAAATCAAATACACCCAGGGAATTCTTTGGAGAGCTAAAATAATACAATTCTGGGGTTCAAAACCTCTCCTACAAGACCTGGAGACAAATGAGAAATTAAAAACCAAATACACCCAAGGAATACTTTTGAATGTTAAATAATACAATTTTGGGGTTCAAAACCTCTCCTGCAATTCCTAGAGACAAATGAGGAATTAAAAACCAAATACACCCAAGGAATTTTCTTTGGAGAGCTAAAATAATACAATTTTGGGGTTCAAAACCTCTCCTACAATACCTAGAGACAAACGAGAAATTAAACCCCAAATACCCCACAGAGCAGCCTGACTGCAACCAGAGGGAACTGAGTTAAAATCCAGATTTCCTGACAGCAAGCTCAGCTCAGAGAATTTTGAGAGAAAAGCGATTTACCTGATTCACGGAGGCAGAGCAGGCGAGAGGAGTGGATGGAAGGACTCGGCGCAGACACCTTTTATAGAGCTCCCTGCTCGCCCACGGGGCACCTGGTGCGTGATGAGCTCGCAATTAACTCCCAACCCCAAATTGCAGGACTCCTAATTCCTCAAAGTGCTGAAATTGTTTCTGCTTATTGCCGCTGCCCTTCAAGCCCACACAGAGCGTGAGGTGCGCATTCCGCCCCAGACCTCTATTGTCTCCGGGCTTTGTGTGAGAATTATTGGAATTATTTTTGATGATCCCATTGCTCTCCGCAGCGTTGGGGGAGGAAATGAAGCTGGTTTGGGTTATTGAAGAGTCGTTTGTCATTAGGACGATTGAAGGACATTCATTGTTTCGTCCAGGTGAAGGTCCTGGAGATCAGCAGGAAGCAAAGATGATGGGATTTGGTTTGGGATCTCAAAGGAGGAAAAATAACAAAAGGAAAAATATTGGTTTTGCAGGTTCAGGGCTTCTCCCTCCACCTACTCGAGGCAAGGCAAACACAACAATCAGGAGCATCTCGGGATGGATTTTATATCATAAAATCATATCAAGGGATGGTTTAGGTTGGAAAGAACCTTAAGGGTCATCCGGTGCCACCCCACCTTCCTATTTTTCCATGTCAGAGACAAAACATTCTGTAATTTAAATTAAAAAAAGAGAAAAAAAATAGATTTTATCCTTAAGGTCAAAGACAGGAAGGTCAAAACCATGTTACAAGCCACGAGCTGATTATGGGAAAAACCCAAGAGGCCTCAATTTACCAATTTTAATGTGATAATCTCTCCTAATTGCGGGGTGTTTACACTCAGGCTCTGGTTTTATGCAACTCTGACACAGTAGGAAAAAGTCAGTAATGGCTGTTCGGGAGTTATTTGAAAATCCCCTGGAATGTTCTTGTAAAACTTTGACATAATTTTTTTTTTTCGGGACAATGGCTCGGGAAATCCTCAAATGCATCTCCGGGTTTGGAAAAGCTCATAATTTTACAAATAATCCGCGGCGTGGAGATCACCGCGAGGGTGACGACGATGATAACGATGATAATGACAGAGTAGGACAAAGTGGTGCAAACAGAGAAAGAAACCTCAGCAAAAGGCAGCATCTGCCTTTCCCAGCAGAATCGCGCCTCGTAATTGCTCCGCGCTGAAAGATGCCAGCGGGGATGGGATTAGCTGCAGGATCCTCTCCAAAAATAAAGAGTTTGTATTGCCACTGCGGCTAAATTTGGGATTTCTCCTCTGTGGAATCGTGGAATGGTGTAAGGATGGGAGTTTTAGACCGTCTCGTTCAGCTTCCCCTATCCCAGGTTGATCCAAACTGGCCTCGAACACTTCCAGGGATGGAATAAAATAATAACCTCCATAAAACATAAATTAAATTATTAATTCAATGCACACTCTGATTATTTTGAGCTTTCCATTGTAATCCTTAAAATCACAAACATCTCTCCCTTCAGAAGGAAATTCAGCTTTAAGGGTCAGACAAAACCTGAGGCTTTTCTGGACATTTGCATCCCCAAAACCATTCAACTATTTTATAATTTCTGTAAATGTCTGAGCATAATTGTCTCGTAAGACAGGAGAATAATATTTGTGTGTAAACAGCTCAGTAGGTGGTGCCGCTCCAAGAAACTGATAAACTCATGAATCATATTTTAGGATGAAAGATGCACTAATTTCACCCATCAGCTCTCCAGATAAAACGACCTCGTGTGACGTCAGGCGATAATTGAAATAAAAAATAAACACGAACAGAAAGAGCAACAATTTCGTCACTCGGAGGAGCAATCAATACAAAAAATGTTCTGTGTCAACTAATGAGCTTCTCTCGTCCCCTCGGGCGAGTCTGGAGTGTATAAAAGGTGTTTCCACTCGGGCTTCTCCCAACGCCTTCCCTTCGCTCGATCTGAACTCCTCAGCGACTCGGTAAGGTTGGAAATGTTCTTTGCTGCTTCTGGAGCTGCTCTTTGCCACTTCCGGAATCTCTCTTTGCTACATTTGGAAAATCTCTTTGCCACTTTTGGAATTGCTCTTTGCCGCTTTCAGAAAATCTCTTTGCCACTTTTGGAAACTCTCTTTGCTACTTCTGGAATTACTCTTTGCCTCTTTTGAAACGTCTCTTTGCCACTTTTGGAAACTCTCTTTGCTACTTCTGGAATCTCTCTTTGTCACTTTTGGAATCTCTCTGCCACTTCTGGAATTGCTCTTCACCACTTTTGGAATCTCTTTGCCACTTTTGAAACATCTTTTTACCACTTTTGGAATCTCTCTTTGCTACATTTGGAATCTCTCTTTGCCATTTTTGGAATCTCTCTTTGCTGCTTCTGGAATTGCTCTTTGTTACTTCTGGAATCTCTCTTCGTCACTTTTAGAATCTCTTTGCCGCTTTTGGAATCTCTCTTTGTCACTTTTGGTATCTCTTTGCCACTTTTAAAACATCTCTTTGCCACTTTTGGAAACTCTCTCTGCCACTTTTGGAAACTCTCTCTGCCACTTTTGGAAACTCTCTCTGCCACTTTCGGAATCTCTCTTTGCCACTGTTAGAATCTCTTTGCCACTTTTGGATTTGCTCTCTCTGGGATGATCTCTTCCATTGGGAACTCGTAGGTAAAGTTTTAGTCGAAGGGACAAACCTCACAAAAACCTCACGGGCAGCTGATCTTTGCTTTCAAGGTTTAATTCCAAACCAAACTGGAAGTTTCTCGCTATGGCAGAAAATTCAGTTTGATGTTGGGTCGCCTCCACCAGTTGTGTCCATGGTGTGACTGGTTCAGTGTTTATTCCTGACCTCTCTTGGGTTAAATGGGAAATTATTTGGAAAGCTTAAATCTCCCTGGTTTGCAGGGAAATGTTGAGCTTAGAGGCAAACCCACCACTAGATCCAGTTTATTCTATTACAAATCACCCAAAATGTTCTTAATTCAACATAAAATGGCAGGAACTCCCTGAAATCAAGCCCTGGCTTGGATTAGGACAGGGAGAGGAATTGAGAGGAGTTTAAAATGCTCTGCAAGACATTTATTTAAGATTAAAAGGGATCCTGGAAGGAATTCAAGGAGCAGAAAGGTGAAGTGTTGGGTTCTTCCAAGTTAACGAGGGCAAGAGGTTTGGTGTGAGAATTTTTCAAAAGAATTCGGAGCCCGAAATCCAAACGCTGAGGTGTTGAACTCATTTGTAGGGATCTCAAATCCCTGATTCAACGTTTGGAATTTCGGGACAATCATCCTTGTAAAGGATTCATCCAACACGCGAGTTTGAGCAGACAGGGAGTTGTAATCCTTGTTTTGAGAGGGATCAGCACGAAGGAGATCAGTGCGGATGAAGAGTCACGAAATCCTGAATCACGACGCGCTCGGCTCTCGGAGCAAAGTCCCACTCCTTGCTGATCCCGTGACTCACCAAAGAGCCCGAGAAAATCACTTCGGCTTTTTCCTTGTTCCATTTTCACCTTTAATAGACGCGGGAAATTCCGGTGCTTCAAAGCGCTCCGGGTTGGGACAGCCAGCCAACTCCGGAGCGTTTCCTGGAGTAAATAACATCCTTTTTCAAACCAATTGTTTTCCAGATTAACCTCCACTCCTCCAAAATGTCCTGCTATGACCTGATCTCCACCTCTGGCTTTGGCTCGGGCTTCGGCTCCGGTTTTGGCTCCAGATTTGGCTCCGGATTTGGCTCCGGCCTCGTCTGGCCTCAGCCCCTGGCGGACAGCGCCAACGAGCCGTGTGTCCGGCAGTGCCCCGACTCCACCACGGTCATCCAGCCTCCCGCCGCGGTGGTCACTCTGCCCGGGCCCATCCTGAGCTCCTTCCCGCAGGATTCCGTGGTGGGATCTGCCGGAGCACCTGTGCTGGGAGCCTCGGGGGCCTCGCTGGGCTATGGGGGATTTGGCCCTGGCGGATTTGGGGGATTTGGTAATGGGGGATATGGGGGATTTGGGGGTCTCTATGGATCCGGGGGATATGGACTGGGGGGTTATGGGGGTCCGTGGGGCTATGGGGGTTTCCGGGGTCTGTGGGGCTCTGGGAGATCCTTTGGCTCCTGCGGCTCTTGGTCATCCCGCTACGGCCGCTCTGGCCGCTACGGCAGCTGCTGGTCCTGCTGAACCCCGCGGGGAAACCCGGGAGAACGAAACATGAATTTCCACAGCTGAGGAGCTCGGAACCATCGCCGCTCCATGCCGAGGACGTGGACTTGCCACTCCTCAGCCCCTTTGGAATTTCTGCTCTTTCAGCTTCTGCCTCAAAGCTCCTCCAGCCCCATTTCGGTATTTTGGGGTAAATATGGAGCAAAAGGACCCAAAAGTGGGTCCTGTTTGCTCACACCAGCAGCTGGGATTTGGAACAGAACCCGAATCGATCCCGTGGGAATTTGCCTCTGGCTGGAGAAGAGTTTCCTGCATCTTGGAGACTCTGTATTGCTTTGCTTAAAATTTCAATCGCATTAAAATTTCATTGCATCAAAATTTCCATGTTCTGGTGTTCTTTTCTCCCATTTTCACAGTTATTTCCTTTAGATGTTTCACCTGTGCAGGTGTCAGTGACAGCTTAAATAACCTGGAACATCCTAAAATATCCTAAAATATCCTAAAATATCATGGAATGGTATTTTATTATTAATGAATGATATTTTATTATTAAAATATCATGGGATGATATCCTAAAATACCATGGAATGCTATTTTATTATTAATGAATGATATTTTATTATTAAAATATCATGGAGTGATATTTTGTTATTAATGAATGATATTTTATTATTAAAATATAATGGAATGATATCCTAAAATACCCAAAAATATCATGGAATGGTATTTTATTATTAATGAATGATATTTTTTTATTAAAATATCATGGAATGATATCCTAAAATATCCTAAAGTATCATGGAATGATATTTTATTATTAATGAATGATATTTTACTATTTAAATGTCATGGAATGATATCCTAAAATATCCTAAAATATCATGGAATGATATTTCATGATGGAATATCCCAAAATATCCTGGAATCATGGAATGGTTTGGGTTTTTAGGGAATTCTAAGTTCATCTCATTCCACCTCCTGCTCCACCTCCTCCCACTAGGTCAGGTCCATCCAAACTGGTTTTAAACCACGGAGATGATTGTCCCACCCCAAAAATCAGGGAAAATTAGACTTTGGTATGAATTTCTTCCAAGCAAAGCTTTAATCTCTCTGAATTTCAGGCTCTCAAATATTTTCTCACCCAAGTATTTCAACTCTGTCCTCAAGAGCAGCAGAAATTAAATCAGTTTCCTGCCAAAGCTTTATTTTAAGTTTTCAGTGAAAATCTGAAATATTTCTGTGTGATCACGAAATGGGAAGCGTTGGGTGGTTTTTGACAGAAAAACTGCTCCTTCAAGGATTCATCCACACCAGCGAGAAAAGCTGGAACAGAGAGGACCTGGGAAAATGGTACCTGGAAAAATTAAAAGGTGGAAAATTTCTTTACCTGTGTGGAAAATATCTTAACCCTCTTCTGCTCTGCTCTGGTGAGATTCCACCTTCCAGGATTTTCAGGGAATTTTCCTCAGGAACTGCAGGGACAGGACAGGGAATGGGGTCAGAGTGACAGAGGGGAAATTTGGGTTGGATATTGGGAAGAAATCTTTCTCTGAGAGGTCTTTGGGGTCATTCCAACCCAACCCACCCTGTGATTCCACGACTCTGTAATGTTATTATTTATATTATTATTCTATTATTATTCTATTTTATGTTATTATTGTTCTATTATTTCTATTATAGCCCAGGACAGCTGGGGAAGGAGGATTTCTGCTCCAAAATGTTTGATTTATGGGCAATGACTTCACTCATAGCACTCATTTCAGGTGAGTTTGAAATCTGAAATCTGAAGTCTGTAATCTGAAATCTGAAATCTGAAACGAAATCCGAAATCTGAAATCTGAAATCTGAAATCCAATGAAATCTGAAATCTGAAATCTGAAACCCGAAATCTGAAACCCTTTTGTAAGGATATGAATTTTCCCCCTGTGCAGCAAGGAGTGTTGCAAACCTACAGCCAGAGGAATTAAAACTAAAACTCCACTTGTTTTGATGCAGAACAGAAATCACTTTAATGAGAAAATACATCCACAGAAAAGCATCACAGAACGAGAAGAATATCAGATCTCAGGCAAATCCTGCCTTGGCTGTTCTTCTTCATCTGGACAGCGAAATTGCATTTTAGAATTTAAGTTATTATTTTATCCCACACATCACACACACAGAGATGGAAAAAAACCACAGAAGACGACGAGTGGAAGGCGAATAAAGCAAGGAGGAGTTGAGTTCTTCCAGCTCCACCGGGGTGGGATGGCCGTGGTCACAACTCCTCCTTTGGGGTCGGGATTGGATCTCTCCACTTCCGGTCATTCCTCACTCCGGGATTTTCCGCGGCGCTCAGCAGGACCAGCAGCTGCCGTAGCGGCCGTAGCGGCCGGACCACGAGGAGTAGGGGCTGCAGTAGCCAGAGCCAAAGGATCTCCCCGAGCCCCACAGGCCCCGGTAGCCCCCATAGCCCCACAGCCCCCCGTAGCCCCCCAACCCATAGCCCCCATAGCCATAGGGACCCCCATAGAGACCCCCGTAGCCCAGCGAGCCGTAACCCCCATAGCCAAATCCCCCATAGCCCAGCGAGGCCCCCGAGGCTCCCAGCACAGGCGCTCCGGCAGATCCCACCACGGAATCCTGCGGGAAGGAGCTCAGGATGGGCCCGGGGCAGAGTGACCACCACGGCGGGAGGCTGGATGACCGTGGTGGAGTCGGGGCACTGCCGGACACACGGCTCGTTGCCGCTGTCCGCCAGGGGCTGAGGCCGCAGGACGCCGCAGGCAGAGCTGGGGTAAAGGTCGTAGCAGGACATTTTGGAGGGGCGGAGGAGGTCAGCAGACACTGGGGAGGGAACAAAAGGCACAAATTCCATGCATAAAATGGTTATAAAATGGTTATAAAATGGTTATAAGTTGGACAATCCTCTTGAGACTGATTTACCTTTACGCTTATCCCAAACACATCTACACAGACAAATATCAAGAACTCCCACGATAAAAATCCATTAAAAATTTCTATTGGCTGAACAAACTTCCTGCCGAGGCTTTGCAAGCTGCTTTGGTGGCTCTAATTTCTACTAATTTCTACAAACAAGAAACAATGCTTGAAAACCCCTGGTTCTGCCATTTCAAACCCAAACACATCCATTTCCAACACCAAATGAAAAATAACAATCATTGCAAAATAATCCGGCATTATTAAGAATCTTAGAATCCTTCTGGGTGATCCCAACCTCAGTGCCCTTCTCTTCAGAAAAGCGGTTTTTCAGAAATTATCTAAAACTTTAGATAATTTAGTCCACACGTGGGAAATGTTCTGGAAAATCACATCCCTCATAATATCCTGCAGAGAACTACAACTTCTTTCTCCCCATTAAACTGAAAATTCGGGAAGCAAAAGCAGCGAGAGCAGAGTGACTTCGTCCAAGGTCGTTGGATGAGTCATCAGGAAAACTCGGATTTGGGTTTAGCAGGTTTGCATGAGATGGAGCTTATATAGGACTTAATTACAGTAGCTTCATCTTCCCACTCATCCCAATTTTGCTGAGAGTCGAGGGAACGGCAGATTATAGGATTGGGATCGCCCAGGTTTCCCAGAAAGGCGTTTGACGGGACAATAAACAACAAATCTCTGAGGATGTTCCGTAAATCCTTAACAGAGACTTGAGGAGGAACTTGAAGGAGGTGAAGGAGAACCTGATTTGTGGTTGGAGGACACACATGGCTTTGTCACTTGTCAAGATTTTTGGGACTTTTTGTGCCGATTTTGAGATGGGTTAAATGTACCAAAATTTGGTTAAATGTACCAAAATTTGGATCAGAGGGTCACAGACTTCCTCCAGTTGGAAGTGACTCACGAGGATCATGATCTCAAGAGGATTAAGTCCAACTCCCTGCTGTTTGCAGGATTATTTGGAGCTAAACCAGTCAGAGAATTGGAATTGCCTGGGTTGGAAGAGATCTTGAAGGTCCTCCAGTGTCACCCCTGCCATGGTGACATCTTCCTCTATCCCAGGTTGCTCCAAGCCCTGTGCAGCCTTCCCACCCTCCCAGGGAGGAATTCCTTCCCAAAATCCAACCTTAACTTCCCCTCAGTCTCATCTGACTTAGAGCATCGTCAGGTTGCTCCAAGGTCTGGGATTTCTGACACCAAGAACTCCCCAAAAAGTCATATCTGCCACCCCAAAAGTTGTATCTGCCACCCCAAAAAAATCATATCTGCCACCCCAAAAGTACATCTGCCACCCCAAAAAATCATATCTGCCACCCCAAAAAGTCATATCTGCCACCCCAAAAAGTCATATCTGCCACCCCAAAAACAGAAGAACCTCAGTCATTAGAAACTCCTTCCCAAGTCCATCCAGACTGGACAGAACCAACCATTCTGGACCCAACAGAATGGATGGTGAACATCAACTCAAGCTGAGAAAAACAACAAGAAATACACAGAGGAGAATCAGACTTACCCAAGTCTCGGAGAAGTCGAGGGAAGCGTTTGGAGGAGCGAGGAGAGAGAGGAGCTTTTATATCAGCTGGAGGTACCAGATCAGCATCTTTCGCCGCCCCAATTCCAAACTCCTGCAGCCACCAGGGTGACGAAATCCTTGGGTTCATTACTGGCGTTTATGAGGCTTTTCAAATTTGTTTGTAATAATGATCTAAACGTCGCCGTAGATTACAGGGAATTCTTTCATCTGGTGACGACTTGGGGGGAAATTAATACCTGTGATTATTCCTGTCGCTGGAATTACGTCAGGAATTGCCAAGCCAGCTCCTCGTGGGTTTATCGGAATTACAAAGCGCAAAGTCATGGGTGGGATGTTTGTTTAAGTGTTTGTAATTCCCATTAAAATCAACTGGGATGGAAGTTAGAGACTCTCAGTGGGATCTGCAGGAATTTTGGGGTGATTTCTGCCTTTTTGGCTTCCCCACCCACAGCTGGGAGTCACCATTGTGGGTGATGTTTTCCAGTAGGATTTGGCTGGGGCTGAAATGGGGACAATTTGGTTAAAAAACATGGAATATTCTGATTTTAAAGGGACCCACGGGGATCATCAAAGTGGGGACAGTTCCATTAAAAATCATGGAATATTCTGGAATTTTTAAAGGGACCCACGGGGATCACCAAAGTGGGGGATATTCTGATTTTAAAGGGACCCACGGGGATCATCAAAATCCAGCTCCTGGAAAATTCCACAGGAAAATTCCAGGAATCCCTGGAATGCTCCTGGAGGTCTGGCTGGTCCAGAAGAGCAGCAGCAACTCCAGGGACCTCCGAGGTGTTCTCCGATCTCTTATATGGCTCTGGAATTTGGTCCTGAGCAGGAAAAACAGTGAAATCCTGAATTCTGGCCAAGTCCCCAGAATTCCATGGGGGAGACAGAGAGGAACTTCGGTTTGTTTGGGTTTTGGGGATAAAAAAGGATAAAAAAGGAAGGAATTCACAAAGTTAACTGAAGCCAACAAAGGGATTGGAGGTCCCTAAGAAATTTTTCTCAACTGTTGATGGTTCAATGTTGTCCAGACAAAAATGGCAGCTGAGCACACGGAGCAGACCTGAGGAAATGTGGGATTTTTTAGGAAAAATGGATCTTCTGGTGCAAAAATCGAAATGTGACAGAAGCGCTTTGAATTATCACCTCGGATTCTTAGGAATTCCTGACCTCCTGTGATACAGAAGTCACAAATCCCAACCAGGGCTGAGCTGGAAGTTTCTGTGCGCTGGGAACAATCAGGAATTCGGAATGCGTGACGCAAAGGCTCCTTCTCGGCTCCATGACAGATTTTAATCTCGCAGACTCCACGCCACCGTGGATGATCCCTAAATGGCCAGGTGGGGTTCCCAAAATCCCCTATCTGGGGGGATTTCTGGGCAGTAATCGTTCCAAGCTTCCAGGAAGCAAGTCCATGCAAATCCTGCGGATGATCCAGTGGATTAAAGGCACGGAGGTGGATTTAGGTGCCTCACAATTAAGGAATGACATCACAAACACCTCAGTCCTTGTTATCATCAGTTCAAGGCTGAATATTTGGGATTTCTGCACCTTCAGGGTTTTTTCCCCCCAATGAGAAGGAATTAGAAATAAAAATTTTTTAGTGAAAACAAGAATTTCGTGAGTATTTTAGTCAAAACGCTTCCAGGGATGGGACAACCACAGGTTTGGAGTCACCATCCTTGGAGGTGTCCAAGGAATTCCTGGATGTTCACGTGGTTGACCAGGTGGGGATCAATCACAGCTTGGAGTCGATGATCTTGGAGGGTTTTTCCAACCCAAATAATCCCAGGATTCTGTAATAAAAACCATTTGAGCACCACAAGATTATTTCCACGCTTTTCTTTGGGTTCCATATCCTTTGGGTTCCATATTTCTCTCACTATTTTTCTCTCTTCTCATTATGTAGCTGAGACTGATAAAGATAGAAATGATGACCCCAGAGTTGCTCTAAATAATTTATTTATTTGCTCTAAATAATTTATTCAGTCACTCTAAAATACATTTCCAGAGTTGCTCTAAATCATTTATTTAGTTGCTCTAAAATATGTTTCCAGAGTTGCTCTAAATAATTTATTCAGTCGCTCTAAAACACATTTCCAGAGTTGCTCTAAAGAATTTATTCAGTTGCTCTAAAATACATTTCCAGAGTTGCTCGAAATCATTTATTTAATTGCTCTAAAATACATTTCCAGAGTTGCTCGAAATCATTTATTCAGTTGCTCTAAAATACATTTCCAGAGTTGCTCGAAATCATTTATTTAATTGCTCTAAAATACATTTCCAGAGTTGCTCGAAATCATTTATTCAGTTGCTCTAAAACACATTTCCAGAGTTGCTCTAAACCATTTATTTAGTTGCTCTAAAACACATTTCCAGGTATTTTTTTAAATGCTCTAAAACACATTTCCAGGTATTTTTTAATGGAAAAAAACACCTCTGCACATCAGGTGACCCCAAGTGAGCAGACAGGTTTTGGCATTAATGATGGAGAAGCTGCTGGGGATATTTGGGATAATTCCTGCCGTAGCTCCAGGGCTGGGGACAGAATGATAACAGCAACAGAGATGATTTGTCCCCAGTGGAGATGAAAGAAGATTTGGTGACGAAACGCACAGATCACGTTTCACGAGACTTCGGACCAGCAAATAAACAAGGAGTCAGCAGAACTTTGAGGAGCTACGTGTCGCATTCGTTATGGGTTTGTCCTAATTAGGAACATCCCCAAATTGCACCTTGGATCATCCCCGGGATCTCCAGAATGGTATAAAAGCTCTCCCAACCCAGAGCTCTCCACTTCGCCTTCCTCGCTTCATTCACCTCCCTGAGAAAGGTAAGCATCCTTCCGTGGGATCTCCTTCCTAAAATCCCAGGATTTGTTTTCTCCTGGTTGTAATCGAGGTTGGGATCACCCAGAAGGATTCTAAGGTTCTTAATAATGCCGGATTATTTTGCGATGATTGTTATTTTTATTTGGTGTTGGAAATGGATGTGTTTGGGTTTGAAATGGCAGAACCAGGGGTTTTCAAGCATTGTTTCTTGTTTGTAGAAATTAGTAGAAATTAGAGCCACCAAAGCAGCTTGCAAAGCCTCGGCAGGAAGTTTGTTCAGCCAATAGAAATTTTTAATGGATTTTTATCGTGGGAGTTCTTGATATTTGTCTGTGTAGATGTGTTTGGGATAAGCGTAAAGGTAAATTAGTCTCAAGAGGATTGTCCAACTTATAACCATTTTATAACCATTTTATAACCATTTTATGCACGGAATTTGTGCCTTTTGTTCCCTCCCCAGTGTCTGCTGACCTCCTCCGCCCCTCCAAAATGTCCTGCTACGACCTTTACCCCAGCTCTGCCTGCGGCGTCCTGCGGCCTCAGCCCCTGGCGGACAGCGGCAACGAGCCGTGTGTCCGGCAGTGCCCCGACTCCACCACGGTCATCCAGCCTCCCGCCGTGGTGGTCACCTTCCCCGGGCCCATCCTGAGCTCCTTCCCGCAGGATTCCGTGGTGGGATCTGCCGGAGCGCCTGTGCTGGGAGCCTCGGGGGCCTCGCTGGGCTATGGGGGATTTGGCTATGGGGGTTACGGCTCGCTGGGCTACGGGGGTCTCTATGGGGGTCCCTATGGCTATGGGGGCTATGGGCTGGGGGGCTACGGGGGGCTGTGGGGCTATGGGGGCTACCGGGGCCTGTGGGGCTCGGGGAGATCCTTTGGCTCTGGCTACTGCAGCCCCTACTCCTCGTGGTCCGGCCGCTACGGCCGCTACGGCAGCTGCTGGTCCTGCTGAGCGCCGCGGAAAATCCCGGAGTGATGGTGTGGAAGGAAACGGCGGAACGCAGATCTTCCTTCCCTTCAAATCCTTTCCCGATTCCTCCTCGGGTTTGGTTCCTCGTCACCTCCTGCTTTGTCACCCCTGGGACGGAATGAGTGACAGACTGAAGTGACATCCAAGCTCTGCCACCTCCTGTTCCCATCCTCGGTGTTGTTTTTGTTCTTTTATTCTCATTAAAATCTCTGTCGCATCACTGAAAATCCTCGTGTTGGGTTCTGTGTCCTCGGCCACCCCGAATTTGTCCATTCCCTCCTGGAATCACTCCAGGCCCTTGGAATTTGTCTCTCCCCATGTCCCTTGTAGTCCCTTTCAGGTCCTGGAAAGCCAAAATTTGGCTAAAAAATCCCAATTCCCTCCCACTTTGCATCCCCTCCGTTTGGGACTTCTGCGGTTCTGCTGAAATTATTTATAAAAATTATGTTTAAATTATAAAAAATATAAAAATATTGAAATGTAAAATATATAATACATAACATATAACATATAACATATAATACATAACATATAATATATAATATATAATATGTAATATATAATATATAATATATAATATATAATATATAATTATATATTATATATAATATACATATATATTATATATATTTATATATTATATATAAATATACACATATCAAATATATATATTTATATATATTTATATAAATATATAATGTATATATATTATATACATTATATATATATTTAATATAAATATAAAAATATTTATGAAAAATATATATAATGTATATATATTATATACATTATATATATATTTTAATATAAATATAAAAATATTTATGAAAAATATGTTTAAATTATAATTTCTGAAATATAAACAGAATTTTTGTCCATATTTTATAAGTAGCCTGAAACCAAAGCACACAGAATATCTTTTAGTGTTATCAGCAAAACACAGAATTACCTCCTGATCCAGGCAGATCTTTATCTCGTGAGGAATTTTCTTCATCTGGTTCTGCTGCCAAAAGATCTCAGGGTGTGCATTTCCCTCCAGAAAAACAGAATTGTTGAGCATCACCACCTTTAGAGAAATTCCGAGCAGAAATTTAAGGTAAAACGTGAATTAAAAATGGCAAAATCTGCTGCACATCCCCTCTCTGCAACCAGACAGAGCATCCAGAAAAAGTCTCAGCATTCATTAACTAAAAAAGCAGTGAAAAATCTGATTTTTATTGGGTTTTATTCCAACGTTGTGTCTGGAAAATTGAATTAATCTCCCAGCAAAACTCAGAGCTTCCCCAGTGGTATCCAAACAACAGCCAGGGGCTTCTACCTCCTGCCAGGACCTGAAAATCAGACAGAAAGTGTTTCTACCTCCTGCCAGGACCTGAAAATCAGACAGAAAGTGTTTCTACCTCCTGCCAGGACCTAGAAAAATCTGCAGGAAAATCTGTTTACTTCCTGCCAGGACCTGAAAATCAGTCAGAAATTCTGTCTGTCTCCTGCCAGGACCTGAAAAATCTGCAGGAAAATCTGTTTGTTTCCTGCCAGGACCTGAAAATCACTCAGAAAGTCTGCCTACCTCCTTCCAGGACCTGAAAAATCTGCAGGAAAATGTTTGTTTCCTGGCGGGACTTGAAAATCAGTCAGAAGGTGTGTCTATCTCCTGCCAGGACCTAAAAAATGTGCCCAAAAATCTGTTGTGGTGAAGAGAACGGAGAGGAAAGCTCAGACCGCACAAGGAGCCCTTGAGCAGCGATTAACCAGAGCTCTGAGATCCTTCCGCAGGGAAGGGACAAAGGACGAGGTGGTGACACTGCTGAGCCACCAGCCTGGGGTTAGGACAGTCCTTGGTCAGCGGGAAACGTGACAGAGTGTGGATGTCACCCCGTGGATGAGTTTCTGTGGGACGAGGAGGTGGGAAAATGGAAAATTTTGTGGTGGAAATGGGAAAATCTGTGTGCGGTTCTTGGACAATCATGGGAAGAGGGAAGTGGGAAAATTGGGATTTTCCAGGGAATTTCCCAGCTGGAGAAGGGAATGGAGAATGCTGAGGGAGGTGGGGAGCTCATCCCGGAGCAAAGGGGGAATTTTGGGATCTGCCAGGTGGGAATTTGGGGAAATTCCTGCTGGAAAAGGGAAGATCCTCAGAAGGGTTTGGAGTCGCCATGGCTGGAGGTGTCCAGGGAATTCCTGGGATTTGGAATTGGTGATGTTGATCCATCAAAGCTCAGACTTGGATCACCTTGGAATTCTTTCCCAGTCTCAGGGATTTGGGGATTTTTTGGGGATTTTTTTGGGATTTTTTTGGGATCCTGGAGTTGGGAAGGAGCTGGAAAATCCCGGGATGGGGATGGAGAATGCAGAGGGAGCTGGGGGAGCTCATCCTGGAGCAAAGGGGGAATTTCGGGATCTGCCAGGGGGGATTTGGGATCTGCTGGCAGGGAACAGGGCCAGGACAGGAGGGAACGGCCTGGAGCTGAGCCAGGGGAGGCTGCGGCTGGGAATTTGGGGAAATTCCTCCTGGAAAAGGGAAAATCCTCAGAAGGGTTTGGATTCCCATGGCTGGAGGTGTCCAGGGAATTCCTGGGATTTTTTCTGGGATCGATCCCAGCTCGGACTCAACCTTGGACTTCTTTCCCAACCTCATAATCCTATGATCTCCCTTAAAAAATAAAAATCAAAAACCTAAACGAAGTTCCATGCCTGCAGGTGTCCAGGAGGGAATTCCTGGGTTAAGCTTGGACTCAACCTTGGACTTCTTTCCAACCTAATAATCTCCCTCAAAAAATAAAAATCAAAAACCTAAAAAAAAATTTCCACGCCTGGAGGTGTCCAGGAGGGAATTCCTGGATTTTGGGATGAGTGACCAAGTGGGGGATCAAGCACAACTCGACCTCGACGACCTCAAATCTCTTTCCCAACCGAAATAATTCCGCGATTCCGCGAAACCCCAGGCAGTTTCGAGGAGGGACTTTTGGGATTCCCTCCAAACTCCCATTAACCGCGTTTATCACACCCGGGTCGCCCCGCGGTGGCGAAAGAGTTTTTGCTCAATATTTTCTGTTTATGAGTCGATTCAGGTGTCTGACGCGGCGCGAAACGCAAATTACAACCCCAAAGATTTCTTTCATCTCGGCGGTTAATTGGTTGAGATTCACGCCTGGCGAGGTTTCCGTGAAATTCATTCGGAATGACAACGCGGATTTTGCTGCTTCATTCCTTCGCCTCTCATTAGCTGGGATAATTACGCTGCCTCAAGTCTTAATCATCGTTTTTATCTGCTTGGAGGTGCAAGATTTTTGATTTTCTTCTTCACCCGTGGTAGATAAAAAAATATTGATAAAAAACTCGTTGTCTTGTGAAATCAGAGAGTTTTACACTGAGTTGGAATTCAGATTTGGATTCCAATTGATTCTCAATTCAATCCTGCAGTTTTCAGTGGAAATATGAAATATTTTTTTAAACCATCCAGGTTTTGTCTCCAGGGTGTTCAGGCAGATTTTTGTGCTACAAAAGAATTCAATTTTGGACGAGGCCATCCTGCACTTTTCAGTGTAATTATAAAATAATTTTATAAAATTATAAAATAATAAAATTATAATTTTTTTTTTTAAACCATCCAGATCCAAGTTTTGTCTCCCAGGTGTTCAGGCAGATTTTTGTGTTACAGAGAAAATGTGAATTAAAATATCTGCACTGATAAAGAAACTCACCAAAATAAATGAAAACTTAAATTATACAAGAAAATCCACAGAAATTCTAAGGTGAGAAACCATGAGCTGGTGAAGGGAACAGCAAGATTTCACCTGGAGAAATAATTTTTAAATTTTTTACCTTTTATTTTTAATAGGAATTTTGAAATGAAAATAAATTCCAATTACGTTTCAAAAACGCTGGGCTGTCAGAACACAACCACGTATTTATATTGCAATAATAAGTTATTAAGGAGGGTTTGGGAAGCGTTGAAAAACACACCCAAAAAAAATATTGGGACACCCAAAAAAAATACTGGGACACCCCAAAAAAAATACTGGGACACCTTCTGGGGGAAAATTATTCCTGTAATCACTTTTGGAGGAATTATTCCTGTAATCTCCTGGGGAATTCCCAAAATTTGGGGAAAAAACCTCCCAGTTTTGGAGTAGAAATGTGTTTATTTACCACCTTTTGGGGTGGTTTTGACCTTTTCTCCACCCAGAATTTGGAAAACTCTGGTTCAAACCCTGTTTTAGGTTTGAATAACTAAAATATTGTGTTTTCAAAAAAACCGGGTATTTCCAAATCCCGTCAGACAAATCCACAAATCCACAAAAACCTGTGGATTCCTTCCACCTCTCCAAGCTTTCCATCCCAAAATCTGGGATCAGGAGTGACAAGAACCAAAACCCAGATCCCTAAACCCAACCCTGTCCCCGGCAGCAGATTTTGCCTCCAATTAAAACCATTACGGGCAGCTAATGAAGGAAGTGCTCGATAATGGGAGTTTAATTCGCGCTGGGCGGGACGGAAAATTCCAGCAAATCCCGGCTGGAAGTTGCTCCGTCAGGCTCGGAGATGAAAGGGAATCGGCGGCTGGAATGTGCCGATGGTGCTGGGCAGAGATTTGGGGTGATTTCGTCACTTTGGGGAGGATTTGGGCTCGGCCGCCCCGGGGCGTCGCGGGGTTTGTATAAAACCAGCAGCTCCGCGGAGCTTTGCCATCATTCTCCTGTTCTCCTCCTCTCCGTCAGGTAAGTTTGATGTTTTTCATTCCTTTCCCAGCCTTAGAATTCCTTTGTTTTTTTTACTATTATTTTGGTTTTTTACTTTTTATAATTATTTTTTATTGCTGTTTGCAATTATTACAATAATTTTCCACCCTGCGTTTTTCCTTTATTCTTCTTTTCATTCTTTAAATTTTTAATTTTCCTAATACCTCGGCAAATGTTTTACTGCAAGGCTTTGGGAGGGAAGCCCAGGGTTTGAGTAATTTTTTATTTAGGAATTATTATTAATTCCTAAATATTAATGGTATTTGGCCACTCCTGGGCTGAGAGCAGAATGAAAATGCAGGATGGCAAAAACTTTAAAATGCTGAATTTTTCTGCATTTCAGTCCCTGACTGAACTGGGGAGATTGGAAGGAAAAGGGGAAGGAAAGGAGGAGGAAATGTGGGGTTAGAGCTGAGTTATTGATTCTGTCCTGTCCCATCTCCATCTCCATCTCCATCTCCATCTCCATCCCATCTTCACCTCCACCTCCACCTCCACCTCCACCTCCACCTCCACCTCCACCTCCATCTCCATCTCCATCTCCATCTCCATCTCCATCTCCATCTCCATCTCATCTCCATCATCTCCATCTCCATCTCCATCTCCATCTCCATCTCCATCTCCATCTCCATCTCCATCTCTATCTCCATCTCCATCCCATCTCCACCTCCACCTCCACCTCCATCTCATCTCCATCATCTCCATCTCCAACATCTCCCCATCATCTCCATCATCTCCATCTCCATCCCACCCTGTTCCATCTCCATCTCCATCTCCATCTCCATCTCCATCTCCATCTCCATCTCCATCTCCATCTCCATCTCCATCTCCATCTCCATCTCCATCTCCATCCCACCTCCCCCACCCCCAACCCTTCTGCCCCACCCCAATTCCCCCCATTCCCCAACTCCCCCAAACCTCCTTCCCCTTTCCCTAAATCCACCATTTTCACCATCATCTCCTCCTCTCCATTCCAGTTCCACCTCCACCCCACCTCGGAAATGTCCTGCTACGACCTCTGCCCCACCACCACGGGCATCTCCTGCCCTCAGCCGCTGGCCAACAGCTGCAACGAGCCGTGTGTCCGGCAGTGTCCTGACTCCACGGCGGTCATCCAGCCGCCCCCGGTGGTGGTCACCTTCCCCGGGCCCATCCTCAGCTCCTTCCCGCAGCAAGCCGTGGTGGGATCTGCCGGAGTTCCAGCTTTTGGTGGTTCCTTGGGTTATGGAGGTCTTTACGGAGCCGCGGCATTCCCGGAATATTCTGGAATTCGCTCCGGCTATGGGATTTCAGCGTTGGGATCGTGCGGCGCCTCCTCGTCCCGCCGCTTCAGCCACCTGTTCCGCGGCTCCTGCGGACCCTGCTGAGAACCTCCAAAAATTCCCAAATCCGTGGCCGAGAGGATGAGGATTCGGAATTCCCGCGATTCCTTCAAATTCCTGATATTTCTCCTCCTTCCCGCTGGGGTTTGGAATTCCCGCAATCCCTCCGAATTTCTGATATTTCTGCTCCTTCCTGCTCAGCATCTCGTTTTTCGCTCTCGCCGCCTCTTCCGGAATTCCCAATTTTTTGACCCAACGTCGGACAGCCGGAATTCCCGCGGATATCGCCCGGAATCCCAAATTTCCTCAGCGCCAGCTGCTCGGAGCAGGACTTTGCTTGGACATTCCCCGAAATCGTGTGGAAATGGATTTTCTGTGATCTCTGGCTTTGCAAAAAAGGTGTTTCTGGTTCATTAAAACTTCGTTGCATCACACTGCAGCCTCGTGGTTTCCCTTTTTCCCATTTTTCCCCCATTTTCCCCCCATTTTTCCCCAGTTTTTCCCCCATTTTCCCCCATTTTTCCCCATTTTTCCCCATTTTTACCCCTTTTCCCCAGTTTTTCCCCCCATTTTTCCCCCCCTTTTCCCCCATTTTTCCCCATTTTTCCTCTTTTCCCCTTCATCCTGGGTGATTTCCCCCCAAGCTGCTCCCTGGATTTCTCCCGGAAAATTCTGGAGAAGCACAGCTCGATTTTCCAAAATTTTCCAAATTTTTCCGTAATGAAACTCCTCAGGAGCAATTTTCCGTCCTTTGAAGGTTAAAAAAAATTTAAAATTACAGAATTCCAAAGTAATTAAGACTGGAAAAGACAATCAGGTCCGAATTTTGACCCCCAGTGTGGGAAGGATTTGCAGGACATAGGGAATTTAACAGGAAAAATAAAAATAAAAATAAAAAAAAAATAAATATAAGTAGAAATATAAATAATATAAATATAAATATAAATACAAATACAAATACAAATATAAATAGAAATATATGTTAAATAGAATAAATAATATAAATAAAGATATTAAAATCATATAAATAGGAATATAAGTAACAACATAAATATGTAAAATAGTTATTAGAATATTTTATTTAACAAAGAATGGTGGAATCAAGGAATGATTGTTAAATATTGAAAAAGGATTTTACCCATTCAATAAGGATTCTCCCTATTAAATGAAGATTTTGCCCATTCAGTAAGAGTTTTCCCAATTAAATAAAAATTTTATCCATTAAATAAAAATTTTACCCATTAAATAGATATTTTACCAATTCAATAATGATTTTCCCCATGAAATGAGATTTTCCCCATTCAATAATGATTTTACTCATTAAATGAAGATTTTACCCATTAAATGAAGATTTTACCCATTCAATAAAAATTTTACTCATTAAATAATGATTTTACCCATTAAATGACGATATTTACCCATTAAATGAAGATTTTTACCCATTAAATTAAGATTTTTACCCATTAAATAATGATTTTACCCATTAAATGAAGATCTTTATCCATTAAATTAAGATTAAATTAAGATTTTATCCATTCACTAAAGATTTCACCCATTAAATGAAGATTTTTACACATTAAATAAAGATTTTATCCATTCAATAAAGATGTCACCCATTAAATAGATATTTTCCCCATTCAATCAGGATTTTCCCCATTAAATTCAGATTTTACCCATTAAATGAAGACTTTTACCCATTAAATTAAGATTTTATCCATTCAATAAAGATTTCACCCATTAAACGAAGATTTTATCCATTAAGATTTTATCCATTCAATAAAGGTTTTATCCATTAAATAGATATTTTCCCCATTCAATAAGGATTTTCCCCACTAAATTCAGATTTTCCCCATTCAATCAGGATTTTCCCCATTAAATTCAGATTTTTCCCCATTCAATAACAATTTTCCCCATTAAATTCAGATTTCCCCCACTCAATAAACATTTCCCCCATTAAATAAAAACCCGAAATCCATCAGCAGATATTTAATTATCACCACGATCTCCCCGAGCGCGCTGAGTGACTCCGGGCGGAGTTAACGAGACATCGCTGATTACATCTTAATTAACGCCAGAATTAATTTCCTTGAGCTCCGGGAAACACGAGGGCGCAGTGACCTCTGGGGTTCGGGATGAGGAATTGGGAATTTTCCTCTCGGGAATTCCCGGAATTCCCTGGGCGGTTGGCAGATGAATCAAGGCTGACGGTGGGAAATGTAAATTGAATTTTTCTGCCCCAATTTCTGCGGGAAATGTCTCACTAGGAAACATCCCAGCGCCGGAAAATTAGATTTTTTTGGCTCAAATTGGCTGCAAATTTAAGGATCAGAAGATTAGAGGTTGTTCCAGAGAAGGGCAGGAGGAGATGGGAAAATGAGGAGAAAAAAATCTGAATTTGGAGAGAATTTCTGATTGTTTTCCTGTGTTTCTTTTTATTCCGAGCTCGAGGAGAATTGAGGAATTAAAGGTTAAAAAACTGTCTTTTGGGGTTTCATAGAACCGGAAAATAATAATAATAATAATAATAATAATAAAAAAAAATGTTGTTATTACTTCTAATTTTATTTATTTTATTTTATTTTATTTTATTTTATTTATTATAGGGACCTTAAATACCTTTGATTTATAGGCAGGGATTTCTTCCCCATCTCAAATTGCTCCAACCTGTCCATTTAATTTAATTTACTTAATTCGAATAAATTAATTTAATTAATTTAAGTAACTCGCAGAACTCCCGCAAAAAAATTCGCTTTCCAGGTAAAAATCCCATTTGGAATTTCCCGGGGAAGCTTTCCAGGGAAATTTTCCACCGTGGATCATCCCAGGCTATTTTAAAATTATTTTTAAACCATAAAATGTTTTTTTTTGTGGGGATGGAATTAAATCGCAGCTGTTGGGACAGAAATTTGATTTGATTGTTTGATTTTCCTCTGAAATAATGAACAGCCTGGGGGAAAATCCGGATAGGATTGGGAAAATTCAAAAAAATCTTTCTAGAAACCACAGGAAAAACCCCAAAATTATGGATAAAAACCACAGGAAAACCCCGAAAATTACGGATTAAAATCACAGAAAAAAACCCCAAAATTATGGACAAAAAAAAACCCCAAAATTATGGATTAAAACCACAGAAAAAACCCCAAAAATTATGGATAAAACCCCTAAAGTTATGGATAAAAACCACAGAAAACTCCCAAAATTATGGGAAAAAACCACAGAAACCCCCGAAAATTATGGATAAAAACCACAGAAAACTCCCAAAATTATGGATAAAAACCACAGGAAAACCCCAAAATTATGGATTAAAAACACAGAAAAACCCCAAAATTATGGATAAAAACCACAGGAAAACCCCAGAATTATGGATAAAAAACACAGGAGACTCCCTAAAATTATGGCTAAAACCACAGGAAAACCCCGAAAATTATGGATTAAAAACCACAGGAAAACCCCAAAATTATGGATAAAACCACAGGAAACTCCCAAGATTATGGATAAAAAACACAGAAAACCCCAAAATTATGGATAAAAACCACAGGAAAACCCCAAAATTATGGGAAAAAACCACAGAAAACCCCAAAATTATGGCTAAAAAACACAGAAAACCCCCAAAATTATGGATAAGAACCACAGAAAACTCCCAAATTATGGATTAAAACTACAGGAAAACCCCAAAATGAAGGATAAAATCCACAGGAAAACCCCAAAATTATGGATAAAAAACACAGAAAACCCCCCAAATTATGGATAAAAAACACAGAAAACCCCAAAATTAAGGATAAAACCCGCAGGAAACTCCCAAAATTACGGATAAAAACCACAGGAAAACTCTGAAATTTTGATGCTCAATGGTTTAATGAGAAAGGAGGAAGGAAAACATCACAGCGGGAATGGAAAATTTGGGGGGAAATATTGCCAGGGCGAGGAAAGAACTCCTGGTTGGTTGATTTTTTATTTTTTATTTCTCCTTTCCCGGGAATTTGACAAAACCTCATCCCAATTTCAGGGATGGTGGATCGGATGGTTTTGAGGTCGGAATTAGCAGGAAAAGGAAAAATCAGGAAAATAAAGGGAATTCACATAGAATTTGGGGCTGAAAACCAGGAGCCGCTGGGGGGAAAATTAGAAAAATAAAGGGAATTCATACAGAATTAGGGAATGAAGATGCGCCGGGAATTGCCGGGATTTTTGGGAACTCCACGCTGGGACTTGCAGGAATTTTTGGGAAATTCCGCGCTGGGAATTGCAGGGATTTTTGGGAACTTCGCTCCGGGATTTGCAGGAATTTTTGGGAAATCCTCGCTGGGAATTGCAGGAATTTTCGGAAGCTCTGCGCTGGGAATCGCAGGAATTTTCGGGAACTTCGCTCCTGGAGTTGCAGGAATTTTCGGAAACTCTACGTCGGGAATTGCAGGAATTTTTGGGAACTCCGCTCCGGGAATTCCCGGAATTTTCGGCAGCTCCTCTTCCTCCTCACCCCGCGATCCTACCAACGCCTGCAGCTCCCAAACCTCGATCCGCAGGACGAGTAAGACCTCCCGAAACTGCAGGAATTCCCGTAGGAACTCCCGGATCCCAGGAATCCGCAGGGCGCCGAGGACCCCACGATGCTCTCCTGGGGACAGGAGGAGAGGATCGGCCCCGGGAAGGTGATGACCACGGGCGGAGGGTGGATGACCGCTCGGGAGTCGCCGCAGGAGGTGACACACGGCTGGCTCCAGGCGCTGGCCAGCGGCTGGGGACAGCTGACCTCGCAGGGAGCCAGGCAGCGAGAGCTGGAGGTTTGGCTGGAGGGGAACATCTCGGCGAGGTCTGGAATGTTCGATCCCAAAAATCTGGGCTTGAGAGAGGAGGTGGGAAGGGGAAAGATCAAAATGAGGCTCAAAATTGAGGGTTTTTTTCCCATTCTCCTTCCCTTCTGACTCAAAATTGAGGGGTTTTTCCCATTCTCCTGCTCTTCTGGCTCAAAATTGAGGTTTTTTTCCCACCTTCTGGCTCAAAATTGAGGGTTTTTTCCCACTTTCTGGCTCAAAATTGAGGGTATTTTCCCACATTCTGGCTCAAAATTGAGGTTTTTTCCCACTTTCTCCTGCCTTTCTGGCTCAAAATTGAGGGTTTTTCCCCCATTCTCCTTCCCTTCTGGCTCATAATTGAGGTTTTCCCCCCATCTTCTGCCCTTCAACCTCAAAATTTAGGTTTTTTTCCCCACTTTCTCTTTCCCTTCTGGCTCAAAATTGAATTTTTTTCCCACCTTCTGCTCTTCTGGCTCAAAATTCAGGTTTTTTCCCACCTTCTGGCTCAAAATTGAGCTTTTTTTTCCCCCATTCTCCTTCCCTTCTGGCTCAAAATTGAGGTTTTTCCCCCACTTTCTCCTGCTCTTCTGGCTCAAAATTGAAATTTTTTCCACCTTCTGGCTCAAAATTGAGGTTTTTTCCCCACCTTCTCCTGCCCTCCTCTCCCGTTTCTCCCGACTCTTAATTAAGGAGCCAATTAGCCGTAATTAACAGCAAAATAATTCCTCGGGTTGTCCCATTTCTCCTTCCCTCCGTTTCTTTTACAATCTGACTTTATGGGAAAATGGATTTATTTTATAACTGAATTCTGGTTTTTTTCCACCTTCTCTCTCCCGTTTTCCCCGACTCATAATTAAGGACCAATTAGCGCAAAAACCCTTAATTAACAACACAATAATTCTGTATTTGGCTGGGAAGGGAGCAGGAGGGGTTAAAATTCCCACCTGGACACCTCCAGGCATGGGAATCCAAACCTTTCCGAGGATTTTCCCTTTTCCAGCAGGAATTTCCCCAAATTCCCAGCCGCAGCCTCCCCTGGCTCAGCTCCAGGCCGTTCCCTCCTGTCCTGGCCCTGTTCCCTGCCAGCAGATCCCAAATCCCCCCTGGCAGATCCCGAAATTCCCCCTTTGCTCCGGGATGAGCTCCCCCAGCTCCCTCTGCATTCTCCATCCCCATCCCGGGATTTTCCAGCTCCTTCCCAACTCCAGGATCCAAAAAAATCCCAAAAAATCCCAAAAATATCCCCAAATCCCTGAGACTGGGAAAGAATTCCAAGGTGATCCAAGTCTGAGCTTTGATGGATCAACATCACCAATCCCAGATCCCAGGAATTCCCTGGACACCTCCAGCCATGGAAACTCCAAACCCTTCTGAGGATTTTCCCTTTTCCGGGAGGAAATTCCTGGAAAATCAGGGAAATCCCTGAGGAGTTTACCAGGATTTCCCCCTTTGCTCTGGGATGAGCTCCCCAGCTCCCTCAGCGTTCTCCATTCCCTTCTCCAGCTGGGAAATTCCTGGGAAAATCCTGATTTTCCCACTTCCCAGCCTTTGTTCCGTGAGGATCCCAACATTCCTGGACATTCCCAGGGCTCAATCCCATTCCCATTCCCATTCCCATTCCCACTGGACACCCAAACCTCCCCTCGAGGAGAAAATTCCCATTTTCCCCAAGCAAAGCTCAGTTCAGATCCCGACAATTCCAGGAACAATTCCACAGAAAAACCCCAAAATCATGGATAAAAACCACAGAAAAACCCCAAAATTACGGATAAAAACCACAGATAAAACCCAAAATTACGGATAAAAACCACAGAAAACCCCCAAAATTATTGACAATTCCAGGAACAATTCCAGGAACAATTCCACAGAAAAACCCCAAAATTACAGATAAAAACCACAGAAAATCCCCAAAATTACGGATAAAAACCACAGAAAAACCCCAAAGTTCCGGACAATTCCAGGAACAATTCCAGGAATAATTCCAGGAGCAATCCCAAGCCCAGACTCACCCCTGTGGAGCTTGGAGAGGCTCAGGAGGATCTCTTGGCTCAGCCCAGCACCGAGAGGGTTTTTATACCATTTCATTTCTTGGGCAATCAGCTGGAGTTGAAACATCCCCGACCGATGAATGAGCCGAAAAAAATTCCCTCCACCTGTCAGCGCCCCAGATAAAGTCATGATTTGGCTCAGCAATTATTAATTATTGTTGTTGTTGTTACATCGGCGGCGTTACTCAGGCCGAGTAGTGATTTTTTTTAAAAATAAATTAAATTATTGTTTCTTTTCCTCCCGCCGGGATTGCCTCACGGGTTGCTCAGGGTTTATCTGCGGGCAGGAGGTGCTGACGTGGCTGGGATTCCAACCCACTTTTCCCGAGAAAAAAGGGAATTGTGCAATTTCTCCAGTCTGTTACCCCACAGGCGTTCCTGTGACTGATACGGGGAGCGTTCCTGTGGAATTTGGGGATGGGAAGAGTTCGTTCCCATCCTCCTGGGCGAGGAACGGAGGGAATTTTCCAGGAGAAATCCATGTCCATGCAGATGGAGTTTTCCAGGAGAAATCCATGTCCATGTGGAGTGATTTTTCCAGGGGAAATCCACGTTGAGGGAGATTTCCAGGAGAAATCCATATCCATGTCAAGAGAGATTTCCAAGGGAATTCCATGTCCATGTGGAGTTTCCCAGGAGAAATCCATGTCCAGGTGGAAATCCATATCCAAGTGGATGGAGATTTCCAGGAGAAATCCATGTCCAGGTGGAGGGAATTTTCCAGGAGAAATCCATGTCCATGCAGATGGAGTTTTCCAGGAGAAATCCATGTCCATGTGGAGTGATTTTTCCAGGAGAAATCCATGTCCAGGTGGAAATCCATATCCAAGTGGATGGAGATTTCCAGGAGAAATCCCTGTCCAGGTGGAGGGAATTTTCCAGGAGAAATCCATATCCATGTCAAGGAAGTTTTCCAGGAGAAA
Source organism: Entomyzon cyanotis (assembly GCA_024500445.1). Taxonomy (NCBI): domain Eukaryota; kingdom Metazoa; phylum Chordata; class Aves; order Passeriformes; family Meliphagidae; genus Entomyzon; species Entomyzon cyanotis. The sequence goes on from JAKEPQ010001001.1 coordinate 765,695, forward strand.
TCCATGTCCAATTTTTAGGGAGTTTTCCAGGAGAAATCCATGTCGAGGGAGATTTCCAGGAGAATTCCATGTCCATTTTTTAGGGAGTTTTCCAGGAGAAATCCACGTTGAGGGAGATTTCCAGGAGAATTCCATCTCCATTTTTTGGGAGTTTTCCAGGGGAATTCCATCTCTATTTTTCAGGGAATTTTCCAGGGGAAATCCACGTTGAGGGAGATTTTCAGGAAGAATTCCATGTCCATTTTTAGGGAGTTTTCCAGGAGAATTCCATCTCCATTTTTGGGGAATCCCTGGGATCAGCGCTGAGCTCGGGGCTGCTGAGCTCGGGGGATTCCCGGATTTGGGGTCAGCGGGGTCAGGGAGTCAATCCATGCATCACCCTGGAAAATCTGGGAATGTTTTGGGATCCTGGGAGGTGCAGCTCCTGCTGATGCAGAATTCCGGGTGCAACCTCAGCAGATTTGTTCCTCAGATTGATTCCTCCCTGATTAAATTCCTCATTTCCCACACTCAGCATTTTTCCCAAATGCTTTTTCATCCTCGGGAAGATGAATCCTTCCTCCCCAAAAATCCCTCTCCTTTGTGGAATTATGGTTTAAACGATCGATTTTGAGCAAACCTGGGATTTCAACCCCAAAAATATCAATTTTATTTCCGGTTTTTCCATCTGTAAAAAAACCTGAGGAATTATTTCCTGGCATTTCCCCGAATGTGATTTCCCAACCCTTGGGATTTCCAGTCCAGAGGATTCACTTTTTAAAAAAAAACAGGATTTAAACCATTAAAACAATCAGGATTTGAATAATTGAAACCATCAGGATTTAAAAACAAAATGAAACGAGGAAGGAGAATTTCTGGTGCCACAAAGCAGCTCCTCCTGCCTGACCACGCCTGGTTTCACTCCGATTGTCCCCAAAGGGTGACAGAGATGCCACAACCCAGCGGTGAATCACAGAATCCTTGGAAATCATCCCTGGCCCAACCTCCTGGAAGGGCAAAAGGCGAAAATCCCTTTATTTATTTATTTATTATAATATAATATTATAAATATTGTATTATATTAGTGTATAAATAATATTTATACACTAATATAATATTTATAATATTATTTATAATAAGGGATTTTATATATATGATATTTATACTGATATTTATACACTAATATATTTATAATATTATTTATAATAAGCGATTTTATATATATAATATTTATACCAATATTTATACACTAATATAATATTTATAATATTATTTATAATAAGGGATTTTATATATATGATATTTATACTAATATTTATACACTAATACAATATTATATATTATTTATAATAAGCGATTTTATATATATGATATTTATACTAATATTTATACACGAAATAATATTTATTTTAATAATCGATCCGAAAAAAAACCCCAAAATTGCTTCTTTTGGGCTCAGGGGGTTTGGTTCTCCCCCTCCTCTCTGCTCTGGTGGGATCTCAACTGGAATTTCCAAAATTTCTGGGAATTCCAATGGGAATTTGCAAAATTTCTGGGAATTCCACCTGGAATTTGTGAAATTTCTGGGAATTTCACCTGGAATTCGCCAAATTCCCAGGAATTCCACCTGGAATTTGCCAAATTTCTGGGAATTCCACCTGGAATTTGTGAAATTTCTGGGAATTCCACCTGGAATTCGCCAAATTTCTGGGAGTTCCACCTGGAATTCACGAAATTCCCAAAAGTCTTGGGACTTTTCCCGAAATAAATGGGATGTGGGATTGGTGGAGCAAATCCAGAGGATGTCATGAAGTGGCTCCAGGGGTTGGAGAAGCTTCCCTGTGGATCCAGGCTGGAAAACTGGGAATGTTGAGCCTCTGGAGAGCCCAGAGGAAGCTGGAGAGGGAATTTTCCTGAGGATCTGGAAAAACAGGAGACAGGGAATGGGGTCAGGGGGACAGAGGGGGATTGGGGTTGGATTTTGGGATAAATCCTGCCCTGGGAGGGTGGGGAGCTCCTGGCTCAGGGAATTCCATGGATTTTCCATCCCTGGGAATGTCCAAAGCCAGGCTGGAGCCACCTGGGATGGTGGGAATGTCAAGATCTTTAAGGATCTTTAAGGTTCTTCCATCCCGAATCATTCCAGGATTTTCTCTCCTGGTTTAATGGGATTTTTGGGATAAATCCCGGATCCCTGCCGAGGTAATTCCATGGATTTTCCATCCCTGGAGGTGTCCCAGGCCAGGCTGGAGCACCCTGCGGTCTGTGGAGCAATCCCATAAAAAAAAACCAATTTCCCAACATTTTCACCACTTCGGCAAAATCAGCAAAACGCTGCGGGAAGTGGAGCTGCTCCCAAAAAATTCCCGGAAGAAACCGGAGGGCGTTGGGAGAAACCGATGATTGTCCCGAGGCGGAAAAAACATTCCGGGGAGGGATTAGGGTTGGGAAAGCGCCGGGAATGGCTCAACCGCCCCGGGCAGTCCGGAGAGGAATAAAAGAGCTTCCAGCGCCGAATTCCTGCCATTCCAGCTCGGAATTCCTCACCCGCAGCTCCTCCGGGGATCTCGGTGAGGCTGGAGGGGATTTGGGGAGAGGGAGAGGCTGGGAAGGGAGAGGGAGAAGGGGAAAGAGGGGAAAATCGGAGGTTTTGGGGAGGGAGAAGGGAAAAGAGGGGAAAATTGGAGATTTTCGGAGAGGGAGAAGGGAAAAGGGAGAAAAATCGGAGTTTTTGGAGAGGGGAAGGAAAGGAGAAAATCTGAGGGGAGAGGGAGAAGGAAAAAGGGAGAAAAATCGGAGTTTTTGGAGAGGGAGGGAGAGGGAGAAGGAAAGAGAGAAAAATCTTCGGAGCTTTTGGAGAGGGAGGGAGGGAGGGAGGGAAGGGAAAGAGGGAGAAAAATCGGAGTTTTTGGAGATGGAAGGGACTGGGAGAAGGGAAAAGAGAGAAAACCTTCGGAGTTTTCGGAGGGGATGGAGGGAGGGAAGGGAGAAGGAAAAGAGAGAAAAATCTTCGGAGCTTTTGGAGAGGGAGGGAGGGAGGGACTGGGAGAAGGAAAAAGAGAGAAAAATCTTCTGAGGTTTGGTAAAGCTGCTGCTTGGGGAGGAGGGAGGAAAACAGGAGGAGAAGGGAAAACAGGAGGAGAAGGGAAAGAGGGAGAAAAATGGGAATTTTCCAGAGCAGGTGGTTGGGAAGGAGGGAGGAGAGAGGGAGGAATAGATGGAGGGAGGGAGAGAGGGAAGGAGAGAGGGAGGAGAGGGAGTGGGAGATGTGAAAAAGAGGAAAAATTCAGCTTTTGCAGAGGAGCTGCTGAGGAGGGAAGGAAGGAAGGAGGGAAGGAAACAGGAGGAGAAGGGAGAATGGGAAGGGGGAGGAAAAATCGGAATTTTCCAGAGCAGGTGGTTGGGAAGGAGGGAGAAGAGAGGGAGAGGGAGGAGGGAAAAAGGAGAAAAATATTCTGAGATTTTGGAGGAATGGAGAGAAGGAGGGAGGGAGGGAGGGAGGGAGGGGAAGGAGGGAAGGAGGGAAGGAGGGAAGGAGGGAAGGAGGGAAGGAGGGAAGGAGGGAAGGAGGGAAGGAGGGAAGGAGGGAAGGAAGGAAGGAAGGAAGGAAGGAAGGAAGGAAGGAAGGAAGGAAGGAAGGAAGGAAGGAAGGAAGGAGGGAGAAAACTCAGAGCTTTTGCCACACATCCATTGCAGCTCCACCACGGCTTTCCCACCCCAATCCTTCTCCCTTCCCTCTCCCAGCAGCTCCAGCTCTCTCCTCCCAGGATGTCCTTCCAGCAGCAGCAGCTCTGCTCCGTTTCCTGTCCCCAGCCGCTGGCCAGCGCCTGGAACCAGCCGTGTGTCACCTCCTGCGGCGACTCCCGAGCGGTCATCCACCCTCCGCCCGTGGTCATCACCTTCCCGGGGCCGATCCTCTCCTCCTGTCCCCAGGAGAGCATCGTGGGGTCCTCCTGCCCGCCGGGAATCGAGCGTCCCGCGGGTCTGCAGGGCTCCCTGGTTTATGGAGGATTCTTCTCCTCTTCCTCCTCCTCCAGGAATTCCTGGAGCCAGAGGGGCTGCGGGCCTTGCTAGATGGGGAAAAATGGGGATGGATGGATGGAGAAACTGGGGGGGATGAGAGCAGGAGGTGAGCGGCAGTTGGGAGGATCCGTGGGAAAGGGTTGGAGTCCGTGGGAGAAGTTCAGGATCCATGGAATCTGCTCAGAGTCCATGGGAAACCTTCAGGATCAATGGGAAATGGTCAAGATCCTTGGGAATTGCTCAGGATCCATGGGAATTGCTCAGGATCTGTGGGAATTGTTCAGGATCCATGGCAATTGCTCAGGATCCATGGAATCTGCTCAGAATCCATGGGAATTTTCAGAATCCATGGGAAACCTTCAGGATCAATGGGAAATGGTCAAGATCCATGAGAAATGTCTCAGGATCCATGGGAGTCGCCCAGGATCCATGGGAATCGTTCAGGATCCATGGGAATTGCTCTGAGATCCATGAAAACTTCTCAGAATCCATGGGAATTGCCCAGAATCCATGGGAATCCTTCAGGATCCATGGCAATTTCTCAGGATCCATGAAAACTTCTCAGGATCCATGGGAATTGCCCAGAATCCATGGGAATCACTCAGGATCCATGGGAAATGGTTGAGATCCATGAAAACTTCTCAGGATCCATGGGAATTTCTCAGAATCCTTGAGAATCTCTCAGGATCTGTGGGAAAGGGTTGGAATCCATGGGAGAAGTTCAGGATCCATGGGATCTGCTCAGAATCCATGGGAAACCTTCAGGATCCATGGGAAATGGTCAAGATCCACGAAAACTTCTCAGAATCCATGGAAATCGCCCAGAATCCATGGGAATCTGTCAGGAAGTCTCAGAATCCTTGGAAATCTCTCAGGATCCACGGGAAACGTTCCGGATCCACGGAAGTCGCTCAAAATCCTTGGAAATCTCTCAGAACCCCTGGAAGCTCCTCACCACCCCAGAAACTCCTCACCAGCCCGAGAAGCTCCTCAGCTCTTCATCTCCCCTTTTAATTTTCAATGTCAATTTTCTCCAATTTTGCGTTTTCCCTCCCCAAACCCCCCAATTCTTTGCTCATCCAGCATCCAATCCTGGCCGTCCGAGCATGGAATTCCCGGGAATTCATCCACTGATTGGTTGAATCGTGATGAAAATTAATTGGTTTAATGAATGAAATATTCAGGTGATTGATTTGGATCGTGTTTCTCATTCCCTCTGTTGGAAATCTCCTCTTTTATCCCAATAAACTCCTGTGTTTGCATCCAAAAAAATTCCTCTCTTGGATTTCTTTTAGGGTTTTTTTTGGGATAAGTTTTGGGGACTTCTGCCACCCCATGGAACAGAACTATCCCCAAATCCCAGAGATCTGGGAGATCTTGACTCCTGCAGGGGATGTTTTTATGGATTTATTCCTAAAAATCGGAAAATTCTGATTCCCCACTTGCCTGAATTTCACCTTCCCAAGGAATCTGGGGGGAGGCAGATCTGGATAATAAATCCTTGGATAAAATTCCCAAGGGCAGCACGAAAAATTAATTTTTTTTTTTTTTTTTTTGAGATGTTTTAATTTGGTTTGGAGATGTTTTTAACAGGGATCGTCGCTTCCCCATCGTCATTCCTGACTCAGCCCTCCCAGACTTCCTTTTAAAAGCTGCTGACCCCACAGAAAATCCCATTTTGGGAATCATTAATTTGGCAATAATCACCTTTTCCTGGCTGCTCTTTCCACCTCCCACTCCAGGCTCGGCTGATGATTTTTATTTTGATTTTTTTTTTCTGGCGGGGATGATTCAGAGAGACAAAAATGATTTCCAAAACACCTCCTGGCGGCTCGGGGAGGAGATCCCGGGCACGGCTGGGACTTGTCGGGGTGATTATTTATAATTACAATTCCATTACTTGTAATTATAATTCCATTATCTCCTGGAAAAGGAGTTGGCGCCCAAATCCCACAAAAAACCAGAAACCCAGGGATGGATCCGGCTGGGTTTGGGGTGGGGAAAGGGAGGATTCTCCTCACCCCGAGGACAACGAGGGCATCAAAAATCTCTCCCCAAATTCCTGGTGAAGGTAATTTCCTGGCAGGAATTTTATCCTCGATTTTGATCTCATCCCGAGTCTAGACTTGATTTTATTTCTGTTCTCCGGGGTGTAATTAGACAAATAAATTCGGGAGCAAGGCGGTGTTTATAATAAAGTTTATTGATAATAAGTTTTTTAATACCCCAAATTAACACAGGGCCTTTAATACCCCAAATTATTAATACCCCAAATTAACACAGGATCTTTAATACCCCAAATTAACACAGGACGTTTAATACCCTAAATTATCATTACCCCAAATTAACAGAGGACTTTTACTATCCCAAATTAACACCCCAAATTAACACAGAACCTTTAATACCCCAAATCAACACAGGACGTGTAATACCCCAAATTAATACCCCAAATCAATACCCCAAATTAACACAGAACCTTTAATACCCCGAATTATTAATACCCCAAATTAATACCCCAAATTAACACACGACTTTTAATACCCTAAATTAATACCCGAAATCAATACCCTAAATTAATACCCCCAATCAATACCCCAAAATTAACACAGGACCTTTAATACCCCAAATTATTATTACCCCAAATTAACAGAGGACTTTTAACATCCCAGATTAATACCCCAAACCAATACCCCAGATTAACACAGAACCTTTAATACCCCAAATCAACACAGGACGTCTAATACCCCAAATTAATACCCCAATTCAATACCCCAAATTAATACCCCAAATCAATACCCCAAATTAACACAGGACCTTTAATACCCCGAATTTACACAGGACGTCTAATACCCCAAATCAATACCCCAAATCAATACCCCAAATCAATACCCCCCAAATTAACACAGGACCTTTACCACCCCAAATCCCTGTGAGAATCCCCGCTTTCCCAATCCCCCCTCCCTAACAAAATCCCAAATTTTCCTTTCCCTCATTCCACCCCACATCCCTGCAGGGATCTCTCACCAGTTCCCGCAGCTGCCGTGGCTGCAGGAGCTGAGCTGCCGCTGCAGGAGAGGACCGAAACTCCCCCTGCCCACCCAGGAACACCCCGAGCTGTAGGGTCTCCCCGAATTCCAGCCTCCCCCAGAACCTCCCAAGAGGATCGACCCCCTCAGTCCCACGGGGTTCCCATAACCTCGGAACCCCAAGGAGCCCCCAAAGCGGTTTGGGGTCAGCGGGCTGCAGCTGCCCACGAAGCTCTCCTGGGGACAGGAGGAGAGGATCGGCCCGGGGAAGGTGATGACCACCGGCGGAGGGTGGATGATGGCCTTGGAGTCGCCGCAGGAGGTGACGCAGAGGTCGCTGCAGGCGTTGGTCAGCGGCTGGGGACAAGGGGAGTCCCAGGAGGGCAGGCAGAGGTCAGCGCAGTGGGACATGGCTTGGGATGGGGTTTGGGGTCAGCTTGGAGCCTGAAATATGGTGAGGAAATCAGAATATTCATCAGATGGAAATTAGTGGGAAAATCAGTGGAGTTCCAAAATAAAAACCCTAAAAATCAGAATGAGGTTTTGCAAAACTTGGGATGGGGTTTGGGGTCAGGTTGGAGCCTAAAAAAAAAGGGGAAAAATAAAAATTTTATTAAAGGGAAATTGGGGGGAAAATGGGGGGGATTAAAAAAAAAAAAAAAAAAAAAAAAAGAGAGGTTTTGCAAAACCTGGGATGGGGTTTGGGGTCAGGTTGGAGCCCAAAATACAGAGGGAAAATCTGAATATTCATCAGCTGGAAAATGGTGGAAAGCTCAGAGTAAATAATCCCAAAATAACCATCCTAAAAAATCAAATTTAGGCCCTGAAAACCCGGGCTGGGGTTTGGGGTCAGGTTAGAGCCTGAAATATGGTGAGGAAATCAGAATATTCAGATTGAATCAGAATAATCAGAATCAGAATAATCAGAATCAGAATAATCAGATGGAAATCGGTGAAAATCTCATGGCGAAGAATCCCAAAATAATCACCCGAAAAATCAAAGTGAGGCTCTGCAAAACACGGGATGGGGTTTGGGGTCAGGTTGGACCCTAAAATACAGCGAGGAAATCAGAATATTCATCAGTTGGAAAGTGGTGGGAAAGTCATGGCAGAATTCCAAAATAAAAATCCTTAAAATTGGTGTAAAGCTCATGGCAAAGAGTTCCAAAATAAAAACCCTAAAAATCAGAATGAGGTTTTGCAAAACCTGGGATGGGGTTTGGGGTCAGGTTGGAGCCTAAAATACAGAGGGAAAATCAGAATATTCATCAGATGGAAATTAGTGGGAAAATCGGTGGAGTTCCAAAATAAAAACCCTAAAAATCAGAATGAGGTTTTGCAAAACCTGGGATGGGGTTTGGGGTCAGGTTGGAGCCTAAAATACAGAGGGAAAATCTGAATATTCATCAGCTGGAAAGTGGTGGAAAGCTCAGAGTAAATAATCCCAAAATAACCATCCTAAAAAATCAAATTTAGGCCCTGAAAACCCGGGCTGGGGTTTGGGGTCAGGTTAGAGCCTGAAATATGGTGAGGAAATCAGAATATTCATCAGATGGAAAGTGGTGAAAATCTCATGGTGAAGAATCCCAAAATAATCACCCGAAAAATCAAAGTGAGGCTCTGCAGAGCCCGTTTGGGGTCAGGTCGGAGTCTGAAATACGAAGAGAAAAATCAGAATATCCGTTACCTGGAAAGTGTAAACTAAAAGACACTAAAATAAAAGATACATTAAAATAAAAGATAGCAGCACAGCTTCTCGCTGAAATCAAGGATAAAAACAAAACTTCACACGACAATAAAGGATAACAACAAAAATTCACCTGAAAATAAAGGAAAACAACAAAAATTCACCCGAAAATAAAGGAAAGCAGCAAAAATTCACACTGAAATAAAGGACCTAAGGGATAAAAGAACGATTCCGGGTTTACCTGGATCCAGTGGAGAGGGAAATTTGGGAGAAGCCGATGGAGATCCCTGAGCTGCGAGCGCTTTTATCCCGATCCGGCAGCGCCGCGGGGCTCCGGTCTCCATCTGTCGCTGATTGTGATCTCATCGAGTCGCAAATCAGGGGTTGTTGGCTCTAATTAGGGGAGGTGTTAATTGGGTATCCATCTCTGCAGGGGTTTGGGTCGGCAGGGAATTTTGGGGTTGTTTGGGGTGGGAAAGATTGGAGATCGTGGAGGATGAGGGTTGATCAATCCCAAATTCGGGATGTGCTGAGTTCCTATGGGACAGGAATTTGGGATAAATCCTGACTGGGAGGGCGGGGAGACCCTGGGATAGGGAATTCCATGGATTCTCCATCCCTGGAGATGTCCAAGGCCAGGCTGGACAGAACCTGGGATGGTGGGAATGACCCTGAACGTGGAACTTTAAAAATCTTGAAGGTTCTTCCATCCCAAACCATTCCAGGATTTTCTGTCCTGGTTTAATGGGATTTTAGGGATAAATCCTGGATCCTCACCCAGGTGATTCCATGGATTCTCCATCCCTGGAGGTGTCCCAGGCCAGGCTGGAGCCACCTGGGATGGTGGGAATGTCAAGATCTCGAAGGTTCTTCCATCCCAAATCATTCCAGGATTTTCTCTCCTGGTTTAATGGGATTTTAGGGATAAATCCTGGATCCTCACCCAGGGAATTCCATGGATTTTCCATCCCTGGAGATGTCCCAGGCCAGGCTGGAGCCACCTGGGATGGTGGGAATGATCCTGAACATGGAATTCTGAGGATCTCCAAGGTTCTTCCATCCCAGGATTCCCTGTGGGATTTTAGGGATAAATCCTGGACTCTGGCCCAGGTTATCCCATGGATTCCTCATCCCTGGAGCCACCTGGGCTGGTGGCAATGTCCCTAACCAGGACCTGGACCCCTTTATGTCCTCCCAACCCCAACCACCCCATAATTCCAAATTATCAATACCCCAAATCAATAATTTTGATATCCACGAATAGCAGAGAACTCCCATTTTCCAGACACAGACCAGAATTCCCGAATTCCCGAATTCCTCTGGCTGAGCACCAAACCAACCCTTCCTCTCCCGCTGAATTCCACCCAGGATTTTCCGGCAGCGATCAAATCCCGTGGGGTGGAGATGAGGAAGGAAACATTTCCCTGGGTCGTTCCTATTATTATTAATTTTTTTTTTCCACTTCAAAGCTCATCGGTGTGATTGAAGTGCGGCGGAGGTTGAGCTCTGCTGTCATCACGTTAATTACAGCTTCGGGACTCGATAATGAGTAATAGTTTCACTTTAAAACCCATTTATTTATTTGTCCTTCGTCGCTCGAAAATCTGAGATTTAAATCTACAAACTTCTGGTGTTTCTGCGGTGGAGATTTGTTTTATGGATGGAAAAGGTGCAGAGGGGGATTGTCCAGCCTAGAATCCTAATTTTTGCTGTTAAAAATGCTGAAAACCCAGCCTGGCCTAAATCATCTTTTCTAATTAAAAACGAGGAGCAGAAATTATAGAAACCCTCATTTCCCAGGGATAATTTTGTTATTTCCTGGTGTAAAAAATTTTATAATTCTCCATAGAAATTAAGAGCCCATGGATTTATTTATTCTCCAACTGAAGAATTTGGATTTTTTTCAACACAGGGGCATTTAGGCCAAAGTTTCCTAAACCGAATGAGAAATTTTCCACTTTTATTTGGGAATGTTTTGTCTCTGGAATTTCTCCATGCATTTCAAGCTTCAAGAGGACACTGAGGTGAAATTCCCATTATCCCGTCGCTCCGTCATCCCTTGGAAAAAAACTCTCCAGTGGTTTTTCTCGGCTCCTCCATGTCCTGAGAGCCACAATTAGGTCACCCCAGAGCTTCTCCTCCCCTGGGTGACAATCCCGATCTCCAATCCCGATCTCCAATCCTGATCTATCTCCAACCCCAGTCTCCAGTCTGGATCTCCAATTCCAATCTCCAATACCAAACTCCAATCCCAATCTCCAATCCTGATCTCCAGTCTGGATCTCCAATCCCAATCTCCAATCCCAATCTCCAATCCCAATCTCCAATTCCAATCTCCAATCCCAATCTCCAATCCCAATCTTCAGTCTGGATCTCCAAATCCAATCTCCAATCCCAATCTCCAATCCCAATCTCCAATTCCAATCTCCAATCCCAAACTCCAATCCCAAACTCCAATTCCAATCTCCAATTCCAATCTCCAATTCCAATCTCCAGTCTTTGATCTCCAACCCCAAACTCCAATCCTAATCTTCAGTCTGGATCTCCAAATCCAATCTCCAATCCCAATCTCCAACCCCAAACTCCAATCCTAATCTTCAGTTTGGATCTCCAATTCCAATCTCCAGTTTGGATCTCCAATCCCAAACTCCAACCCCAATCTCCAACCCCAATCTCCAACCCCAATCTCCAACCCCAATCTCCAATCCCGATCTCCAATCCCAATCTCCAATCCCAATCTCCTGTTGTTTTTCCAGGTCAGACCTCTGATCCCCTTGGAATGGAGACTCTGAGAAGTCCTGGAGTTAAAACCCAAAACTTTTGATATTTATAAACTCTCCTGGAAATTTGTCACCTCTGAGCATCACTCCCTCAAAACCCAAATTAATTTAATAATCTCTTTTTCATCCATTGTCTATTTTTTTCCCTTGCTTCCTCACAGAATTTAATGATTATTTGTGGCATTTAATTGATCTCAGGGCAGCCAAAAGCTGAGGAAATCCTATAATTTCTGTCTGATACCAACAGCTGGATTCGATCCAGGCTCCTCCCTGGAATTCTCGCAATTCCCGCAGGGCAGCGATTATCTCTTCCATAAAAAGGGATTTTCCTGTTTTACCTTTCTCCGCAAAAATCCCATTTTTTTGCACCTAAGTTCCAGTTTTTCAAGGATGTCCATAAAAAGAGTTGGAGATTTCCCTTTTTTTTTTCCTCCCCAAGGAATGTGGTGAAGAATTCAGGAGGAAAATTGCTGGAAATGAAAATTTTCCAGCTTGGCAAATTAGGGCTTGGCAGGGCTCCCAATAGAGGAATAAAAATGTATTTATTTTTATTTATTTTAATTTTTTTCAGTGTCAAAAAAAATCCCATTTTGTTCCAAAATGTGAAAAGAGTGAACATTTGGAGTGACATTCCCAATTCTTGATTATTGACATCATAAAAGAAAAGAGGAGCAACTTTAGGGTGAAAAAAATTCATTTACCACTAAAAAACAATCTGGAGAAGATAAAGAAACAAAAAATGCGTGAAATTGTGGAATTGTGAAAATTATGACCTTTTTCCCCCCTTTTTTTTTCTTTTTTTTTTGTTTGTTTTTGGTGCTTTTTGGGTGGTTTTTTTTTTTTTTTTTTTTTGTTTGGTTTGGTTTTTGGTTTTTGGTGTTTTGTTTTGGGTTTTTTCTGTATTTGTTTTGGTTTGGGGTTTGGGTTTTTTTGGTTTTTGGGGTGTTTTTTTGATTTGGTTGGTTTTGGTTTTCTGTTGGGTTTTTTTTGTTTGTTTGTTTGATTGATTTGGCTTGGGGGTTTTTTTTGTGAGGTTTTTTTGGGTTTTGGGGTTTTTTTAATTTTCTTTTTGTTTTTCCCCAAACCAATTACTCCATTCCCAGGCAACGCAACCCAAACAAGAAACACTAAATTAACATTCCAAATCCAGGCGTAATCCAACCCTGGAAGCCTCGGGAAATATTTCGGGGCGGGAAATAATTGTGGGAATGACCCGGAATTCCAACGAGGCCATTAGGGAAGAACGAACTTAACCTTTGGGATAAAAACAACCCCTGGAATTACTGGGAATTTCTGGGAATTCTCAGAATTTTGGGGCTGAGGAAGATCCAGAGGAGAGGTGGGAAAGAATAAATTCTCTTATCCCAGGAAATGCAGAGCCAGGGGTTTTTTTTAGGAATAAAAGACCTTTTATCCCAGAAAATGCAGAGCCAGGGTTTTTAAGGAATAAGACCTTTTATCCCATAACATTTTTCAAGGAATTTAAGGTTTTTTAAGGAATAAAATCTCTTATCCCATAAAATGCAGAGGCAGGGTTTTTTAGGAATAAGACCTTTTATCCCATAAAATTCAGAGCCAGGTTTTTTAAGGAATAAAATCTCTTATCCCAGAAAATTCAGAGCCAGGATTTTTTTAGGAATAAAAGCTTTTATCCCAGAAAATTCAGAGCCAGGTTTTTTAGGAATAAAATCTCTTATCCCATAAAATACAGAGCCAGGATTTTTTAGGAATAAGACCTTTTATCCCAGAAAATGCAGAGCCAGGTGTTTTTAGGAATAAAAGCTTTTATCCCATGAAATTCAGAGCCAGGTTTCTCTAGGAATAAAATCTCTTATCCCATAAAATTCAGAGCCAGTTTTTTTAGGAATAAAAGCTTTTATCCCAGAAAATTCAGAGCCAGGGTTTTTAAGGAATAAGACCTTTTATCCAACAAAATGCAGAGCCAGGTTTCTTTAGGAATAAAATCTCTTATCCCAGAAGATTCAAAGCCAGTTTTTTTAGGGATAAGATCTCCTGGCTGATGTGACTGACAGGCCCAGGGACCTGCAAATCCCAAATTTTGCCTTCCGTCAAGTTTGAAGCCTGTCCCTCCTGTCCCTCCACCCAAGGCTGAGTCTCCCCGAGAGAGCCCAAGGAGCAGCGGGAAAAAGGGAATTCCGAACGGGTTTGATGCAGCAGCAGCATTTTAATGGCAATGCAGAGTGGAGAATAATGCGGAGTCGTGAAGAGGAGTCGACTCCGAGAGACGAGAAAAGCCCAAACCCCAAATCCAGCCTGACCCCTCAGCCCGACACTCCTTCCCTCACACTTGCCGAGACCTTCCGACCCCCAAATTTTTCCCCAAAATCCCTCATTTTCGATCCACGCTCAGCGTCGGGCTGCGCAGAGAGAGTCCAAAGCACAGACAGAAGATGCAAAGCCCCAAGAAGAAAGAAAAGCCCTAAACTAAAGCTCTATCCTAGATTTCATCACAGGTTCCTGGTTTTTTTTTTTCCAGCGGCGTTTCCCTCTCCGGCGTCCTTCGGGTCAACATTCTGTTTTCCTTCGCTTCTTCCCTCGTTCCTTTCCATGGTTCTTCGCTCAGAGCCGCTCAGATCTTCTTGCAGAGTCCCCTCTGGCAGGGGTGCTTCCAGCGGGTGGAGAAGGTGTAGGAGCGCTCGGGGACGCACTTGGTGGCACACGGGGTGGCGCAGGGCGTGGCGCAGGGCGTGGCGCAGGTGGGGACGCACTTGGTCACGCACTTGGTGGCGCACTTGGTGTCACAGGGCGTGGCGCAGGGCGGGGCGCAGGGCGGGGCACAGGGCGGGGCGCAGGGTGGGGCACAGGGCGGGGCACAGGGCGGGGGGACAAGGCGGGGCACACTTGGTGACACAGGGGGTGGCACATGGCGCCGGGCATGGCGGGGCACACTTGGTGGCACAGGGGGTGACACAGGGCGGGGGCGCAGGGGGGGGCAGGGCGGGCGCACTGGGTGACACACGGGGTGACACAAGGCTGGGCGCAGGGCGTGACACAGGGCGGGGCGCACTGGGTGACACACGGCGGGTCACACTTGGTCACGAACTGTGGCACACAGGACTCCAGGCACTCCAGACCCTTCTGGCCACTCCCGATGGCCACTCCGGCCTCCAGCGCTCCAGCCAGCTCGGCCGAATCCGAGGAGCCAATCACGGTCTCCTGCGGGTAGGTGGTGAGGATGGGACCCGGGAAGGTGACAACCACGGGCGGCGGGAAGATGATGACACGGGAATCGGGACATGCCACCACGCAGGGCTCATTGCAGGCGGCAGCCCGGGGGTCGGGGCAGGGCGCAGCGCAGGGGTTGGCGCAGGTTTTCTCGCAGGACATCGTGGGGCTGGGCTGGACCTGCGGGGACAAAAAATGTCATTGATGAGGAGGTGGAGGGATGGGGTCAGTCATTGGAGAGGACAAATGTCATCCCTGAGGAGGTGGTGGGATGAGGTCAACCCCTGGAGAGGACAAAGGTCATTGTCCTCTGACATGAGGAGGTGGTGGGATGGGGTCAGTCACTGGAGGGGACAAAGGTCATCACTGAGGAGCTGGTGGGATGGAGAGGTTAAGGTCACTGGCAAGGACAAATGTTGTGGGATGGGATCAACCCCTGGAGAGGACAAATGTCATTGTCAAGGAGCTGCTGGGATGGGGTCAGTCACTGGAGGGGACAAAGGTCATTACCTGGGGATGGTGGGATGGGGAATCCGGAGGGGACAAAGGTCATTGTCAAGGAGCTGGTGGGATGGGGTCAGACCCTGGAGAGGACAAAGGTCATTCCTGGAAAGCTGGTGGGATGGGATCAACCCCTGGAGAGGACAAATGTCATTCCTGAGGAGCTGGTGGGATGGAGTCAGTCACTGGAGGGGACAAAGGTCATCGCTGAGGAGCTGGTGGGATGGGGTCAACCCCTGGAGAGGACAAATGTCATCCCTGAGGAGGTGGCAGGACAGGTTCAGTCCCTGGAAAGGGACGAGGTGTGGATGGGTTGGTGACCACCCTGCTCTGCTTTGCTCGGTTCTTCTTGGTGACCTTCCAGAATGTTGGGCACCAAATCACCTCCTTGGGGACACAAAAACACCTCACTGGGGACACTAAAACATCTCCTTGGGGACACCAAAACACCTCCTAGGGGACACCAAGCCCCACCTCTCTGAGGACACCAAAGCACATTGTTTGGGACACCAAGCCACCTCTTTGGGGACACCAAAACACCTCCTTGGGGACACCAAAACACCTCTTTTGGGGACACCAAATCACCTCTTTGGAGACACCAAGCCCCACCTCACTGGGGACACCAAAGCACCTCCTAGGGGACACCAAGCCCCACCTCACTGGGGACACCAAGCCACCTCCTTGGGGACACCAAAACACCTCTTTGGGGACACCAAGCCACCTCTTTGGGGACACCAAGCCACCTCTTTTGGGGACACCAAACCACCTCTTTGGGGACACCAAAGCACCTCATTTGGGGACACCAAAACACCTCTTTGGGGACACCAAACCACCTTGTTTGGGACACCAAGGCCCACCTCACTGGGGACACCAAGCCACCTCTTTGGGGACACCAAAACACCTCCTTGGGGACACCAAAACACCTCTTTGGGGACAGCAAAACACCTAATTGGGGACACCAAATGATGCCTTTGGCGCTGTTGTTTAATTAACATGTGTTTTCTCCTGTAATTTGGGCTCCAGAGGTGGAGCTCAGTCAAATGAGGGCAACACAGAAATCGTCGTAGGACTGGAAAGCATGAGAGGTTTTACGGAACCAAATTTGGACAAATTCTGGGTTGAACAGATGAAAACTCAAGGAATTTCATCCCCATTTGGGAATTTATCCATTAAGGATACTAATAATTATGGATTTAGAGCCATCAGTTCATAAGAGATCAATTTAAATGAGATATTTACACACAAAACTCACTCAGAAAATTCAATAAAAGCCCTTTGCAAGATCACGAAGAAAAAAATCCAAGCACAACAAAAGCCCGAGAGCAGCTCTCCCAAATTCAGATTTCAGAGGGATTAAAACCATCCACAAACCTGGGCTGAATCCTCCACCTTCCTTCTGGTTTTGAAATAAATTCAAGGGTGGGGAGGAACTTTGGAAAACATCACCAAAATCCATTTTGAGCTGTCATTTCAACCTTACCCAAATTCCACCTCAAAGCACCGGCCGGAGGAGCAGCTTAATCTGCTGTTGCAGATGAAATGGAATATTTGGGGTTCAGCCCAGGTGAGGATTTGTTTTTTCTCTCCAACCCCGGGTGGGGCTGAGTTTGACTCAAGCTGTTTTTGTTTCCTTTCCTCGTTCTCAACGCGGTGCCCAAATATCCATTATTCACCCCAACTTTAAACCCTAATCCAGGTCTTCTCCTGAGGTTTCCACCCCTTTTTAAATCTCCTCCAGATCTGAATTCCCTGTCCTTGACCTGACCTTGCTCAGAGACCAAACCAGAGGAAAGGAAGAACTCAAAACCAGAGCTAAACACAAAGCACAAAACACCCTGAGAGGATTCAAACAATCCTCGCTTTGCATGAAACCAAAACTTTGCATAAACAGAACAAAACCACCCAAAGCAGCTTCCCAGGACGACATTTTCCGGGGTTTCCCCCATTTTTTTCTGGAATTTTTTAGGGCCACATCCACGGGGACGCCGTGTCCTCATCCGAAGGCGACTGCAGCTCTGCCCATCCCGATTTTTGGAAAACCTGGGTTTAATTTTCCACGCCACCTCTGCCCAAAATCAGGTAAAAACTGGAAGCCGCGAGGTCAGAACCACGCCAGCCGGGTGGAAGCTGCAGGCTGAGGTATTTTAAGGTTACCCAAAGGTTGTATCCGTTAAATTTCCATAAAGCAGTGGAATTCGATGTTTTTAATATTATCTAGGCGGCAAATATATTTTTAAACCTCCATCCAGCAGCGCTTCCGGATGAGCAATCAAAATCATTTCAATCACTCCGTGAAAACAAACGGAATTATTTCCCAGAACGGCAGAAACACGAATCCAAAGTTCAGCCCGGAGCTGAACGTAAACATCCCTAAAAATTCGACTCCTTTTATTTGATCATTTTAGGAAGAAGTTATATCAGAATCCAACTTACTCAGTTCGCCGAGGAGAAGCCAAGAGGACCTGCTGGAAGCTCCCTGAGTCAGGAATGCTTTTTATATCCCCGGCTGGACCACCAGGCTGATGCAAGAAAATAACGTCATATTTGTGCATTAAGTCCCATTAGTCCCCAAACCAAATTTGAGGGCTAATTACAGTAATTGCTCTGCTTTGCTGCTGCTGTTGATTACCCTTTTCTCGCCGGCACGTGACCGACCGTGTTTGCCCCCGAATTCTTCTCATTTCCGAGTTTTGAGGCTCAGATTTATCCCGGGGTGGATAAATTTCCACCTGAGCTCGGCTTTGTGGGATCCCCGAGCTCGGTAAGGCTCGTCCTTGTGGTTCCTTCATCCCAGGGTTTGTTTTCCTGGCTCTGGGAATGAGGCAGAGCCTAACCCGGCATTATCCAGCAGCGTTCCCGATGTTTTCCGAGCTTGTCGGGACGTGTTTTTGGAATTGCCGGACCGGAGAGGCCGAGTTGGCTCCACAGCCACTCCCGGCAGAGCCCTGGGGGGCTTTGGCTCCTCGTTTGGTGTCCAAACCCAACGTCCAGCTCATCCCGAGGTTGGTGGAACCTCAAGGAGTTCCACCTCAGCTCGAGGGAGAACTTCTTTCCATGGGTTTCCATGGGTTTCCAGAGAGTTTTTTCCTTATTTTCAGATTCTGACCGGGAAAATGTTGAAGGATGTGGTGGAAATTTGTTGTTCCACCTCAAACCTGGTGCTGAGGGTGATTGGTGATTCTCGTCCAGGGTGATTCTCACCCAGGATGCCCAAATCCTCCCAAATTCCTGGACTGGGCAGAAAGATGAGTTGGAAAAAAGGATCTGCTGCTCAGAGATCAGCAGGATTTGGGTTCTCCCTCTCTGGAATCATCCCAAACCCACGTGGATTTCATGCCAGCTGCCCCAGGACACCCCCAGAAATTTATTATTTCCAATCCCAAAAATCCTGGTGTTTTGGGATATAAAAAAAGTCCAAGAGTTTGCTGCCCTGGTTTAGCACAGAATTCCTCCTCTGCCACACGATTCGTGCTCAGGAAGGAACAGGAAGGGGAAAATCCCTTCTGGGAAGAGCGGGATGGTCAGAGGGGAATCAATCACTCCATCCCCAGTCCATTTCCCGGTGGTTTTGGTCACCAGAAAAAATGTTGGGAGCGCGGAGAAGAGTGTGGGAAACTCGGGGTGAGGGAGAAACCACCGAAGATAATAATTCCCTGTTTAACACCAGGAAAAGGATTTATTGAAGGTTTCTCAGGACAAATTTGGATTTGGAAAATGAACATTTCCAGCCCTGATTTTTTGCTGGGATGGAGGAGAAATTCATGGCTTGTTTGGAGGTTTGAGCAACCCGATCTCAATTTAAATTTAATTCCAGTTTCAATTTAAAATCTCTACTTAAATCCCCAAATACACCCTGATTTGGGAACGCCATCGCTCGGCCGAGTGGACTGAAATGATGCCATTAGGACAACAAACACCCGGCCGGCTTTTAATCCCAAAAAACCGGAGGGATCCGAATTCCATGGGGTGTTCCTCACCGCCTGAGTCAGGCCCTGGCACATTTCTCTGGCAGGGACGCTATGATTCAGCGCTGGTGTTTAATTCCTGCAGCCTGTCATTAACTTCAGAGGGTTTGCATGGGTAAAACGTGAGTGGGTGTTTGCAAATCCGTCCCAAAGCGTTTCCTCACCGCATTCCCAAGAAGGGGTTTTGCCCAGGGGAGACTCTGGAGTTGCTCTGCTTCCGAGAGGGAATGGAGGGCATGGAGGTTGTGAGGATAATCAGAAAAAACTGTGTTTTGGATGAGCAGGAAGGAGGGAGATGAGCAAAAATAATGTTGGGGGTGTTCAGAACCAGCTGGTTTGGGGTGGCAGATCCCAAAATTGTGGGGTCAGAGTGAACCAGGGCTCCTCACAGGGGTTTGGCATAAAATTCCCGAGCGGGGAAGGTGGGATTTGCCCCTGAGAGAGGATTTCAGAGGAATCCTGGAGATGGGATGGTTTGGGTGGGAAGAGACCTTAAAAATCACCTCATTGCCATGGGCAAGACACAAGGACACTTCCCACCATGCCAGGCTGCTCCAAACCCCATCCAGGCTGGCCTCGGACACTTCCAGGGATGGGGAATCCATGGAAAAACCCCTGACAGGGAATATCCCACTTCCCAATTCCCAATTCCCAATATCCCATCTAAATTTCCTCTTTGTCAGTTTGAAACCATTCCCCATTTTCCTCTCACTCCATCCTTTGGGAAAACTCTCTCCCCATGTTCCCTGCAGCCACTCCAGGTCCTGGAAAACCACAATGGGGTCACCCCAAACCTTCTCCAGGCTGAACAATCCCAATCCCCTCAGCCTTTCCTTCTTCCCCATCCCTCAAATCCCACCCTGGAGATTCTTCTGGACTTTTTCCAGCATCTCCAGGTCCTCCCTGGGCAGAAATCCAGGACTGGGATCAGTGGGACCTGTCAGGGGCTGTTTTTACTGGAGCAGCCCAACCCCAAAACCTCCGGCAGCTCCGGACAAGTGTGGAGCTGCTGGAATTCCTTCCCAGCTCCTTTCATCCCTGCCAGGATGATTTCTCCTCCTCCTTCCTCTCTTTAACAGCCTCCTGGAGCTTTTATTCCATTTTTTTTTGGGGTCTCGGGGGCATTTCCAGCCCCAAATCCTCATCCCCCGGCAGATTCCAGCCTCGGGAATTCCCCGCAAAGGATCAGGGCAGCAGGAGGAGCTGCTCTCCCTTCCCGGCACGAATTCCCTTCCCCGGAGTTGCTCCAGGGGGAGCTTTCGGACCTGCCTGACTTTCACACGCAGAAATTAATTTATTCTCCTGATTGTTTTTATTTATTCACACGGAAAAAATAATCGGGGATGAGGAAAATTTGCTGTCCAGCCCTCAAACCCAGTGCTGAGTGGGATAAACTGGATGATTCTCATCCAGAATCCTCCAATCCTCACAAATTCAAGGATTAGGCAGAAAGATGAGTTGGAAAAAGGAAAAAAAAACCCCAACGCTGGGAATTTGAATGCGAGAGAACTTTAATGGCAGGGAGGGGTTTGGGGCAGAGTCACGCGCAGGGAGCACAAAGGACAATTCCCAGAGCTTTGGGAGATCCAGAAAGGCAGGAAAAGTGGATTCCTTGGATGTTCCTAGGGAGCTGAGCCCAGCCCGGGGCTGCTGCCTCAGAGCTAACAGGGGCCGCAGTTTCCTCCGGAGGAGGAACCTCCACCGCAGTTTCCCCCACCGTAGGAACCTCCACCATAGGAACCTCCACTGTTGGAACCTCCACCGCACTTTACCCCACTGTTGGAACCTCCACTGTTGGAACCTCCACCGTAGGAAACTCCACTATTGGAACTTCCACCGTAGGAACCTCCACCGCACTTTACCCCACTGTTGGAACCTCCACTGTTGGAACCTCCACCGTAGGAAACTCCACTATTGGAACTTCCACCGTAGGACCTCCACCGCACTTTACCCCACTGTTGGAACCTCCAGTGCACTGTACCTCCACTGTTGGAACCTCCACCGTAGGAACCTCCACTATTGGAACCTCCACCGCACTTTACCCCACTGTTGGAACCTTCTCCGTAGGAACCTCCACTATTGGAACCTCCACCACAGTTTCCCCCACTGTTGGAACCTCCACTATTGGAACCTCCAATGCACTTTACCCCACTGTTGGAACCTCCACTGCTCTTTACCCCACTGTTGGAACCTCCACCGTAGGAACCTCCACTATTGGAACCTCCACCGCACTTTCCCCCACTGTTGGAACCTCCTCCAGAGGAACCTCCACCGTAGGAACCTCCACCACACTTTACCCCACTGTTGGAACCTCCACTGTTGGAACCTCCACCGTAGGAACCTCCACTGTTGGAACCTCCACTGTTGGAACCTCCGCTGCACTTTACCCCACTGTTGGAACCTCCTCCGTAGGAACCTCCACCGTAGGAACCTCCACTATTGGAACCTCCACCGCACTTTACCCCACTGTTGGAACCTCCACCGTAGGAACCTCCACTATTGGAACCTCCACCGCAGTTTCCCCCACTGTTGGAACCTCCTCCGTAGGAACCTCCACCATAGGAACCTCCACTGTTGGAACCTCCACCACAGTTTCCCCCACTGTTGGAACCTCCACTGTTGGAACCTCCACCACAGTTTCCCCCACTGTTGGAACCTCCTCCGTAGGAACCTCCTCCGTAGGAACCTCCACCACACTTTACCCCACTGTTGGAACCTCCACTGTTGGAACCTCCACTATTGGAACCTCCACCGCACTTTACCCCACTGTTGGAACCTCCACCGTAGGAACCTCCACTATTGGAACCTCCACCACAGTTTCCCCCACTGTTGGAACCTCCACTATTGGAACCTCCAATGCACTTTACCCCACTGTTGGAACCTCCACTGCTCTTTACCCCACTGTTGGAACCTCCACCGTAGGAACCTCCACTATTGGAACCTCCACCGCACTTTCCCCCACTGTTGGAACCTCCACTGTTGGAACCTCCACCGCACTTTACCCCACTATTGGAACCTCCTCCGTAGGAACCTCCGCTGTAGGAACCTCCACCGTAGGAACCTCCACCGTAGGAACCTCCACTATTGGAACCTCCAATGCTCTTTACCCCACTACTGGAACCTCCTCCGTAGGAACCTCCGCCATAGGAACCTCCGCCGTAGGAACCTCCACCGTAGGAACCTCCACCGCAGGAGCCCCCGAAGCCCCCAGAGACGGAGCCCCCAAAGGATCTTCTGCTCCCATAGGATTGACTGCCGCCGTAGGAACCCCCGGAGCCCCCAAAGGATCGACCTCCTCCGTAGGAACCCCCAAAGGATCGACTTCCTCCGTAGGATCCCCCCATGGATCGACCTCCGCCATAGCATCCCCCCATGGATTGACCTCTGCCATAAGATCCCCCCATAGATCCTCCCCCATAAGATCCCCCAATTCCCCCCATAGAGCTGCTGCCCCCACCAGAGGAGCCCCCATAGGATCCCCCCATGGAGCCGCCGCCCCCAAGGGCTCCCGCGGATCCCAAAGGTCCCATTGCCCCCTCAGGGAAGGAGGTGCCCACGATGCTCTCCTGGGGACAGGAGCTGAGGATCGGCCCCGGGAAGGTGATGACCACGGGCGGCGGGTAGATCACGGCCCGCGAGTCCCCGCAGGAGGTGACGCAGGGCTGGCTGCAGGCGTCGGCGAAGGGCTGGGGACAGGTCACCTCGCAGGGGGACGAGCAGGCACTGCTCAGCATGGCTCCCGAGGACATTGCTGTGATGGACAGGAACCTGCAGCAGGACGGAAAGCATGGACACAGTTCCCAAATTTGTTCACAGGGAAACTAATCCTGCTCTGGAGTCGTCAAGGAGAGGGGAAAATGGGGGAAAGGAGAGTTTGGGAAGAGTCGGGTTTGTCCCTTTTCTGCCTTTTCTTGCACTCAGCTCTGCTGCTTCCCAAAGGCTTTCCTGCTGCCCTGGCAGTGCTGGGAATCCTGGAGAGCAAAGGAGAGCAAAGCCCAACTCCAGGGCCCTTTGGGAGCAGCTCAGCCGCAGGATTTTGTTGGATTCCGAGATCAAGTTGTGGTGGCAAACAACAGCATTAAATCGATCCGAGGGAAATGAAATTGTTGCCTGGGAAATTCCATTCCCATCGGTGATGCCGTGCCTACAAACTGGGATTTTGTAGGTTGGGATTTTGGGGTTTGAAAGGCTGGGAAAGGCCAAGGGAATCGCTGGTTCTGCAGGAGAACAAACCCTGGGTCAAACTCTGTCCTGGAGACACCTTTGGGGATGGGGAGGAACCAAAGCAGGGCAGAAGTCATGGCTACAACACCCCAAATTCCACAGGGAAAAAACCCTATTCTGGTGCCTTCTGTGAGCAGGGAAAAAAGTGGGAAATAAGAATTTAGGAAGATCCCTGAAAACATCTTTTGTGATGGAGATAAACCTGCAGCACAGCAAAGGCGTGAAATTAAAATGTTCACGGCGATCTCTGTCTTTACATAATCACAGTGGTGATAACATCTGTCATTTCCCAATTAAAGCATTATTGTCCCATAAATCAGAGATCTCCTCTCATTTCCCTCCATCCTGAATAAAAGCCAAGCTGGGAGTAGTTAAGTTGCAACTTCCCCATCAAATAATCAGGATTTAATTGACACTTTCCCCTCGTGGTTTGGAACGACTCAGCTTTTGAGATCTCCATTTCCCAACATTTCCAGCCACAAAAAAACTTCCCTGCCCAAGAGAGACAATTTATATGTAATAAGTTGGCTTGGAAAAGATCTCCAAATCCATATTCCTCATAATTTCAGAGTCCTGACGTGGAATTCTTTCCCATTTCAGCACCGACAGCAACAACCCAGATAATAAAAATCGAATTAAAGATGGAGGACTCACCACGTTTGCAGGGAAAACAGGACTGAGGAGAAGCTTCTGGAAGAGCTGGAGGAAAATCCTGGTTTTATACCCTCCTGAGAGCTCCCTGGACATGAAACACAAATTTGGGACATCGCCGGCAACACGGCAACACTTTTTTGCTGTATAAGCTCCTTCCAATTGTAATAATTGTGCCAATAATTGTAAATCGACTCCTCATCAGCCAATAGGGGAACACACCCCTTGCCTTCCTTTAATCCTTAAATAATTTTTTTATGATTTTGTGGCTGCGGCCATTTCCTGCCCTGGTTTGACTTGGGATTTGAAGGGTGAAGGATGAGGATTTCCCTCAGCGAGGTTAAAAATCGGTTTGGTTTCATCAGGGGGAATATTCACTGTTCTGCAGGGGATTTTCTGGAAATTCAGAATTGGGAAAATTGTAAATTTTGTCTTTATAACTCCTGGATGGAAAGAGCATTTTTTCCCCCGGCCTGTTTAATCAAGGAACTCATTAAAAAGGACTTAAATTAATTATCTGGACGCTCATTGTCATCCAAGCATAACCTGCGAGAGCATTTAATTATTATTATTATTCTCCTTTTGTCACCTTAATTTTCATAATTCTCCTTTTGTCCCCTTAGTTTTCCTAATTCCCCTTTTGTCCCCTTCTGCTGCAATATTCCAGAGGAGTCACCATTGGAGGAAAAACCCAAAATATTTTTGAGCACATGAAGCTGATTTCATCTAAAACTAAATAAAAGCATCTTAAGACTGGCAAGGATTAATTTTTTGGCATAATTTCTGGGTTTAAACCTCATCTGGTGAAAGGAAGAAATGGATATATAGGAACAAATCTCCAGGGAAAATTCCCTTTATCAATCACCAGAAATGTTGGGAGAATTTTAGGTGTGATGGATATTTTGGGGTTGTTGTCACAAATATCTCACAGAAACATCTGGGGCATCAAACCCCAAACTGGGAGGGTTTTGGTTTGAAATCAAAGTCAGCTGAAGAGATTTGAGATTCGAGATTCAAGATTTGAGATCTGAGATTTGAAATTTGAAATTTGAGATTAAAGACTTGAGGAGATTTGAGATTTTGAGATTTTGAGATTTGAGATTTTGAGTTTGAGATTTGAGGTTTGAAATTTGAGATCTGAGATTTGAGATCTGAGATTTGAGAGATATTGAGATTCGAGATTCAAGAGATTTGAGATTTCAAGATTTGAGATTTGATATTTGAGATTTCGAGATTTGAGATTTGAGACTTGAGAGTTGAGATTTCAGATTTGATATTTGAGATTTGAGACTGGAGATTTGAGATTTGAGATTTGAGATTCAAGATTTGAGATTCGAAATTCGAGATTTGAGATTTGAGATTCGAATCTTGAGATTTGAGATTTGAGATTCGAATCTTGAGATTTGAGATTTGGATTTCAAGATTCAAGATTTGAGATTCGAGAGTTTTTGAGATTTGAGATTCAATATTTGAGATTTGAAATTTGAGAGTTGAGATTTGAGTTTCAAGATTTTGAGTTTGAGATTTGAGAGTTAGGATTTGAGATTTGAGATTTGAGATTTGAGATTTGAGATTTGAGATTTGAGATTTGAGATTTGAGATTTGAGATTTGAGATTTGAGATTTGATATTAGACATTCACTATTTGAGATTTGAGATTCACTATTTGAGATTCGAGATTTGAGATCTGAGATTTGAGATTCGATATTTGAGATTGCATATTTAAAATTTGAGATTTGATTCTTGGCCGGAGCTCTTGGAGGGAAGCAGCTCCAGCCTGGAGTTGGAATTTCATCCTGTTTTTCCTGGAAAGGGTGGTCAGACCTCAGAAGGATCTCAGGGAAGTTTGGACTCTCCATCCCTGGAGTTGTCCAAGGAATTCCTGGACGTTGATCTGGGTGTTCAGGATTTGTTCCAAGTTGGACTCCACGACCTTGGAGATCTTTTCCAACCTCAGCCATCCCGAAATTCCTTGAATATCCCAAATTTCATATTTCTATCACGATAAAGTTTATCCTCAGTGTTTCCATACCTCACATCCCCGCATTTCTGGTGTTTCCAGACTCGGTTGGAAACCAGAACACGCCGAGTCGATATCGGGGTTAAGATCTTGCGACAGAACCCCAACAAGCCCTGTCAGGCCCTGGTGACATCCCGGGATTTGACAGCTCTGCCAGTCAGCAATTCCTCCTCGACTCCTCAATCAACGTGAAACTTTCTGGGTTCCCCAGCTGGGTTGGGAAATATGGATTTACAGGGAAAATTTTGGGTCCTGCTGCTGGTTCTGCCATTCCAGCAGCTCTGGGAAGTGGTAGAATTCCCATCAATGGCCTGAAATCCGGATTTTGGGGTGGGAAGAGAAATATTGTGTAAAAACCTGTTTATAAATTGATAATTCCCTCATATGGATCTAAACTCATTCCAGATTTAATTCCAGCGAGGCTCAGGGACAGACATCACCTCTGTGGGGAATTCCTGATGGGATTCCCTAAATAGGGAATTCCCTAAATAAATAGGGAATTCCCTAAATAGGGAATACGTGGAATAAATCCGGAGGGGCGCAGTGCTCGGAACGTGACTTGGGATTATTAATGAACTTATCACGTCACAGAGGAGACCAATTAGGACAATTAATGAAATAATCCAGGCAGCAAAACACGGTTTGGTAAGGCGTGGGAAGCTCTTGCACAAAGCGAGGCTCCCATCCCACTGGGGGTCGGGAAGAGTATAAAAGAGCTCCTGGAATTCTGCAGTGCTATCCACGGCTGCTCCTCGTCTCCAGTTCTCCAGACCAGGTGAGTTGGATCCTCTCGGTTCTGTGGCGAATATTTTCTGTCTTTTTTCTCCTTTCCGAAACATGTTTTCGGGGATCTTCCTAAATTCTTATTTCCCGCCTTTTTCCCTGCTCACAGAAGGCACCAGAATAGGGTTTTTTCCCTGTGGAATTTGGGGTGTTGTAGCCATGACTTCTGCCCTGCTTTGGTTCCTCCCCATCCCCAAAGGTGTCTCCAGGACAGAGTTTGACCCAGGGTTTGTTCTCCTGCAGAACCAGCGATTCCCTTGGCCTTTCCCAGCCTTTCAAACCCCAAAATCCCAACCTACAAAATCCCAGTTTGT
This sequence comes from Entomyzon cyanotis, assembly GCA_024500445.1. Taxonomy (NCBI): domain Eukaryota; kingdom Metazoa; phylum Chordata; class Aves; order Passeriformes; family Meliphagidae; genus Entomyzon; species Entomyzon cyanotis. The sequence goes on from JAKEPQ010001001.1 coordinate 792,833, forward strand.
AGGCACGGCATCGCCGATGGGAATGGAATTTCCCAGGCAACAATTTCATTTCCCTGGGATCGATTTAATGCTGTTGTTTGCCACCACAACTTGATCTCAGAATCCAACAAAATCCTGCAGCTGAGCTGCTCCCAAAGGGCCCTGGAGTTGGGCTTTGCTCTCCTTTGCTCTCCAGGATTCCCAGCACTGCCAGGGCAGCAGGAAAGCCTTTGGGAAGCAGCAGAGCTGAGTGCAAGAAAAGGCAGAAAAGGGACAAACCCGACTCTTCCCAAACTCTCCTTTTCCCCCATTTTCCCCTCTCCTTGACGACTCCAGAGCAGGATTAGTTTCCCCGTGAACAAATTTGGGAACTGTGTCCGTGCTTTCCGTCCTGCTGCAGGTTCCTGTCCATCACAGCAATGTCCTCGGGAGCCATGCTGAGCAGCGCCTGCTCGTCCCCCTGCGAGGTGACCTGTCCCCAGCCCTTCGCCGACGCCTGCAGCCAGCCCTGCGTCACCTCCTGCGGGGACTCGCGGGCCGTGATCTACCCACCGCCCGTGGTCATCACCTTCCCGGGGCCGATCCTCAGCTCCTGTCCCCAGGAGAGCATCGTGGGCACCTCCTTCCCTGAGGGGGCAATGGGACCTTCGGGATCCGCGGGAGCCCTTGGGGGCGGCGGCTCCATGGGGGGATCCTATGGGGGCTCCTCTGGTGGGGGCAGCAGCTCTATGGGGGGAATTGGGGGATCTTATGGGGGAGGATCTATGGGGGGATCCTACGGTGGAGGATCTATGGGGGGATCCTATGGAGGAGGTCGATCCTTTGGGGGTTCCTACGGAGGAAGTCGATCCTTTGGGGGTTCCTACGGAGGAGGTCGATCCTTTGGGGGCTCCGGGGGTTCCTACGGCGGCAGTCGATCCTACGGGAGCAGAAGATCCTTTGGGGGCTCCGTCTCTGGGGGCTTCGGGGGCTCCTGTGGTGGAGGTTCCTACGGCGGAGGTTCCTACGGCGGAGGTTCCTACGGTGGAGGTTCCTACGGAGGAGGCTCCTACGGAGGAGGCTCCAGGAGCTTCGGAGGAGGAAACTGCGGCCCCTGTTACCTCTGAGGCAGCAGCCCCGGGCTGGGCTCAGCTCCTCAGAAACATCCAAGGAATCCACTTTTCCTGCCTTTCTGGATCTCCCAGAGCTCTGGGAATTGTCCTTTGTGCTCCCTGCGCGTGACTCTGCCCCAAACCCCTCCCTGCCATTAAAGTTCTCTTGCATTCAAATTCCCAGCGTTGGGGTTTTTTTCCTTTTTTCAACTCATCTTTCTGCCTAATCCTTGAATTTGTGAGGATTGGAGGATTCTAAATGAGATTCATCCAGTTTATCCCACTCAGCACTGGGATTGAGGGTTGAACAACAAATTTTCCACCACATCCTTCAATATTTTCCTTATTTTTCCATCTTTGCATCCCTATTTTTGCCTCCCGTTTTCTTTTGCTGACCTGAAATTCTCTGGGATTTTGCCTCCTCTCCCCAGAGCTTCACTGCGATTGCAAACAAATTATCCAATTGTTTTCCAATTGAGCCTTTTCCTTCATCCCCATAAAGCTTTTGCTGGGAGCTGCTGGATTTATTCAGTGCAATCATTAAATTAATTGCAGATTAAAATTCCTGAACCTGTTTTTGGCACACCGGGAATTTAAGCAATTTCATTGCTTTAGTCGTGTGTCATCTAATTTTCTATTTATCTCCAGAGCTGTCAGTTAAAATATTTTAAAGCTGTTTTCACCTTAGAGAGAGAAGAAAAATAGATTTTCCTAATAGGAATCTCCCATAGGAACATTCTGTTTCCTCTGATATTTCCCATGTTTCAGATCACCCTTCTTGATTTAATAAATATTAACGATCCTGGAGCTCAAGGTGAAGTATTAAAACGAAATTTTAAATTTTTGGGGTGGTTCCTGATCTCCCTCCCGCATTCCCCAAGGGTTTTAACTCAGATTGAGCTCTCAATAAACCCGGGACTCACCCAGGCATGACTTTGTTTCCCCATCCCGGCAATAACGACGGAAAACAACAACACCGGGCGGGATCTGTGCTCCGGTGCCACTCCTGCCTTGGGAAACTCTCTCTTGCACATCGCGGTGACATTTTGCTGTCACATAAAAGCAGCCCTTTGATGACACCACAGCCGGGAGAGATTTCTCCACATCGTGGAGGATTTGGCACTGCCGGCTCGGGGTGGCGGCTAGGAAATCGAGGAGAGGTTCTCTGGTGGATTTGCTTTGCTTCCCCAATCCTCGGATTTTTATTTCGATTTGCATTTTTAAAAAAATATTCCTGAAAAATGTGTTTGGCTTTCCTAAAGCTCAGAATTCTGCAGGGAATGGCGATAATTCCTAAAATCTGGTTTTAAGTGTTTTAAGATGCTTCATCCAACCCTCAGTTTCGCAACCCACAATTACTCAAAAATTCCCATCCAATTCCCACAAAACCCCATAATTTCTGCTCAAGGAAGCCTAGGGAGGCAGAGGAAAGGATGGGACCGGAATGGAGAAAGGAAATCCCAACAAAATCTGATGATGCAGGAGGGTTTTAATAGGATACACTAGGGAATGACACACAACAGACACTCCTTCCTTCACCGTCCCAGGAGAATCCACCTCCCACCCACTGTTCTTCCCCTGGCACAGGAGAAATTCCATGCCAGGCCTTTCCAGTTGTTTTTCCTTCTTTTGGCACGACGAAAACGAGGAGCTGGCAGGCGAATTAGCACTGGAGGGTGATTAGCGGAGGCTGTTAATTAAAGACAAACGGGGAGCGCAGGGAAGAGCTGTGAGCCCAGTTTCCAGATCCCCCGAGCGAGGTTGGCTCCCGTGGATGATTTTCCCATCTCCGAAAGCCTGGCCCAGCCGCAGGTCTGGATGGTGGAGCTCCATCTCTGGGGTTCTGTGGAGCTCCATCTCGGGGTTCTGTGGAGCTCCATCTTGGGGTCCTGTGGAGCTCCATCTCGGGGTTCTGCGGAGCTCCATCTTGGGGTTCTCTGGAGATCCATCTCTGGGTTCTGTGGAGCTCCATCTTGGGGTTCTGTGGAGCTCCATCTCGGGGTTCTGTGGAGCTCCATCTCTGGTTTCTGCGGACCTCCAGCTGCCTCAGTTTCCCAGGCGGGAGCCGCGGCTGCTGCTGGTGTAGAACTTGCGGAGGTAGCAACCCCCGGACGATCCCCCACATGTGGACCCTCCATTCCCTGCCGAGGAACTCCCACATCCATAGGTTCCATAGGAACCCCCGGATCCATAGGAACCCCCAGATCCATAGGAACCCCCATATCCATAGGAACCTCCCACCCTTGACAGGCCACCATAGCTTCCCCCCACTGAGCTGTATGGGAGCGAACCACCGGAGGTTTGGGGCAGGGATGATGCCACAATGCTCTCCTGAGGGCAGGAGCTCAAGATGGGACCTGGGAAGGTGATGTAGACTGGAGGGGCGTAGACCAGGGCGGTGGAGTCGCCGCACGAGGCCACGCAGGGACCGAGGCCTCTGCTGTAGGCACAGGGCTCGGGACAGGTGACCTCACAGCCGGGCAGGCAGCGGGAGCTGATGCAGCTCATGGTTCTTGGAGTGGAGGAGGAGCTGGGAAGGGAGAGATGGAGTTAGGGAATGTCCCAGCACTGTCATAGTCAAAACCCCAAAATGAACTTCAGGGAAAAGTAGGATTTCACTGCCAAGTCCCCAGGCTAAAACCCCAAAATCTACTCCAGGGGAAAGCAGGATTTCACTGCCGCATCCTCAGAAAAAAAACCAAAATCAGCTCCAGGGAAAAGCAGGATTTCACTGTCGCATCCCAAGTCTGAAACCCCAAAATCTACTCCAGGGAAAAGCAGGATTTCACTGCCAAATCCCCAGGATGAAACCCCAAAATCCACTCCAGGGAAAAGCAGGATTTCACTGCTGTATCCCCAGGCAAAAACCCCAAAATCTACTCCAGGGAAAAGCAGAATTTCACTGCCATATTCCCAGGTTAAAACCCCAAAATCAACTCCAGGGAAAAGCAGGATTTCACTGCTATATCCCCAGGCTGAAACCCCAAAATCTACTCCAGGGAAAAGCAGGATTTCACTGCCAAATCCCCAGGCTAAAACCCCAAAATCTACTGCAGGGAAAAGCAGAATTTCACTGCCATATTCCCAGGTTAAAACCCCAAAATCAACTCCAGGAAAAAGCAGGATTTCACTGCTGTATCCCCAGGCTGAAACCCCAAAATCTACTCCAGGAAAAAGCAGGATTTCACTGCCATATCCCCAGGGAAAAACCCAAAATCTACTCCAGGAAAAAGCAGGATTTCACTGCCACATCCCAGGTTAAAACCCCAAAATCTACTCCAGTGGAAAGCAGGATTTCACTGCCAAATCCCCAGGCTAAAACCCCAAAATCAACTCCAAGGAAAAGCAGGATTTCACTGCTGTATCCCCAGGCAAAAACCCCAAAATCTACTCCAGGAGAAAGCAGGATTTCACTGCCACATCCCAAGTCTAAAACCTGAAATCAAGGACCAAATCCTGATTATTTAAACCTATCCCTACAGAGAACGAGAGAGAGCAAAGCTCAGCTTCAGTCCAACTCACCTGGAGTAGCAGGAGAAGTCAGGAGAAGGTTTGAGAAGACTCTGGAAATGCTGCTGCTTTTATACCCCTCGGAGGAACATCCCGGGACGTGAAACATCCCATAAAATCCCCAACCCTTACCAAATTCCCAATTTTTCCCTCCCCGTGACTCCTCTCACGCCCGCAATTATTTTCATAGTTCCCAATTAGCAAATCAACCCTCGACATATACAATCTGACTGTCGTATCGTAAATTCGGCTTTTTCATTGTGTGGGAATTTTACAGCCCGATTCCCTCGCAACATCCGCGGGATGACTGGGTTTACGGCAGGATCTGAACCCTGCTTGTTATTTTTCATTAATGATTTAAGTGAGGCCTGGACGGCTCAGCCCTGCAAGTTTGCACTAAAGGACAGCTTGGGTTTGGTGATGAGATAATTTTGATGGTCAACCTAAAGAACAGCTTGGGTTTGATGATGAGATAATTTTGATGGTCAGCCTAAAGAACGGCTTGGGTTTGATGATGAGATAATTTTGATGGTCAGCCTAAAGAACGGCTTGGGTTTGATGATGAGATAATTTTGATGGTCAGCCTAAAGAACGGCTTGGGTTTGATGATGAGATAATTTTGATGGTCAGCCTAAAGAACGGCTTGGGTTTGATGATGAGATAATTTTGATGGTCAACCTAAAGAACGGCTTGGGTTTGATGATGAGATGATTTTGAAGGTCAACCTAAAGAACGGCTTGGGTTTGATGATGAGATAATTTTGAAGGTCAACCTAAAGAACGGCTTGGGTTTGATGATGAGATAATTTTGATGGTCAGCCTAAAGAACGGCTTGGGTTTGATGATGAGATGATTTTGAAGGTCAACCTAAAGAACGGCTTGGGTTTGATGATGAGATAATTTTGATGGTCAGCCTAAAGAACGGCTTGGGTTTGATGATGAGATGATTTTGAAGTTCAACCTAAAGGACGGCTTGGGTTTAGTGATGAGATGATTTTGAAGGTCAGCCTAAAGGACGGCTTGGGTTTGATGATAATTTTGAAGGTCAACCTAAAAAACAGCTTGGGTTTGATGTTGAGATAATTTTGAAGGTCAACCTGGCTTGGGGGGAATTTCAGGAGGGATTTCCTCATGGAATGGGAGGTGGGAAGGAGGTTTGGAGAGGTCATCCCTGAAGGTGTCCGAGGAACAACTGGACATTGATGTGGTGACCAGGTGGACATGGGTCAAATGTTGGATTTGATGACCTTGGAGAGCTTTTCCAACCTAAACCATCCCGAAATTCTAAGTTTGGGATCCACCTTGGAGCATGGAGACCTGGTGATCTTGGGGTGGCACTGGTGACATCCTGGTGCCATCCTGGTGACAACGCTGAGCTCAGCATCCCCAAAATGAGTTTTGATCCAAATTACTCAGAAGGCTCAGAGCTTAGAAGATTTCACATGTCACTTCCAACCCTTGGAAACGTGTTTTGCTGTCTCATCCCCTCAATTCTCGGGTTCTGACCTCCATCCGAGGTCGGATGATTCCGTTTGGGAGGGATTGGACCGAAATCCGAGGATCACGCCCCAAATTGTGTGAGTGACACACGGGGAGCCACCTTCCTCCGAGTCACCGAAGGAAAACAAACACGGAGATCAACTCCTGTTTCCTTTGGAACCAGAATGATTTTTTTTGAAGCCAAAGGATTTTTTCTGTGAAGTGTGAGACAAAAGGGGAATTTTGGGTGTCGGATTTGTGTCACTCAAAGCAGGGCTGGAAACGAGCGCTAATTATGAGCTGAAATGAAAACAACGCCGAGGCTTAGGAGGATTTTTTTCTTTGTCAGTGATAAGAATTCAGCAAATGACCTCACATCCTCCTTATTGTCTAAAAATGGGATAAAAGGAGAGGGAGCTGAGAACTCTTCCATTCGTCCAGCTCCACTGATTTCTCCCTCCAAGACAACGGGGTAAGTCTGATCTCACTGCGCTCCTCAATATCTCAAATTTCTCCTTTTTCATCCTGCAAAATTCCAGCAATTCTAGAAAAGCTGAGGGGGAGAAGAGTGGATTTGGAAAAGTTGGGGGAAAGGGGAGAACAGAGGAAGGGAGAATTTCCCTGGGGATTTCCTGAAGTTACAGGCAAATCTCCCTCTTTGAAAAGAGAAATTTTTGGGACTTTCCTGAGCGTGGAATTGTTTGGGGATGAGGTAGTTCTGTCCCAGAGAAAAGGGGAAGATTATTTTTTGAAGGGTTCAGAGGCATGTGGTGGTAGGAAAGGAAGAACTGAGAAGCCTAAATAAGAGAGGAAGGAAGGAAACAGCAGGAAAAATGGGAATTTGTGAGGGAGGGTTGAACTGGGAGCAGCTGGAGAAGCAGGACAAGGTGTAACTGGTTCATACTGGGAATTCATACTGGGAATTCATACTGGGAATTCATACTGGGAGTTCATTCTGGGAATTCATTCACCTGCTGCTTCCTTCACCTCACCTCCTCATTCCCAGCTCCATCCCAAATCCCAAACAACCATGCTGACCAACTCCGAGTGCCTGCCGGCCTGCGAGGTCTCCTGCTCCCAGCCCTGCGCCTACAGCCGCAGCCTGGAGCCCTGCGTGGCTTCCTGCGGCGATTCCAGAGCCGTGGTGTTCCCTCCTCCCGTGGTCCTCACCTTCCCGGGCCCCACGCTCAGCACCTGCTCCCAGGAGAGCTTCGTTGGAGCTTCCCTTCCCTCGACGCTCGGGGCTTCCATCCCCATCGGCGCCGATGAGGGTTTTGGGGCTGGGGGATCGTTTGGGGCTGGGGGATCCTCGGGGATCGGGGGTCCCGTTGGATATGGGGGTTCCTTCGGTTCTGGGGGATTTGGGATGCAGAATTCCTTTGGGTCCTGTGGGTATGGAGGAGTGATGGGGGCGAGGGGGTCCTTTGGGGGTTCTTTTGGGTCTGGGGGCTCCTTTGGGGGTTCTTTTGGGTCCAGGGGTGGTGCTTTTGGCCGTGGAGGATCAGCGGGAGTGGGAAGTTCCTGCTACAGCCGCAAGTCCTACAGCAGCCGCTGTGGGTCTCGCCTGGGAAACTGAGGTTCATCCCACGGCGAAACCTCCCGGAAGGTGAAAAACCAGGACCTGGGTCTGGAATTCTGAGGTAGATCCATGGAAATCTGGCCAAGTTCTCCTCCTAGTGCTCCTCGTCGAAAGTTCTTCCGTGGGATGACATCTCTGCTGGAACTCTTTAATTGATCTTGGGATGATATTAATCTTGGTGGGGTGGGAATGATTCAGAATTCCAGGTGGGACTGGCTGTGAAGGCTCCAGCTTGTGACATCCGGTGGCTTTTGTCACCCGCTGGGGTGGCCTGGCTGCCCTGGGACCATCGATCAATTTCTGTTTTATTCCATTTCGTTTCTTTCATGTCTTAATAAAACTTTCAGAATCGCACTGACAGCTTCCTGGTTTTCCTTTCCACAAAATCCCAAAATCTTTTAGGTTGGAAAAGACCTCCGAGGTAATCGAGTCCAACCTTCGATCCCCAAAAAATGAGGTCACCCCTAAACCTCCCGATCCCCCAGTGGGTTGGGAATGGAAAAGGGGAATTGAGGTTGGATTTTGGGAAGGAATTGTTCCCTGGCAGGGCAAGGAGGTCCTGGCAGGAGTTATTCCATGAATTCCCAATCCCTGGAAGTGTCCAAGGCCAGGCTGGACAGGGCTTGGATCACCCTGGGATAGAGGAAACCCATGGGATGATATTTGGAAATAAAGGTTTGTTATTTCAATATTTTATTTCCATTATAAAATATTCAAATATTTTATTCCCAGCAGTTATTCCCATCCTTGCTGAGGATCAAAATAATTCCCTCAATCAAGGGAAATTCAAGGAGCAACTGGAAATGTCCCCTCACAACTGGCCTGGCTCCAGGGGTAAACTGGTTTTGACTGGGAGCTGCACCAGTTCATCCCTGGAATTATTCTGAATGATTAACCTGAATTATTCTGTTTTGTTTATTAGAATGGATAATGTGGGATGGATCAGAAAGGGGGAAATGCTTCACTGAGGAATTGCAGAATTTTTTGCATTTGCATTGAAGTGGAATTAGTTAAGAATTAAGAATTAGTGAGAATTATTTCCTGCACAAGAATTCACTTCTTTCAGACCAGTTTGAAAATAAAATTGAGATAAAATAAAAGCCAGAAGCCAAGGGTTGTGATGCAACAGGGCTTTAATACAAACAAAAAGTGGGACGAGGAAATGCAGAGTCAAAGAACGGAATCTCCACGTCAGAATTCCCATTCCAGAGTTCCCATTTCGGAATTCCCATTCCAGAATTCCCGTTATTCCAGCCGGGACTCCAACCCAGCAATCATTCCACGACTTTCTTTCTCCATCCGGATTCTTCCACAGCTGAGTCCCGTGGTTGGTTTGACTCTTCGGGTTTGGGGATTACAAAACACAGCAGGAGGGAGGGGAAAGGGATGGGAAATCGCGATCCTAAGCTTTGGAGGAGGGAGGGAACATCGCGATCCTAAGCCTTGGAAAAAGCACAACGAGATCCCAACAATCCCAACTCCAACTGGAACAGCTGGAGCAGGAACTGCTGGGAACATCTGGCTGTCAACTACTGCTTTTTATCCCTATTTTCCTCCGGATATTCCTCCGTTTCAGAGGGTTAAAAAGGCCCGTAATTCCCGTAGCGATACCTGTAATACCCTCGGGAAAAATAGGGATAATAATTCCTACCGAAGCTGGAGAAATAGGGGCTGCGGTAGAGACTTCCCAGGCGGGACATCCCACTCCCGCAGGATCCTTCTCCTCCCATTCCTCCTCCCATTCCCATTCCCCCGCAGGAGCCGTGGGATCCCATCCCGTAGGATCCGCCGCCTCCGCAGGATGATCCCATTCCTCCTCCTCCGGATCCCATTCCTCCTCCGGATCCCATTCCTCCTCCTCCAGATCCCATTCCACCCCACCCAGATCCTCCAGATCCCATCCCACCACCTCCAGATCCCATCCCACCTCCAGATCCCATCCCACCTCCTCCAGATCCCATCCCGCCACCACCAGACCCCATCCCGCCACCACCAGACCCCATCCCGCCGCCGATTTCGGGGATATCCGTGCCGACGATGCTCTCCTGGGGACAGGAGCTGATGATCGGCCCCGGGAATGTCACCACCACGGGTGGGGCGTAGATGATGGCCCTGGAGTCACCGCAGGAGGCCACGCAGGGCTCGCTGCAGCTGTTGACGTAGGGCTGGGGACAGGTGACCTCGCAGGGTGACGCGCAGCGGGCGCTCAGCAGCTGGCCATAGGAGGACATGGTTCCTGATCCGATCCTGGAGGGGAGGAAAATCCCAACGCCGTGAAAACCGGAGGGAAAAACGGGGGAAATCCTCAGATTCTGAGTTGTTTGGGGGTTTAGGTGTTTGATTGCCGATTTTAGTGGAGCTGGAGGGGAAAAATGGAGCAAAAATTTGTTCATGAGGAGGGAAATGAAGGTGAAAATAAATGGTTTTGTCCTGGAATTCTTAGGGGGAAAAAAATTGAGCTGGAGGGAGAAAAATGAACCCAAATTTATTCATGAGGGAGGAAATGAAGGGGAAAAGATGGAAATTTTGTCCTGGAATTCTTAGGGAGCTGGAGGAGAAAAATTGAGCTGGAGGAAAAAATTAACCCAAATTTATTCACGAGGGAGGAAATGAAGGTGAAAATAAATGGTTTTGTCCTGGAATTCTCAGGGAGCTGGAGGAGAAAAATTTAGCTGGAGGGGAAAAATTAACCCAAGTTTATTCATGAGGGAGGAAATGAAGGTGAAAATAAATGGTTCGGTCCTGAAATTCTTGGGGAGCTGGAGGAGAAAAATGGAGCTGGAGGGGAAAATTAACCCAAATTTATTCACGAGGGAGGAAATCTGGGGGAAAAGATGGAAATTTTGTCCTGGAATTCTCAGGGATGAGGCTGAGATGTCCAGGAGGAAATGGGAGGTGAATAGGAGAGGAATTCCCTTGGAATTTGCTGGGGAGTTGCATTGTGGGAATGGGGATTTGTGGGACGGTATTTGGGTGGATTTGAATCATCAAAACGTGCCAATTAGGGGTTAAAAAATTAAAATAATAATTAGAAAACAGTAATTTCTAAGGCACAGTCCACTCTTGCATAAATGGCACCAATCACAGGAGGTGAATTTCTGGGAGATCCCTAATTCTGTTCCAAATCCTCTCCAGAGCTCCAGGGAATTCTGGAATGAACCCTAAATAGCCACCTCTCCATAAATAAACCCTCAAATCCCCAAAAATCCCTCCCACTGACGCTTTTGTATTTCATAAAACTATAATATTTTATATTTTATTTCATATTCCTCTAACCAACTGAACCCCAACGGGCTCAGAGCATCAACTCCACCCCAATCCACCACCAAGCCATAAAACCCCACACATCAAAGCTCCCCATAAACCCAATTAACCTCCCAATTAATTAAGAGCTGATTCAGTGAAAACCCGACTTACCCAGGCGGGCGAGGAGAGCGAGTCACCCAGGGAGCTCCAGGGCCACCCGTGGGGAGCATTTTTATATCCCCACGCGGCGCGGGGAAACCGGGAGCCACCCTTGTGGAACGGAATGTTTTTCCCCCACTCCTTGTCGCAACCCTCTGGAAGGACGCCTCCGGATTAGGAGATAATTCCCATCCAGTCCCACACAGGGCGCTTCGCCCAGCCCGGGGCTCTGCCGGGAATTCCTCCGCGGGATCCCGAAAATATTCGCCTGGCGGTCGTTCTGTGGGGTTTTTAGTGGGATTTGTGTCGTGGGAAGTGAATTTGCACCATCAAACCAGGGGGATTTGCCCTAAAATTGGTGGATTTGCCCTAAAATATGTGGATTTCCCCTAAAATATTCGCCTGGCGGTGGTTCTGTGGGGTTTTTAGTGGGATTTGTGTCTTGGGATGTGAATTTGCATCATCAAACCAGGGGGATTTGCCCTAAAATATGTGGATTTTCCCTAAAATATTCGCTTGGTGTTCACTCTGTAGGTTTTTATGGAATTTGTGTCTTGGGAAGTGAATTCGCACCATCCAATGAGGGGGGTTTCCCCTAAAACAGGTAGATTTTCCCTAAAATATTCACTTGGTGGTCATTCTGTGGGGTTTTTAATGGGATTTGTGTAGTGGGAAGTGAATTCTCACCATCAAATCAGAGGATTTTCCCTAAAATATGTGGATTTTCCCTAAAACAGGTGGATTTTCCCTAAAATATTGGCTTGGTGGTCACCCCGTGGGTTTTTATGGAATTTGTGTCGTGGGAAGTGAATTTCCACCATGCAATGAGGAGGATTTCCACTAAAATTGGTAGATTTTCCCTAAAATATTCACTTGGTGGTCGCTCTGTGGGTTTTTATGGAATTTGTGTCTTGGGAAGTGAATTTCCACCATGCAATGAGGGGAGTTTCCCCTAAAACAGGTGGATTTTCCCTAAAAGAGGTTGATTTTCCCTAAAATATTCTCTTGGTGGTCACCCCGTGGGTTTTCATGGAATTTGTGTCTTGGGAATTGAATTCACACCATCAAATCAAAGGATTTTCCCTAAAACAGGTGGATTTTCCCTAAAACAGGTGGATTTTCCCTAAAATATTCTCTTGGTGGTCACCCCGTGGGTTTTCATGGAATTTGTGTCTTGGGAATTGAATTCACACCATCAAATCAAAGGATTTTCCCTAAAACAGGTGGATTTTCCCTAAAACAGGTGGATTTTCCCTAAAATATTCACTTGGTGGTCGCCCAGTGGGTTTTTATGGAATTTATGTCTTGGGATGTAAATTCACACCATCAAAAGAGGGGGTTTTCCCTAAAATTGGTGAATTTTCCCTGAAATATTCTCTTGGAATATTATTCTTTTATGAATTTTTTTAATGGCATTCCCACCACCCAATGATGGGGATTTCCCCTAAAATAGGTGAATTTCCACTAAACCAGGTGGATTTTCCCTAAAATATTCACTCTGTATGTCTGTGGTCACTTTGTGTTCACCTCGTGGGTTTTTATGGAATTTGTGTTTTGGGATATGAATTCCCACCACCCAATGAGGGAGATTTTCCCTAAAATAAGTAGATTTTCCCTAAAATATTCCCTTTGTGTTCACCCCGTGGTTTTTTATGGAATTCTCACCACCCAGTGAGGGAGATTTTCCCTAAAATACGTGGATTTGCCCTAAAATATTCACTTTACATGTCCGTGGTCACTTTGTGGTCACTCCATGGGTTTTTATGGAATTTCAAACTGAAATTTTCCTTTTCTCATCCCAAGTGGAAAGTTTGCTTCCTGGACAGGAATTCCATCAGCAATTCAACTTTAAAAAAAAAAGACATCCCGGAATTTTGTAATTCAGCAGAAATTCCTCATCTCAAGGGTTTCTCCACTTCAGAATAAACACCTAAAAATTACCCAAAACTGGGAAAAAAAATGGAATTTTCTTTCAGGAATGTGATTTTTGGAGGCCAAGATGGGGAGAGGAAGAATTCTTTGTAGGATTAGAGTGAAAAACCAGCCTGAAAAATGCCGATTTTGGGATTTCCAAGCTCACATTTCCATTTTAAAAAAATCCTTTTTTTCCCTCAATGGTAGTAAAAAAATTAAAACGAAAGGAAAACGCAAACAGCCGAAGAAATAATTTCATTTTTTATTTCGTGACTGAAATCAATCCGAGGAATGTGTGAAGCCACGAGATCCAAACCCAGAGCAGTCTGACTCACTTAATTCGCGGCAATTAAAAGCACCCGCTAATTAGGCTGATTGACAGCTGGAGAAATTCCAGGAGTTGCCAACCCCAATATTTGAGAAAAGTCCTTAAGAAAGAACTTCATCCCATTGTTTTGGGATTTTTTTTTCCCTCCGGTGGGGAGAAAATGGGTTTAAAACACAAAATTCCTCAAAAATCCTCAAGGTTTGGTTTCTGAAATTGTAATTTTTTTTTTTTCCCTGGAAGATTTAATTGAGGAATTTTTATTTTTTGGGATTTCACAGCGCTGATATTCCACTGAGATCCTCCCAGGGAAAAAAAAAATCAGATCCCAAATGCAAACCTCTGGCACAACCCCAAAATTCCTTTCACAACTCCCAAACCTGCCTGAGATCAAAGAGTTCTTGGGGAGATAAGAGAAAGAGGTGAACTCCCTTCCCTGGAAGAGAAATCCTGCTGGAAACATAAATTATAAAATAAAAAAAAAAAAAAAATCAGAAAATCAGGAAATATAGATTAGAAGTAACAAAAAAAAAAAAAAAAAAAAAAAAATCAGGAATTTTGGATTTTTCTGCTAAGGATTTCCAGAAGAAAAAAAGGGAAAAGGATATATTTTTACATTAAAAAAAATCAGAAAATAAGAAAATATAGATTAAAAGTAAGGGGAAAATGAGGAATTTTGGCTTTTTCTGCTAAGGATTTCCAGAAGAAAAATAAAAAAGAAAAAGGATGTATTTTTACATTTAAAAAAAACCAGGAAATCAGGAAATATAGATTAAAAGAAAGGGAAAAAATCAGGAAATATAGATTAAAAGTAAGGGAAAAAATGAGGAATTTTGGTTTTTTCTGCTAAGGATTTCCAGAAAAAAATTACATTTTTTTTGCATAAAAAAAAAATGAACTAAAGGCCATCAACTCGGGTCGAGGAGCTCCGAACTCACCTCAAACCAACCCAACTGCACAGATTTCCTGGCAGATTCTCCATCCTGTTTTTCCCTGGCAGGATGACGATGACGATGATGATGATGATGTTGTTGTTGTTGTTGTTTTTGCCATCCGTAAATTGATTTTCTGCCTCTCGGAATTGCAGAGCTCCTCTCTGATCCTTCGCTGCTGCTTTGCATGCGGAGATGGAATCAGAGGAAGCTGCCGGAGCTGCTTTGCTCTTCCCCTGTAATTTGGTTAATTAGCAGGAAATCATCGCAGTCATTAGCCAGGATCGGAGCAGAACTGATGCTTAACTCGCGTTTCCCCCCAGATTTTATCGGGGAGGTTTGATCGGGGAGAATAAACAGGCTTGGGAATGAAAATAAAATAAAATAATAAAATAAAACAAAATAAAATAAAATAAAATATTTAAAAAATATAAAATAAATAAAATAAAATAAATTTAAAATTAAAATATTAAAATAAAATAAATTAAATTTAAAATATTAAAATATATAAAATAAACTAAAATATATGAATATGAAATAAAAAATAAAATAAAATAGAAAATAAAAGTAAAATAAAATAAAATATATAAAATATAAATAAAATAGAAAATAAAATAGAAAAAATCGAAAAATAGAAAATAAAATAGAAAAAAAATAGAAAATAAAATAGAAAATAAAATAAAATAAAATAAAATACATAAAATATAAATAAAATATAAAATTAAATAAAAAAAAATATAAAATTAAATTAAAATTAAATATAAAATTAAATTAAAAATTAAATTAAATTAAATTAAATGAATGTCAATCACGAAATAAATATTTTTATAAAATGTAATGGTTTGTAAAATTCCCCAAATAAAATTTGGGAATCACTGCATGAAGTCAAGGCTGGTTTGGCTCCCAGAATTCCCATTTTTCTCCATTTATAACTCAATTCACTCAGTTCAATCCCATAAAAAATTCCATTTTTCACAACATTTTCCTCTCCCTGCACTCAGAACTGAGGGAGATGCTTGACTCAGATGGAATTTTAAATTTCTATTTATTTACTTCTAAATTTATATATTTTTTTTTGCATTCACCCAGATCTGAGATCCCAAACCCTGCAGTCATCCCGGCTGTCAATCATCCAACCCCAAATTTTGTCACCTCGTGGCTGACAGGGGAGAATGGAGGATTTTGGGATGGGAAGGTGGATTTTGGGATGGGAAAGAGAATTTTGGGATGAGAAGGGGGGTGGGGGGGGGGGGGGGGGGGTGGGGGGGGGGGGAGAATTTTGGGATGAGAAAGAAGATTTCGGGATGGAAAGGAGAATTTCAGGATGAGAAGGAGGATTTCGGGATGAGAAGGAGGATTTCTGGATGGAAAGGAGAATTCTGGGATGGAAAGGAGAATTTTGGGATCGAAAGGAGAATTTTGGGATGAGAAGGACAACTTTGGGATGAGAAAGAGGATTTCAGGGTGAGAAGGAGGACTTCAGGTCAGGATCCTTGGAGGCAGCTGGAATTTTGGGAATTCTGTAATTTTTTGATTCCTCTCTTCCTTTTTTTTTTTTGTTTTTTTAATTTTTTTTTGTCTTTTCCACATTTTTCACTCCATCCCTTTTCCCAGCAAATTCCAAGAGGAATCATCTCCCCCACATTTCCTCCTGGATTTCTCAGCCTCATCCCAAAGAATTTTCCATGTTTTTCCCTGGATTTCCTCTCTCCCGGCCAACTCTGAGGACATTTTTTTCCCCTCCAGCTCCACCACGGGCGGCGATTAAGGAATTCAGGAAACTCCGGAAGTGAGGAATTCAAATTCTTCCCAGCCACCTCGGGGATGATGACAGCAATCCCGATTTCCCGGGAATCTTTCATCTCGGAAACAAATCAGGGATAATGCTCTGTAATTCCCGGGATAAAACCCCAGGCGACGCGGAATTGCGGAATTGCAGCCCCGGGGGAATTCCGGGTGGAATTTGGGGTTTGTCCAACATCCCGATGGCTTTTCCAGCTCAGGGTGACCTCCTTGGGGATTTTCCGGGATTCTGGAATATTCCGAGTTGGGATGGAACCTCAAGGATCGTCGTTGGTTCGCGAACGGAATCGTCCCAAAATCCCAAATCATCCCTGAGAAATCCCAAAATCTCATCCTGGGATTTCGTGGAGCTCCTGGGTTGGGATCAGCTCATCCTTGGTTCCAAATGGAATAATTCCTGAGAATTCCCAAAATGTCATCCTGGGATTTTATGGAGCTGCCAGGTTTGGATCAACTCAACTCAGCCCAACCCCAAATCCTGGGAGATCCATAAATCCATAAATCCTGGGATTTGGGAAGGAGATTTTGACTTTCCTGGAGGAGCTGGGATTGTCCAGGGATGGAATGGAGAATGCTGAGGGAGGTGGGGAGCTCATCCCGGAGCAAAGGGGGAATTTTGGGATCTGCCAGGTGGGAATTTGGGGAAATTCCTGCTGGAAAAGGGAAAATCCTCGGAAGGGTTTGGAGTTTCCATGGCTGGAGGTGTCCAGGGAATTCCTGGGATTTGGGATTGGGGATGTTGATCCATCAAAGCTCAGACTTGGATCACCTTGGAGTTCTTTCCCAATCTCAGGGATTTGGGGATTTTTTTGGGATTTTTTTGGGATCCTGGAGTTGGGAAGGAGCTGGAAAATCCCGGGATGGGGATGGAGAATGCAGAGGGAGCTGGGGGAGCTCATCCCCGGAGCAAAGGGGGAATTTCGGGATCTGCCAGGGGGGATTTGGGATCTGCTGGCAGGGAACAGGGCCAGGACAGGAGGGAACGGCCTGGAGCTGAGCCAGGGGAGGCTGCGGCTGGGAATTTGGGGAAATTCCTGCTGGAAAAGGGAAAATCCTCGGAAAGGTTTGGATTCCCATGGCTGGAGGTGTCCAGGGAATTCCTGGGATTTTTTCTGGGATCGATCCCAGCTCGGACTGAATGTTTTGGGAATTCTTTCCCGACTCCAGGGATTTTGGGATTCCAGAGATCTGTTTCTCGGTGCAGTTTGGGGTTATTTGGGACATCCCAGGAGTTCCACCCTGGCGAATAATTAATTCTAATACTTCATTAGCGCCTGTGGAATTAACGAACGCCGCCGAGCCAATCCCCATTATCGCCCCATGGCTCACCCAGGCGTGGCGCTGAGATCCCATTTAATCCCCCGTTAATGAGCGAGATATTAATTAAATCTTCATTTGCCTTCGTTGCCTCATTAAAAGCTGCTCGTCTCAGCAAGAAAACCTGGCAGCTGCCTCCGAGTTCCTTCAAGGATTAAACTCAGGGCTGGTGGCCAAAAATCCTGTAAAAAATTCATTTATTTTTTGGGTTTAAAGAGGGAAAAGGATCTTTTCCCGGAAAGAAAGGGAAATTTTGTCTATCCAGAGGAAATCTTGGAATTTTTTTTTCTGGTTGCAATTATTAGTGGAGCTCAAAGAGGTTGAAGGTTTGGCTCGAATAAAATCTGTCAGAAATTCCAGCGCTCTCCTTGCTCCCCGAATTCACCAGGAATTGGAATTGCTGGAAAAGGGAAATGGGTTTGGGCTGAAAAAGTGGAAATTTTGGTTGGATTTGGGGAAGAAACTGTTCCCTGTGAGAAACTGGGATGGATTTTCTGGAGAAGTTGGGATTTCTCCATCCCTGGAAATGTCGAGGACACCAAGAAAATGGAAAGGAGTTGGAATGAGATGATTTTAAGGATTTTTTTCCAACCCAAACCATTCCAGGATTTTACGATTCCGAGGGATTTAAGGAGCCCTGAGCTCATCCCGAATTTTGGGAATTTAATGATAGGTTGTGGGGAACGACCCTGTTAATAATGGGTGTGTCAGGTGGAGAATCCTTGGAAAATTTGGGGCACTTTGGGCATGGTATCATTTACCCCCAAAAAATGGGAATGTTCTGGAAGGGAAAAGTCTGCAGGGAGGAGTTTGGGATGGGAAATTGGGAATTGGATCATCCTGGAGCTCATTTCCATCCTGATTCCTTGGACAATTTGGGGCATTTTGGGCACTTTGGGCATTTTTTATCCCCAAAAAATTGGAATTTTCTGGAAGGGAAAGGTCTGCAGGGAGGAGTTTGGGATGGGAAATCAGGAATTGGACCATCCTGGAGTTCATTTCCATCCCAAACCATCTTAGGATTCCGTGGAAATCGGAAAGGAGGAATAGCCGATAAAATAAAAATATACAAAATTAAAAAATATAAAAATCCCTATGAAAATATGGGAATGCTGGGAGAGAAACTGGTGGGATTTGTGGGAAGCAGGAAAAGCAGGAAAGAGCAGGAAAAGGGAAAAACTGGCAGGAAAATGAAAAATTATCTATGTGAGCTTGGTTTTCCTGGGCTGCGGAGCAAAATATTAATAATAATATCAATAATATTCATATTATTAATATTATTAACATCATAGCTAATAATTATAAGAAGAATAATAAGAAACCAGGAATTACCAAGAAGACCAAGAATACCAATAATACCAACAATACCAAAAATACCAATAATACCAATAATACCGATAATAATAATAATAATGATGATTATGATGATAATAATAATAATAGGGTGGGAATTTGGGGATATTCCCCCTGGAAAAGGGAAAATCCTCAGACAGGTTTGGATTCCCATGGCTGGAGGTGTTCAGGGAATTCCCAGGATTTTTTCCGGGATCGATCCCAGCTCAGACTCAACCTTGGACTTCTCTCCCAACCTAAATACACCTGGATCTCCCTTAAAAAAAAAAACCTAAAAACCTAAAAAAGGAATAATTTCTACTCCTCCTCTCCCCGTGGAGCTGGAGGTTGTCCAACTCCTGGCGCCGATGAGTCAATCCCGAATTTTTCGGCTCCGCCCAGGCGGTGACCTCCTTGCCGGAGTTTTCCCAACTTCCATCCAACGAGAAGTGTGGGATCGGCGAGGTTGATCCTCGAGATATCCATCGGGGTGGTTGCGTCACCCTCAGAATTTGGGGCACCGAAAAATTCGGGCGGGAAAAACGCGAGGAATGGCGGGAATTCCCAAAAGGCGACGGGGAAAAATTGAAAAATAATTGAAAATTTAAAAAAAAGGGGGAAATTGAATGTTGGAAAGGATTGTTTTAGGGGGAAAAGGTTTGAGGGGAGGTGGGAAAAATTCCCATTTCCTATATGGATGTCCAGGTGGGATGGATGAACGTGGAGAAAGTGAAATCCAGAAAAAAAAAAAAATCAAAAAAATCCGGCAAAAAGTGAAATTCAGGAAAAAAATCCAGCAAAAAGTGAAATCCAACAAAAACATGGATAAACCTCCTCGGGAGTTGGAATTCTGGAGGAGAATCCAACCCTGAGGTAGGCGAGGAATTCCGAAATTCTGATTGTTCAAGGGCAGCTCTCAAAAAAAAAAATGGGATTTGGGATTTTTCCAACTTTTCCCAGTTAGGGAAATTTCCTTGGGAAAGAAAATGAGGAAAACGTTGTGGCGATGTGGAATAATTTTAATGGGGAGGGAAGGAATGAGAGTGAAATAAAATAGAATGAAATGAAATAAAATAAAATAAAATTAAAATTAAAAAAAAAAAAAAAAAAAAAAATTAAATTAATAAAACTTTATATACAAATAATTCATTTCCACACAGATTTTCCCCACTTTTATTAAAATCAAACAGAAGGAAATGGATTTTTTTCCCTTTCCCGAAAGTGAAAATCCCGGAAGTAGCGATGGGATTGTGTTTGGATTTATCCCGAGGAAAAGGGAATTTCCTGGTGAGTAATTCCCATAAAAGCTTAACGAGGCCTGGCTTGGTCAGGTCTGACCAGGTTTGGGATCTTCCTGGATTTCCTGGGAAAACCACAGGAAAAAAGCAAATTTCACCCAAAAATCCAACTCCAACTGATGGGAATTTTTTAATCCCAAAATCGGGAGGAAGGGAATTAACGGGTTGGGAATGTCTGAGGGAGGAAAAAACTTAAAAAATGACCACGTTTGGGATTTTCCTCGATCCCTGTCTGCCTGGATTTCCCGGGAAAACCACAGGAAAATAACAAATTTCACCCAAAAATCCAATTCCCAAATTATCCCGAAATCAGGAGAAAGCGAATTTCACGGCTTGGGGGGAAAAAACCCTTAAAACCCTTAAAAACACCCCAACCTTAAAAAAAACCCCCAAATTAATCTGAACTCAAACTCCCAAATCCTCCGGAGAATTCGGATCGAGGTCGGATCAACATTACACTTCCAAAATTTCATTTTCCTCATTTTCTTCATCCGCATTTCCCATTTCTGGCTTTTCCGCCTCTGGAATTTTCTCCTCTTCCCCGTTCCCGGCCTCTCCCTGGCTCCTGGAGCTTCTCCTCCGGCAGGGATGGATCCAGCGGGAGCTGAAGATGTAGGAGCAGCGCCTGGACCTGGATTTTGGGGCGAAACGGCCGGAATCCGCGGATTTTGGGGCGAATCCTCCGGAATCCGCGGATTTTGGGGCAAAACGCCCGGAAAACGGGATTTCCGCGCTGAGGGATCCCAGGGAAGCTCCACGCAGGATTCCCGCGGATCCCAACCCCGTCTCGCGTGGATCTGCTCCAAATATGGGCCTGGAGGTGGATTTTGGGGCGAAACGCCCAGAAAACGGGATTTCAGCTCCGAGGGATCTCAGGGAAGCTCCAGGTGGAATTCCCGAGATTTCCTGCGGACAGGAGGTCAGGACTGGCCTGGATTTTGGGTCGAATCCTCCGGAAAACGGGATTTCTGCTTGGAGGGATCGCAGGGAAGCCCCTGGCGGAATTCCTGAGGATCCCAGTGAGATTTCCTGCAGACAGGAGGTCAGGATCGGCCTGGATTTTGGGTCGAATCCTCCAGAAAACGGGATTTCTTCTCTGATGGATCCCATGGAAGCTCCAGGCAGAATTCCTGAGATTTCCTGCAGACAGGAGCTCAGAATTGGCCTGGATTTTGGGTCAAATCTTCCGGAAAACGGGATTTCCGCGCCCAGGGAAGCTCCTGGCGGAATTCCCAAGATTTCCTGCGGACAGGAGCTCAGGATTGGCCTGGATTTTGGGTCGAATCCTCCAGAAAACGGGATTTCTTCTCTGATGGATCCCATGGAAGCTCCAGGTGGAATTCCTGAAATTTCCTGAGGACAGTAGGTCAGGATTGGCCTGGATTTTGGGTCGAATCCTCCGGAAAATGAGATTTCTGCTTGGAGGGATCTCAGGGAAGCTCCTGGCGGAATTCCCAAGATTTCCTGCGGACAGGAGCTCAGGATTGGCCTGGATTTTGGGTCAAATCCTCCGGAAAGCGGGATTTCCGCGCCCAGGGAAGCTCCAGGCGGAATTCCCGAGGATCCCACGACGGTTTCCTGCGGGCAGCAGGTCAGGATCGGCGCCGGGAACGTCACAACCACGGGAGGAGGGAAGATGACGACTCTGGAGTCGCCGCAGGAAACGGCGCAGGGCTGGCTGGAGCTGCTGGCCGAGGGTTGGGGACATCGAGCTGGGAATTCTGGGAACATCTGGGATCAGCTGGGGACAACCTGCGGCGGAAAAAAAAATGAAAAAAAAAAAGTAAAAAATGTAAAAAAGGATGAAATTTATTCCTGTTTGTCACTTCGGCTTTTTCACTTAACCTTTTAGTTTCGCTTTTTAAAAATGTTGTTTCGTTTTTTACTGCACTCTATGTTTTTATTTAACATTTTAATTGAGCATTTTAATGGGTTTTAAAAATGTATTTAATTTTTAATGTCATTTTCAAAAAAATATTCTATTTTTAATGTTATTTTTGAGATCTAAATTTAATTTAATTTTTAAAAATTCATGCAATTTCTAATGTTATTTTGAATGTTTAAATTTAATTTAATTTTTTTAAGTCTATTCAATTTTTAATGTTATTTTTTGCCATTTTTATTCCATTTTTTTAACTCTGCTTTTAAATCCAACTTCCTCTTTTCCCCACCTTCCCAAAAATCCCCATCCTGGCTCAATTCCCTGCTTTTCCATCCTGATTTTCCTGATTTTCTGATTCCATTCCCTGATTTTCCATCCCTTCCCACCTGATTTGTTTATCTCCTCCTGCCCAACCCTTGGGATAATCACACCCCGAAAATTCCAGAGCCTCCGATTGCTCCCGGATCCTTGATTTCCGTGGATTCTCCCAGAATTCCTGGGAAAATCCTTCCTCCAGCAGAATTCCAGAGAATTCCGGTGAGCCGAGAATTCCACAGGGAATTTTTGTGCCAAAATTTTATTTTTCCCTGAGTTTTTAACTCGTTTTTTTGTGGAATTTTCCTGGGAAAATCCTTCCTCCAGCAGAATTCCAGAGAATTCTGGTGAGCTGAGAACTCCACAGGGAATTTTTTTGCCAAAATTTTTATTTTTTCCTGAGTTTTTCACTCATTTTTGGTGGAATTAATTCCAGGAAATATCCTGGGATTTACCTGATTCCCGATAAAAATCTCCTTTATTTTTATCCCTGGAGAATTCCAGGCTCTTCCTGAAGTTCCTTCCGAGGTAAGTGTTGTGTTAAATCCCAAAATTCCTGAATTTTTTCTCCAAAGATTCTGCTGGAAAAGTTGTGGAAAATCCCATTATTTATCTCATGGGGATAAATTTCCAGTGGAGATCAAATGCTCTTTTCAGAGAATTCCCAAAATTTCTGGGTGGGAAAATAACGGAATTGGAGTCTCTTCTGCCCAAAATTTGAGTTTTGCACCAAAAACAATCCCTGGCTGGTTGGAAATTGGGGGAAAAAACCAACTTTTTAGGGAAATTTGCTCTGGTTTGGATTATTCTGGCTGGAAAAGAAGGAGGAAAGATTTTTCTCCCTTTTTATCCTGTTGGAAATTAAATCTGATTTATGGACAATAAAATCTTGGAGGGGAAAAATAGCAAAAAATCTGTTTTCCTCCAAATTTTCCAATGAAAAAATAAGAATAAAATATCACTGAGCATCCTGATTTCTGGATCCTTTAAAATCCCTTCCATCCCGAAATATTCCATGATTTCCGGACAAACTCATCCAAATCCCACCGGGAATTAAAACCAAAGTGATTTTAATTTATTATTAATGGATAACGACCACGTCCCAGCAGATTTTTTGGGGAATTTTAACAAGAATTCCAACCCTAATTTGATATATTTTTAAAACTGAGCTCCACCCCAAATATCCAACAAAAATAATTCCCGGCGGGAAAAATCCCTTGGAATTTTTTGGAGACGCGGAATTCCCGTTAAACCGAATTTTTCCCCCAAAAAAGAATAAAATAATGAAATATTTTTCCCAAAAATAATTCAACTCACCGATATTCCAGGCGGGAATGGATGGGAATAACCTGGGAAACCCGAAATCCTCGGAGTTTTATAAGAACTCCCGAAATTCCAGGGAAGCTGAGCCAAGCCTGGGGCACGAGGTTTTAATTGCTCTTCCCTCATGTGTAATAATCGTCTTAATTGCTGCTAATTAATTTTTGTTTTCGGGGGTTGTTTACCCCCATGGTTGTATCTTCCATGGGAAATCCTTTGACATCCAGAATTCCCTTTGTTTTGGGGTTTTTTGGGAATTTTTTTTGTTTTTTGAGGTTTTATTTAAATGGAAAAATTAATTCTGGAGGTGATTGTACCATTTCCGGCTGGATTTGGAATTCTGGGATGAATCCTGAGGTGGAAAGGGAATTAAATCTCAAACAATTCCCACTTTTTTCCACGGGTGGGGAAATTCCCACTATCCCAGATTTCTCCAAACCCAATCCCGATTTTCCTTGGGCTGAAAAAAATAATCCTGTGGAAAATGGATGAATTTAGTGGAATTTTGCTGATTTTCCAAGGATTTGGGTGGATTTTTGGAAATGAGAGAATGCCAGGATTCTGGAATGGGAATTTCAAATCCATGACATTTTTGGGATTTTTGGGATGGTTTTGGAATAATCCCCTACAAATTCCCTAAATAATCTCTCCCAGTCCTTTCCCACGTCCAGCTGGAATTTCCCAGAGCTCCTTCGGACCAAATTTTGGGGGAATTTTGGGGAGAAATCCACTGTTTTGCTTAAGGAATATTCCAAAATCTCTGGAAAACAACATCCTGTTGATTTCCATTCCCATCCAAACATTCCAAAATATTCCAAAGCTGCTCCAAACCCCGAGGAGCTTTTCTGGGATAATTTGTTATTTAGATTTCGAGGATAAAACGCTTTGCATGACTGAATTGCTGGTGAATATTCCTGATTTGTTTTGAATCCCCACGCTGGGTGGGAACCTCGTTATTGGGATTATTTTCCTTATTTCCAATTCCAAGTTTTCGGAGGGTCATCCCAAAAAATTCCGGCTCTGGAATTCCGATGGAGGTTGATCCCATCGAGCTCTGTTATCCTAAATTTCTGGGATTGTGGGGAAAATCCCGTTTTTTGTGGTCTGATAATTCCGTGGATCTCTCGGAGGCTCCTGAGCCAATCCCTGATTTCAGATTTATTTATATTTGAGATTGAGATTTCCTCCTTTAATGCAGGAAAAAATCCCTGGAAAATCGGGAATTTCTGTTCCTGCAAAATTCCCACTTGATTTCTGGGAACTCTGCGAGGGAACTCCTTTGGGAATCAGGAATGGGAATGGGAATAATGGCAATGGGAATGGGAATGGAATGGGAATGGAATGGGAATGGGGAATGGGATTGGGAATGGAATGGAATGGAATGGAATGGAATGGAATGGAATGGAATGGAATGGAATGGAATGGGGATGGATTTGGAATGGGAATGGGATGAGGAATGGGAATGGGAATGGGATGGGAATGGGAATAGGGATGGGAATGGGAATGGGGATGGGAATGGAATGGGGAATGGGGATGGGGATGGGAATGGAATGGGGAATGGGGAATGTGATTGGGAGTGGGAATGGAATGGGAATGGGAATGGGAATAGGAATGGGAATGGGAATGGAATGGGAATGGAATGGGAATGGAATGGGAATGGGGATGAATGGGAATGGGAATATGAATATGAATGGAAATGGGAATGGGAAATGGGAAATGGGAATGGGAATGGCAATGGGAATGGGAATGGGAATGGGACTGGGAATGGGAATGGGATTGGGAATGGGGCTGGAATGGGATTGGGAATGGGAATGGAAATGGGAATGAATGGGAATGGGAATGGAATGGGAATGAATGGGAATGGGAATAGGAATGGGAATGAATGGGAATGGAATGGAATGGAATGGAATGGAATGGAATGGAATGGAATGGGAATGGGATTGGGAATGGGAATGGAAATGGAAATGGAATGGGAATGGGAATGGAATGGGAATGGAATTCCTCCTGCAGCTCCCCGTTGTCACCACAAGGCGGCAGCACCGCCCCAGGTTCCCTTTTCCAGGTCTCGTGACTTTTCCAGCTGCAAATCCCAGCTGGAAACATCTGGATGAGGGAGGAGAAGGGGAGCTGGAGAACCTCAGCGCCATCCTCGTGTGGGGAGAGCGGAATTCGGGCAAAATCCTGCTCGGAGATATCGTCGAGTTTTTATTTTGTCCCTTCGCTCAGCGAATCGAGAATTCGGATATTTATAATTTAACCTTTTCCTGCCGATCCATCCCTTCTTCCCGATTTTTCGGGGAATCATGGAGATTATTCACCTTTGGGGTGACCCCGCTGTGGCCTTGCAGGACCTGAAGGGAACTTAGGGAGAGATTTTTCCCAAAGGAGAAAAATCCTGGAGTGGCAGGAAAAGTGGGAATTGGGTTCAGAATTGGGAAATTCAGAATTTCCCGTTCCCAGACAGATCCGTGGCAGCCCTAAAATTGGGATTATTTTATTTATTTTACCCGAAAGAGTGGTGTAACAACAGGGAATGTTTGGTTTTGTTTGTTTGTTTGCTTTTTTCCCAGGAGTAGGAATTAGAAACGCTTCTTTTAGTAAAATAAAATCAGAAAAATGAAAAAAAAATTAGGGAAATAAATGAGGCAGAGTGCAGGAATTCAACCCGAGTTTAATGGGATTGGCGCAAGCAGAGCAGAATTGATCCAAAATCGGTAAATCCTGGCTGCAAACATCTCGATTTGAGGAGCTCAGAGCTCCTCAGCCTCTCCCCGACACCTTCCAGGGGCTGGAAAATCCGAATTGGGGGTGAAATAAAACTGGGAATTCACTTTGTGGGTTTAATATGGACACGATTTGGGGTTAAACCGGGTTTGGGAACGATTTGGGGTTAAACCGGGTTTGGTGGGTGGAAATGGGGATGGAGGGAGAATCACCCCAAACCTCAGGGAATTCACTTTGTGGGTTTAATATGGACACGATTTGGGGTTAAACAGGGTTTGGGGGGTAGGAAATGGGGATGGAGGGGAATACCCAAACTAGGGAATTATTGTGGGTTAAGGGAACGATTTGGGGGAAAATCGGGTTTGGGGGGCAGGAAATGGGGATGGAGAAGGAATCATCCCAAACCTCGGGGAATTCAATTTGTGGGTTTAATATGGACATGATTTGGGGGAAAATGGGGTTTGGAGGGTGGAAATGGGGATGGAGGAGGAATCACCCCAAACCTCAGCTCCGTGGAGGGAGGAATCACCCCAAATCTCAGGGAATCCACTTTTTGAGTTTAATATGGACACGATTTGGGGTTAAACCAGGTTTGGGGATGGAAATGGGAACAGAGGGGGAATCACCTCAATCCTCAGGGAATTCAATTTGTGAGTTTAATATGGATGCGATTTGGGGGAAAATCGGGTTTGGGGGGCGGAAATGGGAATAGAGTGGGGAATGACCCCAAATCTCAGCTCCATGGAGGAGGAATCACCCCAAACCTCAGGGAATTCACTTTATGGGTTTGACATGGGAATGATTTAGGGGAAAATCGGGTTTGGGAGGCAGGAAATGGAGATGGAGGGAGAAATCACCCCAGTCCTCAGGGAATTCAATTTGTGAGTTTAATATGGACATGATTTGGGGTAAAACCAGACTTGGAGGACAAGGAATGGGAACAGAGCAGGGAATCACCCCAGACCTCAGGGAATTCACTTTGTGGGTTTAATATGGACACGATTTGGGGTTAAACCAGGTTTTGGGGGGCGGCAATGGGACCAGAGCCGGGAATCATCTCCACTCTGAACTCCATGGAGGAGGAATCACCCCAAACCTCAGGGAATCCACGTTATGGGTTTAATATGGACACGATTTGGGGTTAAACCAGGTTTGGGGCGCAGGAAATGGGAATAGAGTGGGGAATGACCCCAAATCTCAGCTCCATGGAGGAGGAATCACCCCAAACCTCAAGGAATCCACGTTATGGGTTTAACAAGTTTATGGGGAAAAACCGGGTTTGGGGATGGAAATGGGAACAGAGCAGGGAATCACCCCAAACCTCAGGGAATCCACTTTATGGGTTTAATATGGTCACGATTTGGGGTTAAACCGGGTTTGGGGGGCGGAAATGGGACCAGAGCCGGGAACCATCTCCACCTCCTGCCCCGTTCCAGCCTCTCCTCCTCACCAGAGCCACTTGGAGGCGCAGCGGCTCTTCTTGCCGTGCGCCGAGCGCTTGGCTCCCGCCGCGGCCAGGCGGGACGGGCGCGGGGAGCTCCGCGGGAGCGCGCAGCGCGGTTTGCCGGCCAGCAGCGCGGAGCTCCGCGCCACCTTGGTTGTCACCTCCGGCGCCACCTTGGTCACCTGCGGGGCCACCTTGGTCACCTGCGGGGCCAGCTTGGCCGTCACCTCCTTGCGCTGGCGACACTCCGGGCTCACCTGGGCGCTGCTCAGGCGCTGCTCGGAGGAGTAGCGGGGCGCGCACTCCTGGGTGGGGTAACCCCGCGAGCAGCGGTGCTGAGCCAGCAGCTCCTGCAGGAAGGACGCGTGGCCCGCGCCGGGCTGCGGGGGACACTCGGTGACGCCGCGCAGAGGCGCCGAGTAGCCGCCGGTGGGCTCGGCGCAGCGCTGGGGACACTTGGCGACCTTGTGCGAGCGGCACTGGCCGCGGCAGGAGGCCGAGGAGCGCGGGGCGCACGGAGGGTAGCGCAGCTTGCGCGGCTCGGGGCAGCGCGGCGCGCAGGGCGGCAGGCTCCTGGCCGCGCGCTTCTTGTCACCTCCAGGGCTTTCCGGCGTCGCCGGGGCTTTGGGGACAGCGGCCGCCCTGGGGAGGGGCAGCAGCCGCGCGGTGTCGCCGGGCTCGGGGCACAGCACGAGGCACTTCTGCACCAGCGGCTGGCACGGCAGCAGCGACAGGCGGGTGGCGCCGGGAGGGGACAGCGCGCCTTGGGGACAGCTCTGCCAGCGCGGCGCGGGGCTCTTGGTGACGCTCAGGGGGTGGCAGGTGTTGGCGAAAGCCTCCAGGTGAGGCGGGAGTGGCTCCGGGGGAGGAATTTGGGGTGCGGCGGGAGGAGGCAGCGCTCGCCGGGGTAGTGCATGGCGGAGGGAGGAGATGAAGCTGCGCGGAGAGGGAGGAAAAAGGGGGGAAAAAAGGGAAAAAAATTGGTTAAAATTTTTTTGGAGCTTGGTGTGTTTTTTACAGTTTGGGTAGAAAGGGGAGAACAAATCCCTGATTTAAAAAAATTAAAGCTTGTTTTCCAGAGGTGAAAGAAAAACCTGATTAAAAAAATTTAACCTTGGTGTGTTTTCTACGGTTTGGGTAGAAAGGGGAGAACAAATCCCTGATTTAAAAAAAAAATTAAAGCTTGGTGTGTTTTCCAGCAATTCGTGCAGAAAATGGAGAACAAAACCCCTGATTAAAAGAATTTTAAGGTGATATATTTTCCAACAATTTGGGCAGAAAATGGAGAACAAAACCCCTGAACAGAAGAATTTTAAGGTGTATTTTCCAGCAATTTGGGCAGAAAATTGAGAACAAATCCCCTGATTAAAAGAATTTTAAGGTTATATATTTTTCAACAATTCGTGCAGAAAGTGGAGAACAAATCCCCTGATTAAAAAAAAGTCAAGCTGGGAAATTTTCCAACAATTTGGGCGGAAAGCAGCGAAAACAAATCCCGGATTAACAGAATTTTAAGGTGTATTTTCCAGCGATTTAGGCAGAAAATTAAAAAATATTAAAAGAATTTTAAGGTGATATATTTTTCAACAATTCGTGCAGAAAGCGGCGAACAAAACCCCTAAATAGAAGAATTTTAAAGTCTATTTTCCAACGATTTCTGAGCCAAAACTGCCGGAAAATTTGGGGTTTGGTGATTCAGCAGCCAGACTCGCCCAACCTCGCCCTGCTCTGCTCGCCGCCCTGGGAAAAAATGCGGAAATTCAAATCTCTTTTCCTCCCCAACCGGTTTGGGATCGCCGAGGTCCTCCCTGGGTCAGGTTTGGCTGCCGAGATGAAAGGAAAACCCAAATTCCGGGTGTGGCGAGTGCGGGTGTGGTGTGGCTAGCGAGCTGAGCCCGGGGCGAGCAGAGCTCGGGGAGCTCGGGAGGTCAAACCGGAGCGGAGAGTGTTGATCCTACAGGGATTTGGGGTCTGGGGTGGAGAGCTGGGTCCTCAGCCCAGATTTTGGGGAGGATTTGGATTCTTATCCCGATTTTTTGGGGAGGATTTGGATTCTTCATCCCGATTTTTTGAGGAGGAATGTGGATCCTCATCCCATTTTTTGAGGAGGAATTGGATCTTCATTGCAGTTTTTTGAGGGATATCTGGAGCCTCATCCCAATTTTTGGGGAGGATCTGGAGCCTCATTCCAGTTTTTTGGGAGGATTTGGATCCTCATCCCGATTTTTGGGGAGGATTTGGATTCTTATCCCAATTTTTTGAGGGATATCTGCATCCTCATTGCAATTATTTTGGGAGGATCTGGATCCTCATCCCAATTTTTGGGGAGGATCTGGAGCCTCATCCCCATTTTTTGATGGAGATCCGGATCCTCATCCCAGTTTTTTGGGATACCTGGATGCTCATCCCAATTTTTGAGGGATATCTGGATCTTCATCCCATTTTTGGGGAAGATTTGGATCCACATCCGAATTTTTTGAGGGATATCTAGATCCTCATCACAATTATTTTGGGAGGATTTGGATCCTCATCCCAATTTTTGGGGGACGATTTGGATCCTCATCCCAATTTTTAGAGGAAGGTCTGGATCCTCATCCCAATTTTTTGTGGAGGATTTGGATCCTCATCCTGATTTTTTTGGGGATGATTTGGATCCTCATCCCAGATTTTGGGGAGGATTTGGATTCTTATCCCAATTTTTTGAGGGATATCTGCATCCTCATCGCAACTATTTTGGGAGGATCTGGATCCTCATCCCAATTTTTGGGGAGGATTTGGATCCTCATCCCAATTGTTTTTGGGAGGATCTGGGTCCTCATCCCAATTTTTTGGGAGGATTTGGATTCTTACCCCAATTTTTTGAGGGATATCTAGATCTTCATCGCAATTATTTTTGGAGGATGTGGATCCTCATCCCATTTTTTGAGGGATATCTGGATCTTCGTCCCAATTTTTGGGGAGAATCTGGATCCCCATCCCAGTTTTTTGGGACGATTTGGATCCTCATCCAATTTTTGGGAGGATTTGGATCCTCATCCCATTTTTTGAGGAGGATCTGGATCCTCATCCCGATTTTTTTGGGAGGATTTGGATCCTCATCCCAGATTTTGGGGAGGATCTGGATCCTCATCCCAATTTTTCGAGGGATTTCTGGATCCTCATCCCAATTTTTTAATGGAGATCTGGATCCTCATCCCATTTTTGAGGCATATCTGGATCTTCATCCCATTTTTTGGGGAGAATCTGGATCCTCATCCCAGTTTTTTGGGAGGATCTGGATCCCCATCCCAATTTTTAGAGGAAGATTTGGATCCTCATCCTAATATTTTTGGGAGGATCTGGATCTTCATCCCAATTTTTTGGGGGAGGAGGGAGAGGAAACAAGGAAGGAATTGGTGAAAATATTTGGTGGAACCACTGGGGAAAAGGCAAAAAAAACCCAAACAAAAAATATAAAATCTCAGCCAGAAAAAGGGAATTAAATATCCCAGAATTCCAGAGGACTTGGGGTTGGAATTCTCTGAAGAATAGGAAAAAAATCCCAATTTTCTCCCATGGAAAGTCTCCTTTTTCCTAGGGAATTTTAGGGAAAAACATCACGCTCCTCACTCCAGAAAAATCCCAATTTTAAGGATTTTTTTTTAGGGATTTTAGGGAATTCCAGGTTCAAACAGGATTATTTCCAACACCAAATTTCTCAGACCAAAAATAATTTCCGTCCAACATTATTTGGAGAGCAAAACATTAAATCCACCAACCCTAAAAAAATAAAAATCTACATTTTCTGATCATTCGTAATCCAAATTATCTTGGAATTCAAGGTTGAAATTTAAATAAAGGTTGAAATTTAAATAAAGGTTGAAATTTAAAATAAAGGTTTAAATTAAATATTTAAACTCCCCAACTCCCATCTCGGGATCCTCAGGAAAACTCATTATCAGCAATAATTATCACAAAATAATTATTATCCAATCAAAGCCACGCCGGGATGAACAATGGCAGCGATTACTGCGACATCCGAAGCTAATTAAAATAAAAGACTCTTAATTAGGGGGAATTATTGAGCCTCCCACTCGTTTTGGGGTTTTTAGTGGGGAGTTTGAGGAATTGGGGATTTGAACAGGCGTGGTTTCCTTTCCCCATTTTCTTCCCCATTTTTCTTTCTTTCCCAATTTTTCTTTCTTTCCCAATTTTTCTTCTCCATTTTTCTTTCTTTCCCAATTTTTCTTCCCTATTTTTCTTTCTTCTCCATTTTTCTTTCCCATTTTTCTTTCTTCCCCTTTTTTTGTTTCTTCTCCATTTTCCTTCACCATTTTTCTTTCCCACTTCTCATTCTTCCCCATTTTTCTATTTTTCCCAATTTTCTCTCTTTCCCATTTTTCTTTCTTTCCCAATTTTTCTTTCTTCCCCATTTTTTTTTCCTTCCCTTTTTTCTTCCTCACTTTTTTCTTCCCCATTTTTCTTCCTATTTTTCTTTGTTTCCCATTTTCCTTCCCTATTTTTCTTTCTTTCCCAATTTTTCATCCCCTTTTTCCTGTCTTCCCCTTTTTTCTTTCTTTCCCATTTTCCTTTCTTCTACATTTTTCTTTCCCATTTTTCTTCACCCATTTTTCTTTTTTCCCCATTTTTCTTTCTTCTCCATTTTCCTTCCCCATTTTTATTCCCCATTTTTCTTTCCCAGTTTTCTTTCTTTCTTTCCCATTTTTCTTTCTTTCCCAATTTTCTTTCTTTCTAATTTTTTTCCTTCCCATTTTTCTTTCTTTCCCATTTTTCTTTCCCATTTTTCTTCCCCTCCCATTTTTCTTCCTAATTTTTTTTCTTCCCCATATTTCTTCCCCATTTTTCTTTCTTTCCCATTTTTCTTTCTTTCCCATTTTCTTTCTTTCCCATTTTTCTTCCCCTTTTTCCTTTCTTCCCCATTTTTCTATCTTTCCCATTTTTCTCTCCCATTTTTCTTCCCCATTTTTCTTTCCCACTTTTCATTCTTCCCCATTTTTCTATCTTTCCCATTTTTCTTTCTTCCCCATTTTTCTTTCTTTTCCCATTTTTCTTTCTTTCCCAGTTTTTCTTTCCCAATTTTCTTTCTTTCCCAATTTTTCTTTCCCATTTTTCTTCCCCATTTTTCTTTCCCACTTTTCATTCTTCCCCAGTTTTCTTTCTCTCCCCATTTTTCTTTCTTCCCCATTTTCCTTTCTTCCCCATTTTCCTTCCCATTTTTCTTTCTTTCCCATTTTTCTTCCTCACTTTTTTCTTCCCCATTTTTCTTTCTTTCCCATTTTTTCTTCCCTATTTTTCTTTCTTCCCCATTTTTCTTTCTCTCCCAATTTTTCTTTCTTCCCCATTTTCCTTCCTTTCCCATTTCCCTTCCCCATTCTCCTTCAGCACAGCCGGAAGACCCAAAAGGACAGACGAACAAACCCAAAAATCCGGTAACAAAACCCCAAAAATCCGGTAACAAAACCCCAAAAAACCAACAACAACCCCCAAAATTCCCGGAATTCAACCCGGAAATCCAGGAATTCATCCCGGAATTCCGGGAAATGGGACTTACCCAGGTCATGAGGAGAAGAACCGGAGGAGTTCCCGGGGAAGGAAGGGAAGGCTGAGCTTTTATGGAGTCAGGAATGCCCTGGGGAACTGGGGCGGCAGCTTTGGGGTTGGGTGAAGCTCTAATTGCACCCCAATCCCTGCCGGGCCACGTGCGGCCCCAAATCCCATGGATCCCGATCCCAAATCCCCGGAATGTGGGAGGGAAAACACTGGGAAATGGAGAATTGTCCGCGTTGTGGAATGGTGGGTGAAATGGGCTTTCTGACCGGTAAAAATCCTATGAAAATCCCACAAAAAAACCCCAAAAAAATTTTCCCCCCGAAGAAAAAATAAAAAAAAAAAAATCCCAAAAATATTTTTAAAGATCCCCCAAAGAAATCCCAAAAAAGTCCCCCAAAAAATCCCAAAAATATCCCAAAAATATTAAAAAAAATCACCAAAAATCTCCCAAAACCCCCTTAAAAAATTCCCAAAAAATCTCCCAAAAAATGCCAAAAAAATCCTCAAAAAATCCCCCCCCCAAAAAAAAAATCCAAAAAAAATCCCCAAAAAATCCCCAAAAATCCCCAAAGAAATCCCCCAAAATCCCCCCAAGTAATCCCAAAAAAATCCCAAAAAATCCCAAAAAATTCCCCCAAAAAATCCAAAAAAATCCCCCCAAAAAATCCCCCAAAATCCCCCCAAGAAATCCCAAAAATATCCCAAAAAATCCCAAAAAATCCCAAAAAAAATCCCAATAAACAACCAGCCAGGCGAGGGAAGGAATGAGGAATTCCTCATTCCCAGGGGAGAAATCCCTTTGAAGGACTTGTATCCCGTAATTAGTGGGATTTCTGGATTCCTTCCCGGGAATCCTGGAAAAAAGGGATCATGAGGAGCTGCAGAACCCTTGGGACAATCCCAAAAAAATTCCTGGTCACCAAGGGGACAATCCAGCCAGGGGAGGTGACAAAAAATGGGGAATGTGTGGGGAGAATTATCCCAAAAAATAAAAAATAAAATTCCCATTTCCTGCTCGGGCCTGGAATAACTCATCCCTTAATTCCCTGTTTATCCCACAAAAGAAAACCCCCAAAAAAAAACCCCAAAAGAAATGAGGAGTGGCAGGATTGGGAATGTTTTGGGCCTGGAATTTTATTTATTTGTTTATTTATTTATTTAAATTAAAAATTGGAATTTATTTTTTTCCAATACTTTATGGAAGTATTGGGATTTTTTGGGGTTCTGGAATTTTTTTGGGTTCCGGAATTTTTCTTTTTTTTAAATTAAAAATTGGAATTTATTTTTTCCAACACTTTACTACTGGAAATTTTTTTGGTTCCTGATTTTTTTTTTAATTAAAGATTGGAATTTATTTTTTTCCAATACTTTACCGAAATATTGGGATTTTTTGGGGTTCTGGAATTTTTTTTTTTTTTTAATTAAAAATTGGAATTAATTTTTTCCAATAATGGAATATTGGAATATTGGAGTATTTGAATATTGAAATATTGGAATATTTTAATATTGGAGTTTCGATATACTGGAGTATTGGAATATTATAGTTTTGTAATATTGTAATATTGTAATATTTGTAATATTTGAATATTGGAGTATTTGAATATTGGACTAATGGAATATTGGAATATTGGAGTATTTGAATATTGGAATATTGGAGTATTTGAATATTGGAATATCAGAATATTTGAATGTCTGAATATTGGAATATTTGAATTTTGGAGTATTTGAACACCGAAATATTGGAATATTTGTATATTTTAATGCCTGAATATTGGAATATTTGAATATTGGAGTATTTGAATACTGAAATATTCGAATTTTGGAATATTTGAATATCTGAATATGGGAATATTGGAATATTTGCATTTTGGAAAATTGGAATTTTGGAATATTTGAATGTTGGAATATTTGAATATTGGAGTATTTGAATACTGAAATATTGGAATATCGGAATATTTGAATGTCTGAATATTGGAATATTTGAATATTAGAATACTGGAATTTTGGAATATTTCAATGTTTGAATATTGGAATATTTGAATGTCTGAATATTGGAATATTTGAATTTTGGAGTATTTGAACACCGAAATATTGGAATATTTGTACATTTTAACATCTGAATTTCGGAACACTTGGCACGCTGAGCTCCAAATCCCAAACCACAACCCAAATTTCCTGTCCCACTCCTTCCTTCCCGGGAAGCCCGAAGGCTTTTCCGCCACTTCCCTCTAATTTCCGCGGGAAATCACAGGGAACGCCGCGCCAGCTTTCCGGGTCAACCCCGACATTCCGAGGGAGGCAAATCCCAAATCCGACCTGGAATTCCTCTCACTTTCATGGATCTTTTATGGAACAACAACGAATTTCTCGATGCCGAATTCCCTGACCTGAAATTTCGGGAATAAAGAGGCGTCGGAGTTAATCCGGGTTTTATTGGCTCCGCGAACCAAATTCCTCGGGAATTTTGGGATCAAGGAGCTGCTAATTCCTGGTTCTGCGCGTTCCCAGGATGATCCCATCGTGACCTGGCGCTGGAACGGCCTTAATTAGCGCGGAAAAAACGGCTTTAATTAGCGTGAAAACGGCCTTAATTAACGTTCGGGAAACGCTTTCATCTCCCGGAGGCTCCTGGGACAGTCGGGAGGTCATTATTCCCAATTAAAAACTGGGGAAACTGAGGCACAGCTGAGTCAGGGCTGGGATTGGCCATGGCCCCGACCCCAAATCCCGGTGACCCCAAAAATCCCTGTGGATCCCAAAATCCCTTGGGATCCGGGAGGATTTTCCGGAAGATTCCGCGGGGAAAGCCGCAAAGCCAAGCAGAGGTGGGACGGCGACTCTGGAAATCGCGGCAGAGCTCATGGAGAGGCTGGAGAATTGGGAAAAATTGGGAAAAATTGGGAAAAATTGGGGAATATTGGGGAAAATTGGGATAAATTGGGAAAAAATTGGGAAAAAATTGGGAAAAATTGGGAAAAATAGGGGAAAATTGGGGAAAATTGGGAATGTTGAGGCCCTGGAGACCCCAGAGCTTCTCCCAGGATCTGCAGGAGCTCCAGGAATTTTCCTGGAGGGAATTCTGAGAGGGAATTTTCCTGAGGATCTGGAAATTTTAGGACACAGGGAATGGGGTCAGGGGGACAGAGGGGGATTGGGGGTTGGATTTTGGGATAAAAAATCCCAAATTTTTTTGTGTGTGTGTGGTTGGGGAGCTCCTGGCTCAGGGAATTCCATGGATTTTCCATCCCTGGGAATGTCCAAGGCCAGGTGGAGCCACCTGGGATGGTGGGAATGTCAAGATCTCCAAGGTTCTTCCATCCCAAATCATTCCAGGATTTTCTCTCCTGGTTTAATGGGATTTTTGGGATAAATCCTGGATCCTCACCCAGGTGAATTCCATGGATTTCTCATCCCTGGGAATGTCCCAGGCCAGGTTGCATCCACGTGGGATAGCAGAAGGTGTGGAATGGGATGATTTTGATGTCCTCCAACCCAAAATATTCCATGATTTTATCCCGGAAATAGATATTTCATGTGAAATAGATATTTCATATTAAATAAACCTCTCATATAAATAAGATTTTTTTTAAAAATTTTTTTAAAATATAAATATAAAATAAACATGCCATATTAAACAAATATTTCATTTTCAATAAATATAGAATGTTAAATGAATATTTCTTTAAAAAAATTAAATAAAACCACGAAGAGGCAGAAAGCCAAGATTTTAATCCGAGGAATGTTTATTTAAGTTTATATGGATGTGAAATATTCGTGTATTTATATAAATAAAGTTCATTTTCAATGCACATCTTCATTTCATTAATCACCTTCATAATTAAACATTTATAAAATAATTCTGCTACAACTTTCTGCGTCGTTTGGAGGATTTGGGGATTTTCCTCCCTGGGAATGTTCCAGAACCATCCCTGGAGTTGGGAATCTCGACCTGCTCTGCTCCCTCCCTTCCCAAAATTCAGGGAATTTTTTCCCATTTCCTTCAGAAATTCACAAAATTTGGCTCCCAAGTCCAAAACTGGACGTTCTGGAAAATTCCGAGCCTTGTGGATTCCAGCAAAACTGGAATTTCGGATGGCAATTCCGGGAATAAAGCTGGAGATGGGATTTGGAGGTTTGGATTCCCCGGACCTTCCTATTCCTTCTTTTATTATTATTTATTATTATTATTATTATTATGATTATTATGATTGTTATTTAGTTAAAATCACAATTTCTTGGAATTCAACAGGAATTCAACTCCATCCCACCAAGGCCTTGAGGAGGATCAAGGAAGGAGCCAGAAAACCTGGAATGTCACCACGGAAAGGATGGAAAATTCTGGAAAATCGGGATAACGCCCATGGAAGTGACCTGGAATGTCACCATGGAAAGGATGGAAAACTCTGGAAAATCGAGATAACGCCAATGGAATGTCACCATGGAAAGGACGGAAAATTCTGGAAAATTGGGATAACGCCGATGGAATGCGACCTGGAATGTCACCATGGAAAGGATGGAAAATTCTGGAAAATTGGGATAACGCCGATGGAAGTGACCAGAGTCACTCCGGGGTGAGGGAGATGGAGAACCCAAATCCCAACTCCATAATTTTCCCGGGATTGTCATTGTCCCCAGTCTGTCACCAGGGCCACTTGGGAGCTGAGCAGTACTTCTTGAAGTGGCTGGAGATCTTCACTCCACCGGGCTGGTGGGACTGCTGGGGGACAGAGATTGTCCCACTCTGCTGGGGGACGCACTTGGTGGCACTTTGCTGGGGGACACACTTGGTGGCACTTTGTTGAGGGACACAGATTGTCGCACTCTGCTGAGGGACACACTTGGTGGCACTTTGTTGAGGGACACAGATTGTCCCACTCTGCTGAGGGACACACTTGGTGGCACTTTGCTGGGGGACACACTTGGTGGCACTCTGTTGGGTGACACTCTTGACGTTTTGCTGAGGGACACACTTGGTCACACCTTTCTGGGGGACACATTTGGTCACACATTGCTGGGGGACACACTTGGTGGCACTTTGCTGAGGGACACAGATTGTCCCACACTGCTGGGGGACACACTTGGTGGCACTCTGTTGGGTGACACTCTGGGTCACACACTGCTGAGGGACACAGATTGTCCCATACTGCTGGGGGACACACTTGGTGGCACTTTGCTGCAGGACACTCTTGGTGACACATTGCTGGGGGACACAAATTGTCCCACACTGCTGGGGGACACACTTGACACATTGCTGGGGGACACACTTGGTGGCACTTTGCTGAGGGACACAGATTGTCCCACACTGCTGAGGGACACATTTGGTGGCACTTTGCTGAGGGACACACTTGGTCACACTTTGCTGCAGAATCCCCTTGGTGGCACTTTGCTGGGGGACACACGTGGTGGCACTTTGCTGAGGGACACATTTGGTGGCACTTTGCTGCAGAATCCCCTTGGTGGCACTTTGCTGAGGGACACACTTGGTCACACATTGCTGGGGGACACACTTGGTGGCACTTTGCTGCAGGACCCCCTTGGTGGCACTTTGCTGAGGGACACAGATTGTCCCACACTGCTGAGGGACACACTTGGTGGCACTTTGCTGCAGGACTCCCTTTGTCACACATTGCTGAGGGACACACTTGGTGGCACTTTGCTGGGGGACACAGACTGTCCCACTCTGCTGCTGGGGGACAGCAACGCTGACCCTGCCGGCGTCACACTGCTGACGGACACACTTGGTGACACAGCCGGCGTCACACTGCTGCGGGACACACTTGGTGACACACCTGCCGTGCCACTGCTGGGGGACACATTTGGTGCCACCCTGCTGCTGGGGGACAGGGACAGGGACAGTGACCCACCGGTACGAGACACTGGGGGCAGCACACTGCTGGGGGACACAGCTGGTGACACACCTGGGGACACCCTGCTGGGGACAGACGGTCGTCACACACTGCTGGGGAACACACCTGGTGGCACCCTGCTGCTGCGGGATGCCCTTGGTGACACACGGCGGCCGCGGGACGCAGGTGGTGACACACCTGGGGACGATCTGCTGCTGGGGGACACGCTCAGCCGGTGGCACTTTCAGCTGCTGCGGCACGCACTGGGTGACGCCGGTGACACCGGTGACGCCGCTCAGGCGCTGCTGTGGCACGCAGGTTGTCACACACCTGGGGACAATCTTCTGCTGGGTGACAGGTGGGCACGGTGGTGGCGCCTGCACCTGGTGAGGCACGCACTGGGTGACACCAGTGGCACTTGTCACTTGTTGCCGCGGTGGCACCCACGTTGTCACTCGCTGCTGTGGTGGCACCCACGTTGTCACTCGCTGCTGTGGTGGCACCCATGATGTCACACGCCTGGGGACAATCTGCGAATGTCCGAGGAGCTGGTGTGGCACAGGCTGGGGGACGCTCTGCTGGTGGCACACGCTGGACGACGTCACCCGCTGCCTGGGGACATGGCAGGGCGCCAGCTGGGGGATGCAGGAGGCCGAGTGCCACCGCTGAGGTGACGTGGGGACACCGGGGGACAGCGCCATGTGGTGCTGGTGGAGCGGCGGGTGGTGCTGGTGGAGCTGGCAGGACATCTTGGGGACACCTTGGGGACACTCGGCAGGGCTGGAAGGACACGGATGGGGTTGGAATTGGGAACTCGGAGATCCCAACCCAACCCCTGTGGTGGCACAGGTGGGAGGTGTTGGGGACACCTTGGGGACATCTTGGGGACACCTTGGGGACACCGGCAGGGCTGGAAGGACACAGATGGGGGACATTCGGTGACACTCAGTGCTCAATGTCCCACCAGGGAGGTGACATCACTGACCCCAAACTGGGGACATTTGGTGACACTCAATGCTCAATGTCCCACCAGGGAGGTGACATCCCAGAACCCAAACTGGGGACATTTGGTGACACCAGTGCTCAATGTCCCACCGCAGCCCCGAGGAGCTCTGAACCTCTGGCCACATCTGGCACATCTGGCAAGGCCAAGGTCACCCTGGGTGGAGCCCCCAGCACCCCGGAGGTCTAACTCGTTAATCTTTAATTAATTAATTAATTAATTAATCTGATTAATTAAATTTGGTACCAAATCCCAAAACCACCAAATCCCCAAAACCCCCAAATCTCCAAAACCCCTAAATCCCAAAACCCCCAAATCTCCAAAACCCCTAAATCCCAAACCCTCAAATCCCAAAACCACCAAATC
Source organism: Entomyzon cyanotis (assembly GCA_024500445.1). Taxonomy (NCBI): domain Eukaryota; kingdom Metazoa; phylum Chordata; class Aves; order Passeriformes; family Meliphagidae; genus Entomyzon; species Entomyzon cyanotis. The sequence goes on from JAKEPQ010001001.1 coordinate 833,246, forward strand.
CCCAAAACCCTCAAATCCCAAAACCACCAAATCCCTAAAACCCCCAAATCCCTAAACCACCAAATCCCAAAACTACCAAATCCCCAAAATCCCTAAATCCCAAAACCCCCAAATCCCCAAAACCACCAAATCCCAAAACCCCTAAATCCCAAACCCACAAATCCCAAACCCACCAAGTCCCCAAAATCCCTAAATCCCTAAAACTCCAAAACCACCAAATCCCAAAACCACCAAATCCCCAAAATCCCTAAATCCCAAAACCCCCAAATCCCCAAAACCACCAAATCCCAAAACCCCTAAATCCCAAACCCTCAAATCCCCAAAACCCCTAAATCCCAAACTCTCAATTCCCCAAACCCACAAATCTCAAACCCACCAAGTCCCCAAAATCCCTAAATCCCTAAAACTCCAAATCCCAAAACCACCAAATCCCAAAACCACCAAATCCCCAAAATCCCTAAATCCCAAAACCCCCAAATCCCAAAACCCCTAAATCCCAAACCCTCAAATCCCCAAAACCCCTAAATCCCAAACCCTCAATTCCCCAAACCCACAAATCCCAAACCCACCAAGTCCCCAAACCACCAAGTCCCAAAACCACCAAATGCCAAATCACCAAACCCCCAAATCCCCAAAATCCCTAAATCCCAAAACCACCAAACCCCAAAACACCCAAAACCCCCAAAGGTCCAACCCCAAACCGAGCTGTAATTTTCCCAAAACCACTCTGGATCTCCCCAAACCCAAACCCTGAACTGCCCATCCCAAACTTCAAACAATCCCAAAAATGCCAAATCTCCCCCAATCCACATCCTCCTCTCAAATCCCAAAATTCCCTCCTTATTCCCAAAATCCCACCATCTCCAGAAGTTCATCACTCCAACTCCAGGGGACAAAACCAACTCCCAGAGGTCACCAGCAAATCCCAAACCCTGAACTGCACATCCCAAACCTCAAACAATCCCAAAAATGCCAAATCTCCCCCAATCCACCTCCTCTCTCAAATCCCAAAATTCCCTCTTCATTCCCAAAACCCTATCTCCAGAGGTTCATCACTCCAACTCACCCAACTCCAGGGGACAAAAATGACTTCCAGAGGTCACCGGCGCATCCCAAACCCTGAACTGCCCATCCCAAACCCCAAAAAATCCCAAAAATGCCAAATCTCCCACCAATCCACATCCTCCTCTAAAATCCCAAAATTCCCTCCACATTCCCAAAATCCCAATTATCTCCAGAGGTTTAAAACTCCAACTCACCCAACTCCAGGGGACAAAACCAATTCCCAGAGGTGACCAGCAAATCCCAAACCCTGAACTGCCCATCCCAAACCCCAAAAAATCCCAAAAATGCCAAATCTCCCCCAATCCACATCCTCTCTAAAATCCCAAAATTCCCTCCTCATTCCCAAAACCCCACCATCTCCAGAAGTTCATCACTCCAACTCACCCAACTCCAGGGGACAAAACCAACTCCCGGAGGTCACCGGCGCGTCCCAAACCCGAGACACCTTTTATAGGGCCGAGGAGGCGCCGCGGCCCTATTAGCTCGCGGGGTGAGTCGGAGCCGCCGACTCATCCCAGCAGATGAGTGGTTCCGTCGGATTCCCGGAGCCGGGATGATCACCTCGGGATGATCGCGGCACGGGAAGCGTCCGTGGCATTCGGGGCGGCGGCAGCCGCGGCCTCGGGGTGTTTTCATGGGATCGGATCCCAAAAAGATGGAGTGGGATGGATTTTCCAGAGGTGTTCTGGGATGTTTATTTTGGGGTTTTTTGTGGAGTTCTTCAGCTTGGTGGTTTTGTCTCATCCTCCCTGAAATGCCCCGGCCTTGGGGGTGGGGGGGGGGGGGGGGGGGGAGGGGGAAATGGCCAAATTTTGGGGGGTTTGGTTGAGTTTTGGGCATGGAAATCCATGGAGGAAACCCAATATGCCCCAAAATGCCCCAAAATGCCCCAAAATGCCCAAATTTTGGGGTGTTTGGTTGAGTTTTGGGCATGGAAATCCACGGAAGAAACCCAAAATGCCCCAAAATGCCCTGAAATGCTCAAATTTTGGGGCGTTTCATCGAGTTTTGGGCACGGAAATCCATGGAGGAAACCCTAAATGCCCCAAAATGCCCCAAAATTCCCCAAAATACCCAAATTGTGGGGTGTTTGGTCAGGTTTTGGGCAAGGATATAAATCCATGGAGGAAACCCAAAATGTCCCAAAATGCCCCAAAATGCCCAAAAATGCCCAAATTTTGGGGTGTTTGGTTGAGGTTTTGGGTATGGATTTGGATCCACAGAGGAAAATCAGGAAAATAAATCCCAACTCAGGTGGGTGAAGTTTGTTGTCCATTAAAATCTGAATTTTTTAAAATAAAACCAGCAAATTTATTCCTGGCGGACACTCAGGCTCGTTATCCATCAAAATAATAAAATAAATATTTTTTAAATTTTTCAAATATTTTTAAAATAAAAGGTCCATTTCATTCCTGGTGGAGAGTTCTGGGATAAAGGGAATTTGGGGATAAAGGGAATTTTGGGATAATGGGAATTTTGGGATAAAGGAAATTCCAGGAAAAAGGGAATTTGGGGATAAAGGGAATTCCAGGAAAAAGGGAATTCCGGGATAAAGGGAATTCTGGGATAAAGGGAATTTGGGGATAAAGGGAATTCTGGGATAAAGGGAATTCAGGAAAAAGGGAATTTTGGGATGAAGGGAATTCTGGGATAAAGGGAATTTGGGATAAAAGGAATTCTGGGATAAAGGGAATTTGGGATAAAGGGAATTTGGGGATAAAGGGAATTTTGGGATGAAGGGAATTCCTGCCCCATGTGGGACAAATTCCCCCCAGAGATCCCAAACTTCCTGACTCATCCTCATCCCCAAATGATTCCCTTTCTCCTGACAAACCCCAAAAACCACACAAACCACCCGGGCGGGGCTGTCGCTCCGAGTTCACAAAAACCACTTTTTTTAATTAAAAATATTAAAATATTCAGGTCCTTTTCTTAATTAAAATAATTAAACTATTCCAGCCCTGCTCCCCTCCCTGTGGGTTTGAGCTCCGCGTTGGTGTCACTGGGAATTCTTTTTCTTTGTCACTCTGAGCTCTGCTTGGGATCATCAGGAAGGAATTGTCCTTTTTGGGGTTATTTTGGGTAAAAATAAACTCATAAAGGCGTTGAGCAGAATTTTAGTGATTTTTAAAAATCCCTTTCCTGTTTTTTTGTGGATTTTTCTTAACTCTGTGTGAGATAAGGATTGAAACCTTCGCAGCTCTCCTTGGGATCATCAGGGGAAAATTGTCCTTTCTGGGTTATTTTGGGTAAAAATAAACCCATAAAGGTGTTGAGGAGAATTTCAGTGACTTTTAAAAATTCCTTTCCCGTTTTTACAGGATTTCCTTCCTCTGTGTGAGATTAGGATTGAATCCTTCTCAGCTCTCCTTGGGATCATCAGGGGAAAATTGTCCTTTTTGGGTTATTTTGGGTAAAAATAAACCCATAAAGGTGTCGAGGAGAATTTCAGTGACTTTTAAAAATTCCTTTCCCGTTTTTTCCAGGATTTTCCTTCCTCTGTGTGAGATTAGGATTAAATCCTTCTCAGTTCTCTTGGGATCATCAGGGGAAAATTGTCCTTTTTGGGGTTATTTTGGGTAAAAACAAACCCATAAAGGCGTTGAGCAGAATTTCAGTGACTTTTAAAAATTCCTCTCCCGTTTTTCCGCGGAATTTTTTCCCTCCGTGTGAGACAAGGATTGAATCATCCCGAAATCCCACGCCGGGCTGGAGGAAGTTTATTTTCGGAGTTAATTTTGTCTCCTGCTTGTGCAAGGGTTGTCACCCAGCCTGGTCACCTGAGAGTCACCTGGAGCGTGGTGACAACCTCGGGATCAGCCTGGGGACAGGTGACATCCTCGGGAATTGCCCCAGGACAGGTGACATCCTCGGGAATCGCTCCAGGACAGGTGACAACCTCGGGAATCGCTCCAGGACAGGTGACATCCTCGGGAATCGCCTCCGGGACAGGTGACAACCTCGGGAATCGCCCCAGGACAGGTGACATCCTCGGGAATCGCTCCAGGACAGGTGACAACCTCGGGAATCGCCCCAGGACAGGTGACAACCTCGGGAATCGCCCCAGGACAGGTGACACTCGGATCACTGGGGACAGGTGACATCCTCAGGAATCGCCCCAGGAAGGTGACAACCTCGGGAATTGCCCCAGGACAGGTGACATCCTCAGGAATCGCCCCAGGACAGGTGACATCCTCGGGAATCGCTCCAGGACAGGTGACAACCTCGGGATCGGCCTGGGGAAGGTGACAACCTCGGGATCAGCTGGGGACAGGTGACAACCTCGGGAATCGCCCCAGGACAGGTGACATCCTCGGGATCAGCCTGGGGACACCCAGAGGTGACAAAAACTCGACTTCCTCCTTCCCAGCCCCACGTGGGGTTTTCCCCGTGATCCGATCTTTATCTCACGCGGATTAAAAAAATCAGGAATTGAATTAAAATCAGGAATTCAGTTTTGGAAATCACTGAAATTCTCCTCAACGCCTTTATGGGTTTGTTTTTACTCAAAATAATCCCAAAAAGGATAATTTATTCCTGATGATCCCAAGGAAAGCTGAGAAGGATTCAATCCTTATCTCACACAGAGTAAAGAAAAATCCACAAAAAAACAGGAGAGGGATTTTTTAAAGTTACTGAAATTCTCCTCGACACCTTTATGGGTTTATTTTTACCCAAAATAACCCAAAAAAATACAATTTCTTCCTGATGATTCCAAGGAGAACTAAGAAGAATTCAATCCTTATCGCACACAGCGTAAAGAAAAATCCACAGAAAAACAGGAAAGGAATTTTTAAAAGTCATTAAAATTCTCCTCAACACCTTTATGAGTTTATTTTTACCCAAAATAACCCCAAAAAGGACAATTTGTCCCTGATGATCCCAAGGAGAGCTGAGAGGAATTCAATCCTTGTCTCACACAGAGGAAGGAAAATCCTGTTGAAAAACAGGGGAGGAATTTTTAAAAGTCACTGAAATTCTCCTCAATGCCTTTATGGGTTTATTTTTACCCAAAATAACCCAAAAAGGACAATTTTCCCCTGATGATCCCAAGGAGAGCTGAGAGGAATTCAATCCTTATCTCACACAGAGTTAAGAAAAATCCACAGAAAACCAGGAAAGGGATTTTTAATAATCAGTAAAATTCTGCTCAACGCCTTTATGAGTTTATTTTTACCCAAAATAACCCCAAAAAGGACAATTCCTTCCTGATGATCCCAAGCAGAGCTCAGAGTGACAAAGAAAAAGAATTCCCAGTGACACCAACGCGGAGCTCAAACCCACAGGGAGGGGAGCAGGGCTGGAATAGTTTAATTATTTTAATTAAGAAAAGGACCTGAATATTTTAATATTTTTAATTAAAAAAAGTGGTTTTTGTGAACTCGGAGCGACAGCCCCGCCCGGGTGGTTTGTGTGGTTTTTGGGGTTTGTCAGGAGAAAGGGAATCATTTGGGGATGAGGATGAGTCAGGAAGTTTGGGATCTCTGGGGGGAATTTGTCCCACATGGGGCAGGAATTCCCTTCATCCCAAAATTCCCTTTCTCCCGGAATTCCCTTTATCCCAAAATTCCCTTTATCCCCAAAATTCCCTTCATCCCAAAATTCCCTTTCTCCTGGAATTCCCTTTATCCCAAAATTCCCTTTATCCCCACCAAAATTCCCTTCATCCCAAAATTCCCTTTCTCCTGGAATTCCCTTTATCCCAAAATTCCCTTTATCCCCAAAATTCCCTTCATCCCAAAATTCCCTTTCTCCTGGAATTCCCTTTATCCCAGAATTCCCTTTATCCCGGAATTCCCTTTTTCCTGGAATTCCCTTTATCCCAAAATTCCCTTTTTCCTGGAATTTCCTTTATCCCAGAATTCCCTTTATCCTGGAATTCCCTTTATCCCCAAATTCCCTTTATCCCAAAATTCCCTTTTTCCTGGAATTCCCTTTATCCCAAATTCCCTTTATCCCCAAATTCCCTTTATCCTGGAATTCCCTTTATCCCAAAATTCCCTTCATCCCCAAATTCTCCACCAGGAATGAATCCAGAGTTTTCCTGAGTGTGTTTGGACCACAAAAATTTGGCTTTTTTGTGGTTTCTCTCCCACAGGAAATAATTCTGGACTGAGGAATTTTTTCCTCAATCCAAAGTCATAAATCCAAAGTCATAAATTGGTTTTCAGGTCCAATTTTTGGAGGTGTGAAAATCCCTTTGACCTAAATAAGCAGCTCGATTTATATTTTTATTTATTTTTATTTTGTATATTTATGTTATATTTATTTGTATTTTTATTTATATTTATATATATATTTATATTTTTTTTTTTTTTTATTTTTATATATATTTATATTTATATTATTTATATTTATATTATATTTATATTTATATTTATATTTATATTTATATATAGCTATATTTATATTTAAATAAAACATTTATTTATATAAATATTTCTATAAATACAACGTAATAAAAATATTTGTACAAATACCAAATAACAAATTTTCATTCGTGTTAAATATTAGATCAATAAATAAATATATATAAACACACAGAAATAACTTAGATTTGCAAAATCGTTGGTAAATAACCAACGAAAAAAATTGGATTTAATAAGGAATCAATATGTAAGGAAATAAAATTGTAAATATTTATAAATAAATTAGATTCGCTAAATAATTAATAAATAACCAACGAGAAAAATTAGATTTAATAAGGAATCAGTACGTAAGGAAATAAAAATGTAAATATTTATAAATAAATTAGATTTGCTAAATAATTAATAAATAACCAACGAGCAAATTGGATTTAATAATGAATCAATACGTAAGGAATAAATAAAAAATTAAATGAGAAATAAATGGAGAAGGGAAGGAGAAGAGAAATAAATCATAAATAAATGAGAAATAAAGGAGAAATAAAGGAGAAATAAATCAGAAATCAATCAGAAATAAATGAGAAATAAATCAGAAATAAATGAGAAATAAATGAGAAATAAATAATAAATAAATGAGAAATAAATGACAAATAAACCCGATATAAATGAGAAATAAATGAGAAATAAATGAGAAATAAATAATAAATGAGAAATAAATGAGAAATAAATTCTAAATAACAAATACAATTCCCCATCCCTTGATGCTTCACTCCAACTCCTCCATCCCACCTGGAAAATTCACCTTTTTTTCCATTTTTCCCTTTTTTTCCTCGGCCGAATTTCCATTTTTGGGGCAGGGAGGGAGCTCTGCACCGCCTCGGCCTCACCTTCCCGAAATTCCTGCTCCTCCGCATTCCCGAGGATCCTCGGGAAGGGGAGGAACCCAAAATTCCCACCTGGCTCCTCCTCCGGGGATTTTCTGGGATTTCCCAAATCCCTGCCCACGTTCAGATGGGATGTCTCCCAAAAAAAGGGGAAATTCCAGGATTTTTGGGTTTGTTGGGAATGGAATTGGAATTAATTCGATTGGAGTGAAACAGGAATTTGTGGGGAAGAATTCCAGGATTTATGGACTTGATGGAAATTGAATTGAATTGAATTAAATTGAAATGAAATAGGAATTTATGGGAGAGAATTCCAGGATTTACTGGATTTGATGGGAATTGAATTGAATTGAATTGAAATGAATTAAATTGAAATGAAATAGGAATTTATTGGGAAGAATTCCAGGATTTGTGGATTTGACAGGAATTTAATTAAAATTAATTCAATTGAAATAAAATATGAATTTATGGGAGAGAATTCCAGGATTTATGGATTTGATGGGAATGGAATTGAATTGAATTGAATTGAATTGAAATGGATTTGGGAAGTGGTTTGGTTTGTGGGAGGAGGAGTTGTGGAGGAAGTTTGGGGGGGGTGGGGGAAGAGAGAAAAGAAAGAAAAGGAATATGGGAGAGAAAGGATTTAGGATTTGATGGGAATTGAATTGAATTGAAATGAATTAAAGGAATTGAAATGAAATAGGAATTTATTGGGAAGAATTCCAGGATTTATGGATTTGACAGGAATTTAATTGAAATGAATTCAATTAAAATGAAATATGAATTTGTGGGAAAGAATTCCAGGATTTATGGATTTGATGGGAATTGAATTCAATTGAAATGAAATAGGAATTTATTGGGAAGAATGCCAGGATTTACGGATTTTACGGGAATTGAATTGAAACGAATTCAATTGAAACGAAACAGGAATTTACGGGAAACAATTCCAGGATCATCAAATCCAAGCTGTGCCCAATCCCAGAAAAAATCCCAGGAATTCCCTGGACACCTCCAGCCACGGAAAACTCCAAACCCTTCCGAGGATTTTCCCTTTCCCAGGAGGAAATTCCCAGAAAATTGAGGAAAATCCTGATTCCAACCTGAGGAATTTCCCAGGAATTCCCCCTTTTCCCCGGGATGAGATTTCCCACCTCCCTCAACGTTCCCCATTCCCTTCTCCCGCTGGAAAATTCCCGGGAAAATCCCGATTTTCCCACTTCCCAGCCCTCTTCCCGTGTCCCTTTTCCCACGGAATGTCCCCAACCACCAGAGCGCAGCATTCCCCCACACGAGGAATTCCCGCGGCCGGAAAATCCCTTTGGATTCTCTCTCCCTCCCTCTCCGGGAAAAGTGGAAATTTTGGGATTTGGCTCAGCCTGGTTTTCCAGCAGGATCCTCCCTGCACTGGGATTGGGGTTGGAGAAGCTTCCCTGCGGATCCAGGCTGGAAAATTGGGGGAAAATTGGGGAAAATTGGGGAAAATTGGGGAAAATTGGGGGGGGGAAAATTGGGGAAAATTGGGGAAAATTGGGGAAAATTGGGGGAAATTGGGAAAAATTGGGGAAAATTGGGGAAAAATTGGGGAAAATTGGGGAAAGTTGGGGAAAATTTGGGGAAAATTGGGGAAAATTGGGGAAAATTGGGGAAAATTGGGGAAAATTGGGGGAAATTTGGGGAAAATTGGGGAAATTTGGGGAAAAATTGGGGAAAAATTGGGGAAAAATTGGGGAAACTTGGGGAAAATTGGGAAAAATTGGGGAAATGGGGAAAATTGGGGAAAATTGGGGAAAATTGGGGAAAATTGGGGAAAAGTGGGGAAAATTGGGGAAAATTGGGATAAATTGGGGAAATGGGGGAAAATTGGGGAAAATTGGGGAAAATTGGGGAAACTTGGGGAAAATTGGGGAAAAGTTGGGGAAAATTGGGGAAAATTGGGGAAAATTGGGGAAAGTTGGGGAAAATTGGGGAAAGTTGGGGAAAATTGGGGAAAATTGGGGAAAATTGGGGAAAAATTGGGGAAAATTGGGGAAAATTGGGGAAAATCTGGGGAAAATTTGGAAAAATTGGGGAAAAATTGGGGAAAATTGGGGAAAGTTGGGGAAAATTTGGAAAAATTGGGGAAAATTGGGAAAAATTGGGAAAAATTGGGGAAATTGGGAAAAATTGGGGAAAATTGGGGAAAATTGGGGAAAAGTGGGAAAAATTGGGGAAAATTGGGGAAAATTGGGGAAAATTGTGGAAAATTGGGGAAAAATTGGGGAAAATTGGGAAAAAATTGGGGAAAATTGGGGAAAATTGGGGAAAATTGGGGAAAATTTGGGGAAAATTGGGGAAATTTGGGAAAATTGGGGAAAATTGGGGAAAATTGGGGAAACTTGGGGAAAATTGGGAAAAATTGGGGAAATGGGGGAAAATTTGGAAAAATTGGGGAAAATTGGGGAAAACTGGGGAAAATTGGGGAAAATTGGGGAAATTGGGGAAAATTGGGGAAAATTGGGGGAAATTGGGGGAAAATTGGAGAAAACTGGGAAAAATTGGGAATGTTGAGCCTCTGGAGAGCCCAGAGGAAGCTGCAGAGGGAATTTTCCTGAGGAATTGGAAAAACAGGAGACAGGGAATGGGGTCAGGGGGACAGAGCGGGATTGGGGTTGGATTTTGGGATAAATCCTGCCCTGGGAGGGTGGGGAGCTCCTGGCTCAGGGAATTCCAAGGATTTTCCATCCCTGGGAATGTCCAAGGCCAGGTGGAGCCACCTGGGATGGTGGGAATGTCAAGATCTTGAAGGATCTCCAAGGTTCTTCCATCCCAAACCATTCCAGGATTTTCTCTCCTGGTTTAATGGGATTTTAGGGATAAATCCTGGATCCTCACCCAGGTGATTCCATGGATTCTCCATCCCTGGGAATGTCCCAGGCCAGGCTGGAGCCACCTGGGATGGTGGGAATGACCCTGAACATGGAATTTTAAAGATCTTTAAGGTTCCTTTCCATCCCAAACCATTCCAGGATTCCATAATTCCAGTTTTTCTTTCCCTCTGCAATGCACCTCCTGAGCTTCCCAGGATCCAGACAATTCCCATAAAATTCCCATAAATTCCCATCCCTGGATGAGTTTCTCTGCTCCCAGGCTCCCAGGGCTGAGTCAGGGACTCCCCATAAATATCCCAAACTCCATCCCAAAGCTCGTTCCATGTTTTAAATCCCATTTTTGGATTTCCCAGCCTGTTCCTGAGTCCTCCTGGGCCGAGCCTTGAAATCCTCCTAATTCCCAAACTAATTTTATCCCTAATTTCTTCTCTTCTCCTTGAAAAACTCCTCCTAATTCCCAACCTAAATTTATCCTTAATTTCTTCTCTGCTCCCTAAAAACCTCCTAATTCAAAACTGAATTTATCGCTAATTTCTTCTCCTTGAAAAACTCCTCCTAATTCCCAACCTAAATTTATCCCCAATTTCTTCTCTAAATTTATCCCCAATTTCTTCCCTAAAAACCTCTTGCTAATTCCAGGCCTAAATTTATCCCAAATTTCTCCTCTGCTCCCTAAAAACCTCCTAATTCCCAAACTAAATTTATCCCTGATTTCTTCTCTTCTCCTTGAAAAACTCCTCCTAATTCCCAACCTAAATTTATCCTTAATTTCTTCCCTGCTCCCTAAAAACCTCCCAATTCCCAAACTAAATTTATCCCAAATTTCTTCTCTAAATTTATCCCCAATTTCTTCCCTAAAAACCTCCTCCTAATTCCCAACCCAAATTTACCTTTAATTTCTCCTCTGCTCCCTAAAAACCTCCTAATTCCCAACCTAAATTTATCCCAAATTTCTTCCCTGCTCCCTAAAAACCTCCTGCTAATTCCCAACCTAAATTTATTCCCGATTTCTCCACAGCTCCCTAAAAACCTCCCAATCCCCAACCTAATTTTCTCCCTAATTTTCCCCTAATTCCTGCTGCAGGGCCAGCATTGCCTCACCCCAACCCCACAGCTTTTCCAGCTCCATCCCGATCTTCAAAGAGCCGAAATCCCGATTGCTGCTGAGGAACAAAGAGCTCCTAATTACAGCAACCAGCAGTTAATTAAGCCATAAAACACTTTTGGGGTGAAGCAAGAGGGACTTGGGTTTGGAGTTTCATCCCCATGGAAATCCCATGGGATGGTTTTGCCCCAAGTGCTGCTAAATCGGGAATTTGCTGCTGGCCGGAGCAATCAGGAGTTGAGTTTTATTCTCGTTTGCAGGTTTTTTAATTACAAACGAGAATGAGGTCTCTGCCCTCCCCGGGCTGCTCCATTCCCTGGGATCGTGGAATGGGTTGGGATTACTCTTGGAATGATTTGGGATCAATCATGGGATGGTTTGGGATCAATCATGGGATGGTTTGGGATCATGGAATGGGTTGGGATCAATCATGGAATGGTTTGGGATCAATCATGGAATGGGTTGGGATCAATCATGGAATGGTTTGGGATCAATCATGGAATGGTTTCGGATCATGGAATGGTTTGAAATAAATAATGGAATGGTTTGGGATCATGGAATGGTTTGGGATCAATCATGGAATTATTTGGGATCAATCAATGGAATGGCTTGGGATCAATCATGGAATGGTTTGAAATAAACAATGGAATGGTTTGGGATCAATCATGGAATGGTTTGGGATCATGAAATGTTTGGGATCAATCATGGAATGGTTTGGGATCGATTGTGGAATGGTTTGGGATCAATCATGGAATGGTTTGGGATCATGGAATGTTTGGGATCGATCATGGAATGGTTTGGGATCAATCATGGGATGGTTTGGGATCAATCATGGGATGGTTTGGGATCATGGAATGTTTGGGATCATGCAATGTTTGGGATCAGGATCATGGAATGGTTTGGGATCATGCAATGTTTGGGATCAATCATGGAATGGTTTGGGATCGATCATGAAATGGTTTGAGATGGAAAGGAACCTTAAAGATCTTTAAAATTCCATGTTCGGGGTCATTCCCACCATCCCAGGGTGCTCCAGCCTGACCTGGGACATTCCCAGGGATGGGAAATCCATGGAATCACCTGGGTGAGGATCCAGGATTTATCCCAAATATCCCATTAAACCAGGAGAGAAAATCCTGGGATGGTTTGGGATGGAAGAACCTTGGAGATCTTGACATTCCCACCATCCCAGGTGGCTCCACCTGGCCTTGGACATTCCCAGGGATGGAAAATCCATGGAATTCCCTGAGCCAGGAGCTCCCCACCCTCCCAGGGCAGGATTTATCCCAAAATCCAACCCCAATCCCCCTCTGTCCCCCTGACCCCATTCCCTGTCTCCTGTTTTTCCAATTCCTCAGGAAAATTCCCTCTCCAGCTTCCCTGCAGATCCTGGGAGAAGCTCTGGGCTCTCCACAGGGCTGGATTTGGGATCTTTCCCAACATTCAGGGAAATTCCCAACATCCCAAACCTCTCAGAAAAAAAAAAAATAAATGGAAATCTGGACACAACCCTTGGATCCCTGGGATCATCCTTATTTTTTTGGGGGACATTAATTCCCACCCAGTGCCACCAGCAGGGAGAATCCCAACCCTCCAAACCCCTCGGAAACTTCCAGGGATCCACGGGAAACCCCGAAAGGAGCAGCCGTGACCCCAAACCGATACTGGGCGCTGCTGTTGGTGCTAATTAACTCACCCGGCAGTGCTAATTAACTCGTCCAGCCGGTGCTCGTTAAGCTTTTGTCTCGTGCCGTGAGTTCATCGCACGATAATGAGGGTTGGGATGGGATTGGGGTTGGGATGGGATGGGATGGGATGGGATGGGTGGGGATGAAATCCTCGGGCGAGGCTGGACTGGTTTGGCTGCTCCTGAGTCACGGCAGGGCAGGAATCCAGCGGGGATAAAGTTCCTGAGAGGAGATCCCAAAATTCTGGGGTTAAAAGTCTGGGAGAATCCATGGAGTCCCAAAAATTCTGATCCCAAAATACTGTGGGGAAAAGTTCCCACAGATCCTTCTCTGTCTGCAAAAATGTTCCAAATCCAGTGGGGATAAAGCTCCTGAGAGGAGATCCCAAAATTTTGGGGTTAAAAGTCTGGGAGAATCCATGGAGTCCTGAATGAGGGTTCCTCACTTCCCAGAAAAATCTGATCCCAAAATCCTGGGGGGAAAAGTTCCTGCAGATCCTTCTCTCTGTGCAAAAAGATCCCAAATCCAGCAGGGCCAAAGTTCCTGAGAGAAGATCCAAAATTCTGGAGTTAAAAGTCTGGGAGAATCCTTGGGAGAATCCATGGAGTCCCAAAAAAATCTGATCCCAAAATACTGGGAGGAAAATTCCTGCAGATCCTTCCCTCTGTGCAAAAATGTCCCAAATCTTGGAGGGAAAAAGTCTGGGAGAATCCATGGGAGAATCCATGGAGTCCCAAAAAATCTGATCCCAAAATACTGGGGGAAAAGTTCCCTCTGTGCACAATATCCCAAATCTTGGGGGAAAAAGTCTGGGAGAATCCATGGGAGAATCCATGGAGTCCTAAAAAAATCTGATCCCAAAATACTGGGGGAAAAAATTCCCATAGATTCTTCCCTCTCAGCACAAATATCCCAAATCCTGGGGGGAAAAGTTCCTGAGAGAAGATCCCAAATCCTGGGGGGAAAAGTCTGGGAGAATCCATGGGAGAATCCATGGAGTCCTAAAAGAATCTGATCCCAAAATACTGGGGGGAAAAGTTCCCTCTGCGCACAATTATCCCAAATCCTGGGGTTAAAGGTCTGGGAGAATCCTTGGGAGAATCCATGGAGTCCCAAAAAAATCTGATCCTTGCATAAACATCTGAAATCCTGGGGGGGAGAAGTTCCCTTTGATTCTTCCCTCTGTGCACAATTATCCCAAATTTTGGGGTTAAAAGTCTGGGAGAATCCATGGAGTCCTGAATGAGGGTTCCTCACTTCCCAGAAAAATCTGATCCCAAAATACTGGGGGTAAAACTTCCTGCAAATCCTTCTCTCTGTGCAAAAAGATCCCAAATTCTGGGGTTAAAAGTCTGGGAGAATCCATGGGAGAATCCATGGAGTCCTAAAAAAATCTGATCCCAAAATACTGGGGGGAAAAGTTCCCTCTGTGCACAAATATCCCAAATCCTGGGGGAAAAGTTCCTGAAAAAAGGTCCCAAATCCTGGGGGGAAAAAGTCTGGGAGAATCCTTGGGAGAATCCATGGAGTCCCAAAAAAATCTGATCCCAAAATACTGGGAGGAAAATTCCTGCAGATCCTTCCCTCTGTGCAAAAATGTCCCAAATCTTGGAGGGAAAAAGTCTGGGAGAATCCATGGGAGAATCCATGGAGTCCCAAAAACATCTGATCCTTTTACAAATGTCCCAAATCCAGTGGAGATAAAGTTCCTGAGTGAAGATCCCGAATTCTGGGGTTAAAAGTCTGGGAGAATCCATGGGAGAATCCATGGAGTCCTAAAAAAATCTGATTGCTGAAAAAAGATCCCAAATTCTGGGTGGGGGAAGAATGCTGGGAGGATCTTTTAAATTTTTAAATATCTGAGGTTTATCCCACTGGGACTGGAATTCGGGAATTCCAGAAGGGAATTCCCAAAGGTGCAAAAATTTCAACCCGGATGGGAAATAAAGGGAATTTTATTTGATTATTTAATGTGTGCAGCACATTAAAGATTATTCCAAATATTAAAAAAAAAAAAAAATTATATTAAACAAAAATAATTTACAGAGTGGAAAAGACTTGAATTCACCTCCAGGGATTTTTAACAAAATCCGAGGTTTATCCCAGCCGGAGGGGATTTGGGAATTCCGGAATTCTGGTTTTCAAAAGGGGAAAAAAATCTCAACCCGGATGGGAAATAAAGGGAATTTCATTTTTCATTTAATGTTAAGGATTATTAACATGCATTAAGGATTATTCCAAATATTTTTTTTTTAAATTATATATAAAAAAGTAATTTACGGAGTGGGGAAAAAAAAAAAACCCCAAAATCCAATCCCAAATCCCCCAAATCTCCTGCAGCCATCAGGACACTGAGGATTTCCCACCTGGAGACTCTTCGTCCCAACCAGACGGGAATTTCGCCACCTCTGCTCATCCCAAACCTCAACCCCGCGGTTTTCCCGGAGTTCTTATCATCCCCAAATCCCAAATCTCTCCCGACAGGCCGAGCTGGTTCTGCTCACCACCCGGAATTCCCGAGCAGAGCGTGGAAGGAGCTGCTGGTGTGGAGAGAATTCCTCCTTCATCGATCCCTTGGGAATTCTGGAATTTTCTCCCAGAATTTTCCCGCTTTCCCAAGCAATTCCCGCGGTTTTCCCGCTTTCCCAAGCAATTCCCGCTTTTCCCTGGCTGTTTCCCTCCGGAATTGGCTCATTTTTGATTTCCAGGTTTCCCCGCCGCCCACAATTCCTGCTCTTTCCAAGAATTCCCTGCGGATCCCAAATCCAGGCATTCCGGAACGGCTGGAGCCAAACAGAATCCCAAAAATCCCAGAATTCTCAATCCCAAATATTCCCTAAAAATCCCAGAATTCTCAATCCCAAAACTCCCTGAGAATCTCAGGATTCTGAATCCCAAATATTCCCCAAAATCCCAGAATTCTCAATCCCAAATCTCCCCGAGAATCTCCGGATTCTGAATCCCAAAGATTCCCTAAAATCCCAGAATTCTCAATCCCAAGTCTCCCAGAAAATCTCAGGATTCTGAATCCCAAATATTCCCAAAAATCCCAGAATTCCCAACCCCAAATCTCCCCGAGAATCTCCAGATTCTGAATCCCAAATATTCCCAAAAATCCCAGAATTCCCAACCCCAAATCTCCCCGAGAATCTCTGGATTCTGAATCCCAAATATTCCCTAAAATCCCAGAATTCTCAATCCTAAAATCCCATAATTCTCAATCCTAAAGCTCCCCGAGAAACTCAGGATTCTGAATCCCAAATATTCCCCAAAATCCCAGAATTCTCAATCCCAAATATTCCCTGAAATCCCAGAATTCTCAATCTCAAAACTCTCCAAGAATCTCAGGATTCTATATCCCAAATATTCCCTAAAATCCCAGAACTCTCAACCCCAAACCTCCCCGAGGAGGAATCCCAGAATTCCCAATCCCAAATCTCCTGAGGAATCCCAGAATTCCCAATCCCGAAGCTCTCCAGAGATCCCAGCATTCCCAATCCCAGTTTTTTGGGAATATCCCAAACCCTTCCCGGCCGGCAGATTCCGGAGGGAACGGGGGATGGGATTTGGGATCTTCCCAGACCTGCCCGGCTGCTTTCCAGGAGCTCACGGAGCCGAGATAAACAAACCTCTGGAATTCTGTCTTTCCCACAGGGAATTCGAGTTCCTGGAGGTTCTTGCCGAGCCAAACCGTTCCAGGATTCTCTGGTTTTCTGGGATTTTGTTATTCTGATTATTATTCCGATTTTCTGATTCTGCTATTCCAAAATTCCGTGATTTTCTGATCCTCTGATTCTGTTATTCCATGGCTTTTCGCTTCCCTGATCTCATTATTTTATCATTTCAGGATTCCATGATTCTCCAATCCCATGATTTTGTGATTCCGTGATTCTCTCATTCTATCATTCCATTATTTTATAATTCCAGAATTTTCTGATTCTCTCTGATTCTCTTGTTCTATCATTCCATTATTTTATGATTTCATTATTCTCTATTATCCCATCATTTTATAATTCCACGATTTTCTGAATTTCTGATTCCCTATGATTCTCTGATTCTATTATTCCATTATTTTATGATTTCATGATTCTCTAATTCCATGATTTCATAATTTCTGATTCCACAATTTTCTGATTCTCTGATTCTCTTATTCTACCATTTCATCATTTTATGATTTCACGATTCTCTATTATTCCTTAATTTTATAATTCCACGATTTTCTGAATTTCTGATTCTCTATTATTCCACAATTCTCTGATTCTATTATTTTATGATTTCATGATTCTCTATTATTCCGTAATTTTATGATTTCATGATTCTCTATTATTCCATAATTTTATAATTCCATGGTTCTCTAATTCCATTATTTCATAATTTCCAATTCCACAATTTTCTGATTCTCTGATTCTCTCTGATTCTCTGATTCTATTATTCCATCATTTTATGATTTCATGATTCTCCATTATCCCATTATTTTATAATTCCACAATTTTCTGAATTCCTGATTCTCTATGACTCCACGATTCTCTGATTCTATTATTCCATTATTTTATGATTTCATGATTCTCTATTATCCCATTATTTTATAATTCCATGGTTCTCTAATTCCATGATTTCATAATTTCCGATTCCACAATTTTCTGTTTCTCTCTGATTCTCTCTGATTCTCTTATTCTACCATTTCATTTTTTTATGATTTCATGATTCTCTATTATTCCGTAATTTTATAATTCCATGGTTCTCTAATTCCATAATTTCATAATTTCCGATTCCACAATTTTCTGATTCTCTCTGATTCTTATTCTCTTATTCCATAATTTTCTGCTTCCACGATTCTCCAATCCCACAATTTCCCCAACCTCTAACTCCCCACAATCCCCCAACTCCCCAATCCCACCGCTCCACCATTTTTCAATCCCAAATTTCACTTTTCCCCGATTTTCCCATCCCGATTTCCTCCAGAGCCGCCGGATTTGAGGTCAGACAGGGAATTTCATCACCTCCAACCTTCCACCCGGATTTCTGCAATATTCCCGAGGGAATTCTCCATCCCTGGAGCCACCAGACTGCTCCACCCTCTTGGGACATCGGGATTTCGGCAACATTCCCGAGGATTTCGGCAACATTCCCGAGGATTTCGGGAATATTTCGGTGCCAAATTCAAACCCCGAGCTTGCAACATCCAGGGATTCGAGACAATTATGGATATTCCCAAATTTCTCACCTTAAATTGCCCTGGATTCAGGCTGGGAATGCTCCAGAGGTCACCGAGCAGCAAAATCAGCACAAAATTATGGATATTCCTGAATTTCTGGGTTTAAATTGGTTTGGATAAAGGCTGGGAATGTTCCAGAGGTCAACAGCACAAAAATTAAGGATTTTGGATTTTGTTAAAAATTCCTGGAGGTGAATTCAAGTTTTTTCCACTCCGTAAATTTTTTTTTTAATATATAATTTCTTTTTTTTAATATTTGGGATAATCCTTCATGCTCTGCACACATTAAATAATAAAACAAAATTCCCTTTATTTCCCATCCAGGTTGAAATTTTTTGCACCTTTTGAAATTCCCTTTTGGAATTCCCGAATTCCAGTTCCAGTGGGATAAAGTTCAGATTTTGTTAAAAATTAAAAAAATCAAAAATCCCTGGAGGTGAATTCAATTCCCATCGGGAATCGGTGGGAGCTGAAATTCCATGGAAAAATGGAATTTATCCGCAGAATTCCAGGATTATTGAGGTCGGGAAAGAATTCCCAGTTCCATTTTTTGTGGAGCACAAAAAAAATTCCAAGCAGCTCATTCCAAGGGTTTTTTTCCCTTTTCCGGGAGGAAATTCCAGGAAATTCCTGCCGGTGATTCCAGATTGAAATTAAAAATAGAAGGAAATTTGTGGAGTTGTTAATGGGAAAAAATTCCATGGATAAATGGGATTATCATGGAAAAATCCCACTGATAAACGGGATTTAATGGAAAAAAAAGGAAAAGGGAAATGGAAAAATCCCACTGATAAAACAGGATTATCACGGAAAAAATGCACAGATAAAATGGGAATATCACAGAAATATTCCACAGATAAAACAGGATTATCATGAAGAAATTCCAGGGATAAATGGGATTATCCATGGAAAAAAATCCACAGGTAAAACAAGATTATAATGGGAAAAAAATCCATGGATAAATGGGATTATCCACGGAAAAAATCCACGGATAAATGGGATTATCACAGAAAAAATCCACAGAAAAATGGGATTATCCATGGAAAAAAATCCACAGAAAAATGGGATTATCCCATGGGAAAAAATCCACAGAAAAATGGGATTATCCCACGGGAAAAAATCCACGGATAAACTGGATTATCCATGGAAAAAATCCACAGAAAAATGGGATTATTCCCCAGAAAAATGGGATTATCCCACAGAAAACCGGGAATGAGCCGGGAATGCTCCCTGGGATTGCCTACGTGTAGGTCGAGGCGGCAGAGGTTGGGAAAAATTCCACGGATAAACTGGATTATCCACGGAAAAAATAATCCACGGATAAAACAGGATTATCTCGGAAAAATCCACCGAAAAATGGAATTATCACAGAAAAATCCCACTGATAGAAGAGGATTATAATGGAAAAATTCCATGGACAAATGGGATTATCCACGGAAAAATTCCACTGATAAAACACGATTATCATGGAAAAATCCCACTGATAAAACAGGATCACCCACGGAAAAAATCCATGGAAAAATGGGATTATAATGGAAATATCCACAGATAAATGGGATCACCCACGGAAAAAATCCACAGATAAATGGGATTATCCATGGAAAATATCGATGGATAAATGCGATTATCATGGAAAAAAATTCCATGTATAAATGGGATTATAATGAAAAAATTCCACTGACAAAACACGATTATCATGGAAAAATTCCACGGAAAACCGGGAATGAGCCGGGAATGCTCCCTGGGATTGCCTACGTGTAGGTCGAGGTGGCAGAGGTTGGGAAAAATTCCACGGATAAACTGGATTATCCACGGAAAAAATAATCCAGTTATTTCTGGATAATCCTGAAAAAACAGGATTATCATGGAAAAATCCCACTGATAGAACAGGATTATAATGGAAAAATTCCACAGATAAATGGGATTATCCACGGAAAAATTCCACTGATAAAACAGGATTATAATGGAAAAAATCCACAGAAAAATGGGATTATCCACAGAAAAAATCCACGGATAAATGGGATTATCCACGGAAAAATTCCATGGATAAAATTATAAAATTGATAAAATAATGATAAAATAATGGAAAAATAATACTGATAAAATAATGGAAAAATTCCACAGACAAATGGGATTATCCACGGAAAAATTCCACTGATAAAACAGGATTATCATGGAAAAAATCCACAGATAAATGGGAATATCACGTAAAAAATCCACAGAAAAATGGGATTATCCCACAGAAAAATGGGATTATCCACGGAAAAATTCCACTGATAAAACGTGATTATCACGTAAAAAATCCACAGAAAAATGGGATTATCCCACAGAAAAATGGGATTATCCACAGAAAAATTCCACTGATAAAACGTGATTATCATGTAAAAAATCCACAGAAAAATGGGATTATCCCAGGGAAAACCGGGAATGAGCCGGGAATGCTCCCTGGGATTGCCTACGTGTGGGTCGAGGCGGCAGAGGTTGGGAAAAATTCCACAGATAAACTGGATTATCCATGGAAAAATTCACAGATAAATGGGGATATCATGTAAAAAATCCACAGATAAATGGGATCACCCACGGAGAAAAATCCACGGATAAACTGGATTATCCACGGAAAAAATCCACAGATAAATGGGAATATCACGTAAAAAATCCACAGAAAAATGGGATTATTCCACAGAAAAATGGGATTATCCACGGAAAAATTCCACTGATAAAACGTGATTATCATGTAAAAAATCCACAGAAAAATGGGATTATCCCAGGGAAAACCGGGAATGAGCCGGGAATGCTCCCTGGGATTGCCTACGTGTGGGTCGAGGCGGCAGAGGTTGGGAAAGGATGAGCTCATCAGCACCACTCACCTCCGTCCCCACAAGGCAGGGCTGGCAGATCCTATAAAAGTTCCCAAATCTCCTCTGCTCGGCACTCCCTGAGCTCCTGCTGCTCCTCGGCGCCGCGTGGTGAGTGACGGGTGGCGGGGATTTCGGGATTCCTTGGGAATTTCGGGATTCCTTGGGAATTTCGGGATTCCTTGGGAACTTCGGGATTGGGAATGCTGAGGTTTTTGGGGAAGGTTGGGAATTCTGAGATTCCCCAAGGAGGGTTTGGGTTGGGAATGCTGAGATTCCTTGGGTGGGTTGGGAATTCTGGGATTCTTGGGAATTTCGGGATTGGGAATGCTGAGATTCCTCGGGTGGGTTGGGATTGGGAATCCTGGGATTTTGGGGGAGTTTGGGGTTGGGAATGCTGAGATTCCTCGGGTGGGTTTGGGATTGGGAATTCTGTGATCTTTGGGGAGGTTTGGGATTGGGAATTCTAGGATTTTTGGGGAGTTTTGGGATTGGGAATTTTGAGATTCCCCAAGGAGGGTTTGGGTTGGGAATGCTGAGATTCCTCGGGTGGGTTGGGATTGGGAATTCTGTGATTTTTGGGGAGTTTTGGGATTGGGAATTCTGAGATTCCTCAGGGAGATTTGGGATTGGGAATTCTGGAATTTTTGGGGAGCTTCGGGATTGGGAATGCTGAGATTCCTTGGATGGGTTGGGATTGGGAATGCTGAGATTTTTGGGGAGAGTTGGGATTGGGAATTCTGAGATCTTTGGGGAGAGTTGGGAATTCTAGGATTTTTGGGAGCTTTGGGATTGGGAATTCTGAGATTCTTGGGGAGAGTTGGGATTGGGAATTCTGAGATTCCTCAGGGAGATTTGGGATTGGGAATTCTGAGATTTTTGGGGAGTTTTGGGGAGTTTTGGGATTCAGAATTCTGAGATTCCTTGGGTGGGTTGGGATTGGGAATTCTGTGATCTTTGGGGAGAGTTGGGATTGGGAATTCTGGGATTCCTCAGGGAGATTTGGGATTGGGAATTCTGAGATTTTTGGGGGATGTTTGGGATTGGGGATCCTGAGGTTCTTGGGAAGGGCTGGGATTGAGAATTCTGGGATTTTTAGGGAATATTTGGGACTGGGAATGCTGAGATTCCTCGGGTGTGTTGGGGGTGAAGATTCTGAGATTTTGGGGGATATTTGGGATTGGGAATTCTGTGATTCCTGGGGAGGTTTGGGATTGGGAATTATGATTTTGGGGAATATTTGGGTTTCAGAATCCTGTGATTCTTGGGGAACTTTGGGATTGAGAATTCCATGATTTTGGGGAATATTTGGGATTCAGAATCCTGTGATTCTTGGGGAATTTTTGGGATTGAGAATTCCATGATTTTGGGGAATATTTGGGTTTCAGAATCCTGTGATTCTTGGGGAATTTTTGGGATTGGGAATTCTGGGATTTTTAGGGAATATTTGGGCTTCAGAATCCTGAGATTCTTAGAGAATTTTTGGGATTGAGAATTCTGGGATTTTAAGGGAATATTTGGGATTCAGAACCCTGAGATTCTCGGGGAGCTTTGGGATTGAAAATCCCGGGATTTTTGGGATTTCACTCCTCATCCCCAGCCTTTCCCGAAATTCTGGATTCGCTTTTGGGATCCGCAGGGAATTCCTGGAAAGAGCAGGAATTGTGGGCGGCGGGGAAACCTGGAAATGAATCCGGAGGGCAAATTAAGGTCGAGTCTAAACCGGGGGGTAATTAAACCCCAAATCAGGTTTTTCCCGAGGCGCAGATCCCACGGAATTCCTTCGGTTTTGGGATGAATCTCCCACTTTCAGGGAATGACACCGAACCGATTTATTGGGATTTTATCCCCAAAAATGTCATTTAAACATAATTTCAATTTCACTCAGGAATTCCTCGGGGAAAATTCCGATTTGGGAGGGCGAGGGATGGAAATATTCCCTTGTAGGGAGCAGGATGTTCATCAGTTAATTAATCAATCAATCAATTAATTAAGATCTTATCAGATGTAACAGCGAGCCACGAAACTGTTCCCAAATTTCCCCCTTGCGATCCCAAATCCTGGAATTCTTACCTTGGGTTGAAAAATGTGAATTTCCAAATGCTGGGCGAGCCGCAGGATGTTCCCAAAATTTCTCCTTTTTAATCCCAAATCCTGGAATTCTCCCCTCGGATTAAAAAATATGAATTTCCAAAATCAGGTGAGACACAAAACTTCCCAAATTTCTCCTTTCCGATCCCAAATCCTGAATTCTCCCCTCGGATTGAAAAAAATGTGAATTTCCAAAATAGGTGAACACAAAACTCTAAATCGCTCCGGAATTCCCCCTCGGATTAAAAAATATGAATTTCCAAAATCCGGGTGAGACACAAAACTTCCCAAATTTCTCCTTTTTAATCCCAAATCCTGGAATTCTCCCCTCGGATTGAAAAAAAAGTGAATTTCCGAAATCCGGGTGAGACACAAAACTTCCCAAATCCTGGAATTCTCACCTCGGATTGAAAAAAAAAGCGAATTTCCAAAATCCGGTGAAACACAAAACTTCCCAAAATTCTCGGAGGCATTCCCGGCTCGGCCAGAAGCCCCGAAATTCGGGATTTTTCCCGGGAATTCTCGCGGTGTCACCTGAGGAGGAGGAGGAGCTTCACCTGAGGATTTAACCCTCAGCTCGCTGGAGGAAACTCCCAGAAATCCCAAAATTCCAGGAAATTCTGGAAATCCAGGGGGGGAAATGCAGGAATTATCCCGGTTTTGTCAGCCGGAAATATCCTGGCGGCGTCACGTTTATATTCGGATTTTCTGGCCCAAAAAACGCCTTGAAATGCTCGGGTTTGGCAATTTGGGGTTTTGGTTTTAAGGTTGTTTTTGGGGTTCGGAGGTGGAATTGGGGATGGAAAAGGAGGAATAAATCAGAATTCCTTCTGGGATCAGCTCGGGGGGATGGAAAATGAGGAATAAATCAAAATTTCTTCTGGAAAACCTCGGGGAGGCAGAGCTGAAATTTGGGATGGAAAATGAGGAATAAATCCCCATTTATTAGGAAGGAATAAATCATTCCTCCTAATAAATTTATTAAATAAATAATAAATTAATTATTTTAAATTAATTAAATAATAAATGTATAATAAATTAAATAATAATTTATTTTAAAATTTTTTAAAAAGTAGATAATAAATTTATTCCTCCTCATAAATTTATTATTCATTTAAGAAATGTATTAAATTTATTACAATTTATTATTTATTTAATAAATTTATTCCTCCTAATAGATTTATTAGGAGGGATAAACCACGATTGAAAGGAAGAGAAATTTGGATTTTTTTTCCTAATGTATATTTTCTTATTTATTTATTTATTTTTAACCATTGCCTCACCCTCCTCCCAGCAAAAAATTCACAAAAAATTCACCAAAAATTCACAAAAAATTCACAAAAAATTCACAAAAATTTCACAAAAAATTCACAAAAAATTTCGTAAAAATTCCCATTTTTCCCCAGATTCCGCCGTTTTCCCGCAGCGATGTCTCTGAACCAAATGCAAATCAAGCAGGAGCTCAACCTCCCCCCTGGCCTGAGCAAATCCATCCCGGAGCAGATCCCGAAATTCCCGGAAAAACCGGGAAAAGAGGAAGACCCGGTGGTCATGGAGCCCCAGTGTCCACCCCAGTGTCCACCCCAGTGTCCACCCCAATGTCCACCCCAGCAGCAGCAGCAGCAGCAGCAGCAATCCAAGATTCCTCCGACATTCCCAAATTTTCCACCCGCGGAGGAGAAATCCTGCTCGGGATTCGCCGCGGGGAAAGAGGAGGTTGAGGGAATTCCCGTTCCAGCGGCTTTTCCCGAGGCCGCCCAGGAAAAACGGGAATGCGAGGAAATTCTGGAAAAACGGGAATGTGAGGAAATTCCGGTGTCCGTCCAGGAAAAACGGGAATGCGAGGAAATCCCAGAAAACCAGGAATGCAAGGAAATTCCAGTGTCCGTCCAGGAAAAGCAGGAAGTCAAGGAAATCCCAATAAAACAGGAATTTAAGGAAATTCCGGTGTCCGTCCAGGAAAAGCAGGAAGTCAAGGAAATCCCAGTTTCCAACCCAGTTCCACTCCCTGCCCAGGAAAAACGGGAATGTGAGGAAATTCCAGTGTCCGTCCAGGAAAAGCAGGAAGTCAAGGAAATCCCAGTAAAACAGGAATGCAAGGAAATCCTGGAAAAGCAGGAAGTCAAGGAAATCCCAGTTTCCAACCCAGTTGTCCCGTGTGCCCAGGAAAAACGGGAATGCAAGGAAATTCGGTGTCTGTCCAGAAAAACAGGAATCAAGGAAATTCTGTCAACCCAGAAAAACAGGAATGCAAGGAAATTCCGGTGTCCGTCCAGGAAAAACAGGAATTCAAGGAAATTCCGGTGTCCATCCCGGAAAAGCAGGAAGTCAAGGAAATCCCAATAAAACAGGAATGCAAGGAAATTCCAGTGTCTGTCCAGGAAAAACAGGAAGTCAAGGAAATCCCAGAAAAGCAGGAAGTCAAGGAAATCCCAGTTTCCAACCCAGTTGTTCCGTGTCAGGAGAAGCAGCAAATCAAGGAAATTCCGGTGTCCCTCCCAGAAAAAAAGGAATCCAAGGAAATCCCAGAAAAACAGGAAGTCCAAGGAAATCCCAGAAAAACACGAAGTCAAGGAAATCCCGGTAAAGCAGGAAGTCAAGGAAATCCCAGAAAAGCAGGAATTCCAGGACACCCCAATCCCAATCCCAGTTCCACTCGCTGACCCCATTCCGTGTTCCCAAGAAAAGCAGGAATGTCAAGGAAATCCCAGAAAAACGGGAATTCCAGGACGCCGCAGTCCCAGTTCCGTGTTCCCAGGAAAAGCAGGAATTCCAGGAAACCCAAATCCCAATCCCGGTTCCACTCCCCGACCCCGTCCCCTGTTCCCAAAATATCCAGGAATTCCAGGAAACCCCAATCCCAGTTCCATGCCCTGACCCCGTCCCGTGTTCCCAAAAAATCCAGGAATTCCAGGATATCCCAAATCCCGAAAAATTCCCTCCCCTGGAGCAGCAGCCGGAGCAGCCCGGGGCGTGGCAGAAATAGAGGGAAATTCCCAAAACTCCTCAAATCCGGAGGATTTTTTTCCCAAGGATTTTTTTTTTAACCCCAGGAAGGAATTCCTTCCCGCTAACGCGTTGTCCTTTACTAACAGCCGGGAATTCCCGCCGGGAATTTTGATTCCGGTATGGAATTCCAACTGGGAATTTTGATTCCGGTAGAGAATTCCAACTGGGAATTTTGATTCCAGCATGGAATTCCCACTGGGAATTTTTTCCAGTATGGAATTCCAACTGGGAATTTTGATTCTGGTAGGAAATTACTGGGATTGCTTCAGTATGGAATTCCCATCGGGAATTTTGCTTCCAGTATGGAATTCCAACTGGGAATTTTGCTTCCAGTATGGAATTCCCACTGGGAATTTTTTCCAGTATGGAATTCCAACTGGGAATTTTGCTTCCAGTATGGAATTCCTGCTGGGAATTTTGATTCCAGCAGGGAATTCCAACTGGGAATTTCTTCCAGTATGGAATTCCCAACTGGAATTTTGCTTCCGGTATGGAATTCCCACTGGGAATTTTGCTTCCAGCAGGGAATTCCTGCTGGGAATTTTGATTCCGGTAGGAAATTCCCAACCAGGAATTTTGATTCCAGTAGAGAATTCCAACCAGGAATTTTGATTCCAGTATGGAATTCCTGACAGGAATTTTGATTCCAGTATGGAATTCCCGGTGGGAATTTTTTCCAGTATGGAATTCCAACTGGGAATTTTGCTTCCAGTATGGAATTCCCGCCGGGAATTTTGATTCCAGAATGGAATTCCCACTGGGAGTTTTGCTTCTGGTATGGAATTCCCACTGGGAATTTTGATTAGTAGAAATTCACTGGGAATTTTGATTAGTATGGAATTCCCACTGGGAATTTTTTCCAGTATGGAATTCCCGGCGGGAATTTTGCTTCCAGCAGGGTTGTGGTTTTGCCTTCACCCGAATTCCTGATCTTTCCCAATCCCAAGGCTTTGGAATGCCAAAAAAAAAAAAAAAAAATTCATCACGGAATAAGGCAGAAAATAAAAAAAATAACTCCAAATCCTTGGCGTTTTGTTAAATAATTAAAAATAAGGTGAAATTTAAAAATAACTTCAAATCTTTGGAGTTGTTAAATAATCAAAAATAAAGTGAAATTAAAAAATTCCTCCAAATCCTTGGAGTTGTTAAATAATTAAAAATAAAGTGAAATTTAAAAAATTCCTCCAAATCCTTGGAGTTGTTAATCCCTTTTTTTCCTGCTTTCCTCCCACTTGGAATTTGGGAGTTTTTTTCCTATTAAACAAACGGGATTTATGCAGAATTTGCCACCCAAAAATTCCACTTAAAACTCCCCAAAATCGGGAAATTTTTAAAAATTCAAATATCCAAATCGCCGGAGGTTCGATGGGATTGAAAAAACAACCAGTTGGAATAGAGATTTTGGGGAAAAAAATGGAATTTTTGGGAATGATTTCGGATTGAATTGGGTGTCAGAGGACAGCTCAGAAATAATTAAAAATTTAATTATCGATTGAATTAGTAATGAATTAAAATCACTGCAGACGTGTTTGGGAAGAGATTAATGAGGAATTAAATTAAATTAAACGAGCTGTTTGGATTCCAGCTGGGAATTGTCTGGGAATTTTCTGGGAATTTTCTGGGAATTGTCTGGGAATTCTCTGGGAATTTTCTGGGAATTTTCTGGGAATTTTTTTTTATTTTCTGGGAATTTTCTGGGAATTTTTTTATTTTCTGGGAATTTTCTGGGAATCTTCTGGGAATTTTCTGGGAATTGTTGGGAATCATCTGGGAATTGTCTGGGAATTTTCTGGGAATTCTCTGGGAATTCTCTGGGAGTCTTCTGGGAATTTTCTGGGAATTTTCTGGGAATTGTCTGGGAATTTTCTGGGAATTTTCTGGGAATTTTTTTTAAATTTTCTGGGAGTTTTCTGGGAATTGTCTGGGAATTCTCTGGGAATTGTCTGGGAATTTTCTGGGAATTTTTTTTAATTTTCTGGGAATTTTCTGGGAATTGTCTGGGAATTTTCTGGGAATTTTTTTTGGATGAAGTTGGATTCAGGATTTGTTTCGCTGTGAAAATTCTGCAATAAAAGCGAGTTGGAATATCGAGTTTTGGGTTGTTTTTTTTTTTATTATGGGTCGTGGGGGAAATTTTATTCCAAGTTTTGGGGTTTTTTGTGGTGAATTGTGGGGATTTTAATGCAAATTTTTGGGGATTTTTATACCAAGTTTTGGGGATTTTATGTGCCAAATTTTGGGGATTTTTACATCAAATTATGAGAATTTTTATACCAAGTTTTGGGAATTTTTATACCAAATTTTGGGGATTTTTATACCAAATTATGAGAATTTTTATACCAAGTTTTGGGGATTTTTATACCAAATTTCAGGGATTTTTCTATCAAATTTTGAGAATTTTTATACCAAATTTAGGGATTTTGATACCAAATTTCAGGGATTTTTCTATCAAATTATGGGGATTTTTATACCAATTTTTGGGGGTTTTTATACCAAAATTCAGGGATTTTTATACCAATTTTTGGGGCTTTTGATACCAAATTTCAGGGATTTTTATACCAAAATTCAGGGATTTTTCTATCAAATCATGGTGATTTTTATGCCAATTTTTGGACATTTTTACATCAAATTGTGATTTTTCTACCAGGTTGTCTCTGGTCGTTTGTGTGTTTAAAGTCAATTTTTTGGGGAAAAATAAAAGAGAAAATGGAGAAAAACCACAGAAAAACCAACAAAATAATTCCATCATTTTATTGCACCACATCCCAAATTAAATTCACAATTCGACCATGATTGATTTATAATATTTTGTAATTAATTAATTAATCACACTTCTTGACGAGATTCCCAAGCAAAGCAGGAAACTGCAGATCCTTTGACATTCCAGAATCCGGGAAAGGCGAAATCCTGGAAAAATCCTTGGAAAAATCAGCATTTTTGGGGTTGAAAATCAACATTTTTGGAGTTGAAAAATCTGCATTTTTGGGGCTCGAAAAATCAGCATTTTTGGGGTTGAAAATCAGCATTTTTGGGGTTGAAAATCAGCATTTTTGGTGTTGAAAAATCACCATTTTTAGGGTCGAAAAATCATCATTTTTGGCACTGAAAATCAGCATTTTTTGCATTGAAAAATCACCATTTTTGAGGTGGAAAAATCAGCATTTTTAGCATTGAAAATCACCATTTTTGGCGTCGAAAAATCATCATTTTTGGCACTGAAAAATCATCATTTTTTGCGTTGAAAATCATCATTTTTGAGGTTGAAAAATCAGCTTTTTTGGCGTTGAAAATCAGCATTTTTGGCGTCGAAAAATCACCATTTTTGGGTTGAAAAATCCACATTTTTCGCGTTGAAAAATCACCATTTTTAGGGTTGAAAATCAGCATTTTTGGGGTTGAAAATCACCATTTTTCGCATCGAAAAATCACCATTTTTAGGGTCGAAAATCACGATTTTTGGGGTTGAAAATCAGCATTTTTGGCATCGAAAAATCACCATTTTTGGCGTTGAAAATCAGCATTTTTGGGGTTGAAAATCAGCATTTTTAGGGTTGAAAAATCAGCTTTTTTAGGGTTGAAAATCAGCTTTTTTAGGGTTGAAAATCAGCTTTTTAGCGTCGAAAAATCATCATTTTTGGTGTTGAAAATCAGCATTTTTGGGGTTGAAAATCAGCATTTTTGGGGTTGAAAATCAGCATTTTTGGGGTGATTTCACTTCTGTTTGGAGCACTGCTGCTGCTGCTGCTGCTGCTGCTGCTGCTGGGGGAGGTTTTTCACAGCCTTGGTTTGACCTTTGGCGTTTCGGTTTTCCCCAATTCCCTTCGCGGAAATTCCGCATTTTTCTTGGCATTGCTGAGGGATTTGCTGCTGCTGCTTCTGCTGCTGAGACATCCTGGGAAATCTGGGGGAAAATGGGGGAAATTTGGAGTTATTTTGAATATCCTGGGAAAGTCTGGGATTGGGGAAAAATCGGGGAGAAAATGGGATTATTTTTAATGTTCTGGAAAAGGCTGGGATTGGGAAAAATGGGGGAAATTTGGATTATTTTGATGTCTTGGGAAAATCTGGGATTGGGGAAAAATGGGGGAATTTGGGTTATTTTGATATCTTGGGAAAATCTGGGATTGGGGAAAATCGGGGAGAAAATGGGATTATTTTAATTTCCTGGAGAAGGCTGGGATTGGGAAAAATGGGGGAAATTTGGATTATTTTTAATGTCCTGGGAAAATCTGGGATTGGGAAAAATGGGGGAAATTTGAATTATTTTTAATGTTCTGGAAAAATCTGGGATTGGGGGGAAATGGGAGAAATTTGAATTAAAATTCGAATTATTTTGATATCTTGGGAAAATCTGGGATTGGAAAAAATGGGGGAAATTGGAATTATTTTGAATATCCTGGGAAAGTCTGGGATTGGGGAAAAATCGGGGAGAAAATGGGATTATTTTTAATGTTCTGGAGAATCTGGGATTGGGGGAAAATGGGGGAAATTTGGATTATTTTGATGTCTTGGGAAAATCTGGGATTGGGGAAAAATGGGGGAAATTTGGATTATTTTGATATCTTGGGAAAATCTGGGATTGGGGGAAAATGGGGAAATTTGGATTATTTTGATATCCTGGGAAAATCTGGGATTGAGGAAAAATCGGGGAGAAAATGGGATTATTTTAATTTCCTGGAGAAGGCTGGGATTGAAAAAATTGGGGGAAATTTGAATTATTTTTAATGTCCTGGGAAAATCTGGGATTGGGAAAAATGGGGGAAATTTGAATTATTTTTAATGTTCTGGAAAAATCTGGGATTGGGGGAAAATGGGAGAAATTTGAATTAAAATTCGAATTATTTTGATATCTTGGGAAAATCTGGGATTGGGAAAAATGGGAAAATTTGGGTTATTTTGATGTCTTGGAAAAGTCTGGGATTGGGGAAAAATCGGGGAGAAAATGGAATTATTTTTAATGTTCTGGGAAAATCTGGGATTGGAAAAAATGGGGGAAATTGGAATTATTTTGAATATCCTGGGAAAGTCTGGGATTGGGGAAAAATCGGGGAGAAAATGGGATTATTTTAATGTTCTGGAGAATCTGGGATTGGGGGAAAATGGGGGAAATTTGAATTATTTTTAACGTCCTGGGAAAATCTGGGATTGGGGAAAAATGGGGAAATTTGAATTATTTTAATGTCCTGGGAAAATCTGGGATTGGGAAAAATTGGAGAGAAAATTTAATTATTCTCAATATCCTGGCAAAGTCTGGAATTAAAAATCAGGGAGGAAATGGAATTGTTTTGAATATCCTGGAGAAATTTGGGATTAAAAATCAGGGAGAAAATTCAATTATTCCAAATATCCTGGAGAAGCGTGGAATTGAAAAAAAATCAGCGATCAGAATATTTGGTACCAACCCCAAAATTTGATAAAAATCCCAATATTCGATAAAAATCTCAATATTTGATCTCAACCCCAATATTTGATAACAATCCCAACACTTGATAAAAATCCCGATATTTGAGAACAATCCCTAGATTAGATAAAAATCCCAATATTGGATAAAAATCCCAATGAAGGAACCCCAAAATCCCATAATGCTGCTTTCCACCCAATTGGAATTTTCCGGTAGAAAATTGGGTGGAATTTTTAGGGAGATGAAAAATTCGAATTTTCTGGGAGAAAATAATTGGGTGGAATTTTGAGGGTGATGATCCAGTTGGAAATTTCCAGGAGAAAACTGGAATTTTCAGGGTGACACGTCAATCTAGAGGCTGGAAAATCCTAGAAAACCCAAGAAAATTCAAGAAAATCCAAGAAAATCCCAGAAAACCCAAGAAGACCCAAGAAAACCCCAGAAAATCCTAGAAAACCCAAGAAAATCCCACAAAATCCCAGAAAACCCCGAAAACCCAATAAAAAACCCAGAAAACCCAAGAAAACCCAATAAAAACCCAGAAAATAAAAAAAACCCCAGAAAACCTAAGAAAACCCCAGAAAACCCCAAGAAAACCCAAGAAAAACCAAGAAAAATCCCAGAAAACCCCAGAAAACCCAAGAAAACCCAGAAAACCCAATAAAAATCCAAGAAAACCCAAAAAAAATCCCAGAAAACCCAATAAAAATCCCAGAAAATCCCAGAAAATCCCAGAAAACCCAAGAAAACCCAATCAAAACCCAATAAAAACCCCAATAAAACCCCAGCAAAAACCCAACAAACCCCAAAAAACCCCAATAAAAACCCCAGAAAACCCAATAAAAATCCCCAAAAACCCAAGAACACCCAATAAAAACTCAACAAAACCCAATAAAAACCCAAGAAAACCCAATAAAAATCCCAGAAAGCCCAATAAAAACCCCAGAAAACCCCAGAAAATCCCAGAAAACCCAATAAAAACCCAATAAAAACCCAATAAAAACCCCAGAAAACCCCAGAAAATCCCAAAAAACCCAATAAAAACCCAATAAAAACCCAATAAAAACTCAACAAAAACCCCTAAAACCCCACCAAACCCAATAAAAATCCCATTTCCCCCAAACCCCAAACCTCCTCACCCTCCTCGTCCTCCTCCAGGCGATTCGGGAAAGAAGGGAAATCCTCTCGGAACGCCGAAGATTCCCGACCGGAGAGGTTTTTATTCGGGAAGATCCCGGAAGGAACTCGGCGACCAGAAACCTTTCCCAACTGGAGAGATGCCGGGTGGAGATTGGGAGGAAAATTTATCCGCGGCACACCCAGCGGGAATTGGGAAAGAATTCCGTTTATCCCGGGCAGAGATCCCACAAAAATAAATGAGTTGGGAAATCTCGTTTCCGCTCCTGGCGGAGATTCTTGGGATGATTTTTTGGGATGATTTTTTGGGATCATTTCTTGGGATGATTTTTAGGGATGATTTTTAGGGATCATTTTTTGGGATCATTTTTTGGGATCATTTTTTGGGATGATTTTTTGGATGATTTTTAGGGATAATTTTTGGGATCATTTTTTAGGATCACTTTTAGGGATAATTTTTGGGATCATTTTTTGGGATGACTTTTTGGGATCATTTTTTGGGATGATTTTTTGGGATCATTTTTAAGGATAATTCTTTAGGATCTTTTTTTGGGATGATTTTTAGGGATGATTTTTTGGGATCATTTTTTGGGATCATTTTTTGGGATCATTTGGAATCATTTTTTGGAATCATTTTTGGGATCATTTTTTGGGATGATTTTTAGGGATCATTTTTTAGGATCATTTTTTGGGATCATTTTTTGGGATCATTAATTTTTGGGATAATGTTTGGGATGATTTTTTGGGATCATTTTTGGGATGATTTTTTGGGATGATTCTTTAGAATCGTTTTTTGGGATGATTTTTTGGGATAATTTTTGGGGATTGGGAGGAAATTTTTATCCGCGGCACACCCAGCGGGAATTGGGAAAGAATTCCGTTTATCCCGGGCAGAGATCCCACAAAAATAAATGAGTTGGGAAATCTCGTTTCCGCTCCTGGCGGAGATTCTTGGGATGATTCTTTAGGATCATTTTTTGGGATTTTTTTGGGATAATATTTGGGATCATTTTTTGGGATCATTTTTTGGGATGATTTTTAGGGATAATTTTTGGGATCATTTTTTGGGATCATTTTTGGGATCATTTTTTGGGATGACTTTTTGGAATCATTTTTTGGGATGATTTTTAGGGATGATTTTTTGGGATGATTTTTTTGGGATCATTTTTTGGGATCATTTGGAATCATTTTTGGGATCATTTCTTGGGATGATTTTTTGGGATGATTTTTAGGGATGATTTTTGGGATGATTTTTTTGGGATCATTTTTTGGGATCATTTGGAATCATTTTTTGGGATCATTTGGAATCATTTTTTGGGATCATTTCTTGGGATGATTTTTAGGGATGATTTTTAGGGATGATTTTTTGGGATGATTTTTGGGATGATTTTTTGGGATGATTTTTTTGGGATCATTTTTTGGGATCATTTTGGAATCATTTTTTGGGATCACTTTGGAATCATTTTTTGGGATCATTTCTTGGGATCATTTTTTGGGATGACTTTTAGGGATGATTTTTTGGGATGATTTTTAGGGATGATTTTTTGGGATGATTTCTTGGGATCATTTTTAGGGATGATTTCTTCGGGATGATTTTTGGGGATTGGGAGGAAATTTTTACCCACGGCACACCCAGCGGGAATTGGGAAAGAATTCCATTTATCCCGGGCAGAGATCCCACAAAAATAAATAATAATTTAAAAAAAACCCAGAGTTGGGAAATCTTGGCAGAGATTCTTGGGATGATTCTTTGGGATGATTTTTTGGGTTTATTTTTTGGGATCATTATTTTTTGGGATGATTTTTAGGGATGATTTTTTGGGATCATTATTTTTTGGGATCATTATTTTTTGGGATCATTTTTTGGGATCTTTTTTAGGATCATTTTTTGGGATCATTTTTAGGATCATTTTTTGGGATAATTTTTGGGATCATTTTTTGGGATGATTTTTGGGGTGATTTTTTGGGATCATTTTTTGGGCATCAGTGGCGTTTTTTCCCAACAATCCCTGACTGGTTTTACCCAAAATCCCTGACTGTTTTCCCCAAAAATTCCTTTGTGTTTTCCCCAAAAATTCCTTCATGTTTTCCCAAAAATTCCTGCATGTTTCCCCAAAAATTCCTTCATGTTTTCCCAAAAAATTCCTGACTGTTTTCCCAAAAATCCTGCATGTTTTCCCAAAAATCCCTGACTTTTTCCCCAAAATTCCTACATGTTTTCCCCAAAAATTCCTTCATGTTTTCCCCAAAATTCCTGCATGTTTTCCCAAAAATTCCTTCATGTTTTCCCCAAAAATTCCTGCATGTTTTCCCAAAAATTCCTGCATGTTTTCCCCAAAAATTCCTGCATGTTTTCCCCAAAAATTCCTTCATGTTTTCCCCAAAAATTCCTGACTGTTTTCCCAAAAATTCCTGACTGTTTTCCCCAAAATTCCTGCATGTTTTCCCAAAAATCCCTGACTTTTTCCCCAAAATTCCTACATGTTTTCCCCAAAAATTCCTACATGTTTTCCCCAAAAATTCCTGCATGTTTTCCCCAAAAATCCCTGACTTTTTCCCCAAAAATTCCTGCATGTTTTCCCCAAAATCCCATCATTCTCCACCTCTCCCATCACCCCCATCCCCCCTGATTCCCCAGCCTCCTCCACACCCTGATCCTGACGAAATTATCCCTAATTAACCCCAAATATCCCGGGAATTCCAACCATTCCCGGCTCTGACCGCAACTTCCTCCCTCATCCCAGCCGGGGCGAGGAGGGAAAAATTCCAGGAATTTACCCGGGAATGGACAGGGATGAGGAGGATCCCAAATCGTGGATGGGAGGAGCTGCAAATTCCTGACTAAAACCCTTTTTTCCCCATAATTTCCTGACTAAAACCCATTTTTTCCCCATAATTTCCTGATTAAAAACCCATTTTTTCCCATAATTTCCTGATTAAAAACCCTTTTTTTCCATGATTTTCTGACTAAAACCCTTTTTTCCCCATTATTTCTTGACTAAAATCCTTTTCTTTTCCATAATTTCCTGATAAAAAAACATTTTTTCATGATTTCCTGACTGAAAACCTTTTTCCCATAATTTTCTGATTAAAACCCTTTTTTCCCCAGAATTTCCTGATAAAAACCTTTTTTCAATGATTTTCTGACTAAAACACTTTTCTCCCCTAATTTCCTGATTAAAAACCTTTTTTCCCCATAAATTTCTGATTAAAAACCCATTTTTCCCCATAATTTCCTGACTAAAAACCTTTTTTCCATAATTTCCTGATTAAAACCCTTTTTTCCCCATAATTTTCTGATTAAAGTCCTTTTTTTCCCATTATTTCCTGACTAAAAACCTTTTTCCCATAATTTTCTGACTAAAACCCTTTTTCCCATTATTTCCTGACTAAAACCCTTTTTTTCCCAAAATTTCTCTGATTAAACCCTTTTTTCCATAATTTCCCGACTAAAAACCTTTTATTCCATAATTCCCAAAACCTTTTCCACGCCCCCAAAATTCCACAAAAAATTGAATTTCCGAGTCATTCCTGAGGCAAATTCCTTGGAAAATCATGAAGGGATTAATTCCATTTTCTTCACTCCGTGGTTTTTTGGCCAAAATCACCCCCCCCCCCCTTTCCCTCCTTTTTTAAATTTTCTTTTTTTTTTTAAAAAAAAAAAATTTTTGCCGACTTAATTCCCATTTTTTTCCCCTTTCCTCCCACTTTCCTGTCATTTTTCCCCCATTTTCCACACATTTAATTCCTTTTTTCATCTTTTCATTATAAAAATTCTAAAAGGATTAATTCCCTTTTTTTCACTCCATGTTTTTTTGGCCAAAATCATCACCTAATTCCCATTTTTTTCCCCTTTCCTCCCATTTTCCTGTCATTTTTCCCCCATTTTCCACACATGTAATCCCTTTTTTCACCTTTTCATTATAAAACCATAACAGGACTAATTCCCTTTTTTTCCCACTCCATATTTTTTTGCCGGAATTTTGCCAAATTCCCGTTTTCCGCTCGGATTTCTCTGTCACCTCCAGCCCGGCGGCGACAAAAGGCGATTTGGAAACATCCTTGGCAAACAGTTGGATTTCACTGGAATTCTTTTCCTCTCCCACATCAGACATTCCACACCCATCCCATAATAACCGGGTGGGGATTGAGTTCTGCATTCCCAGACAGGGAAATTGCTGGGCAGGAGCTGAGCCAAGGATGGAGAAACTCTGGCTGCAGCTCGGGAGCTTTGTCTAAAAAATCTGGATTTTTTAATTATTTTTTTATTATTTTTATTATATTTTTTATTATTTTCTTATTATTTTTATTATTTCTTATTATTTTTTATTATTTTTTATTGTTTTAAAGTTTTTTATTATTATTTTTAATTATTTTTAATTTTTAAAATTATTTTAAATTATTTTTTACTGTTTTTTATTATTTTTTATTATTTTAAAGTTTTTTATTATTATTTTTTAATTATTTTTAAATTTTTAAAAATTATTTTTTATTATTTTTTGCTATTTTTTACTATTTTTTATTTTTTATGTTTTACTATTTTTTTATTATTTTTTATTATTTTTAATTATTTTAAAATTTTTACAATTTTTTTATTAGTTTTTTCTTATTTTTAATGGGATTTTTCTTATTTTTAATGGTTTTTTTACAGGTTTTTCTTCTTCCAGTCAACCAGGTCACCTTCAGCTCCCAAAGCTACCCCAAAAAAATATTTATTTCTAATTATTTTAAATCGTTTAATGTTTCAAATGTTCTGTTTATTAAAAATGTTTAATATTTATTGAAAATGTTAAACTCTCTGCTTTCTGGGTTTTTTAATTCCTTCTTTATTAATTTGAGGATTTCTTCCTCTTAAATTCACCTTTTAATGTTCGTGAATTTTAACATTTTAAGTGGATTTTAATACTTTAAATTTAAGTGGATTTTAACATTTTAAATGGATTTTTACACTTTAAGTGGATTTCAACATTTTAAGTGGATTTTAATACTTTAAATTTAAGTGGATTTTAACATTTTAAATGGATTTTTACACTTTAAGTGGATTTCAACATTTTAAGTGGATTTTAATACTTTAAATTTAAGTAGATTTTAACACTTTAGGTGAATTTTAATACTTTAAATTTAAGTGGATTTTAACACTTTAAGTGGATTTCAAATTTAAATTTAAAGTGGATTTGCCTCCAAAAAAATCCCAACCTCTGAAAACCAAAATTCTGCCCAAAAATTGAATTTCCATCAACATTTTCAAGGCTCTCTCAGGACAACAACATCACCCAGACGATGATTTCCTCATCCAATTAGCAGGAATTGCTCCATATTAAAACATCAGCCCGGCGATTAATTAGATTTCTAATTAATTAAGGCCCAACCTTTCCCCCAGTTACCACTTTTGCAAATGGAAATGAAGATATTTTGGGATCTGAATTTGGGAAAGGGGAGAAGAAATATTAAAAATACATCCGGTGACGTCGATGGTCAATTTTTATTGCTGCACGGGGAATTTACAACACTGGGGAAAGACAGAAGGGAAAAAAATTGACATTTTCCACCACCAAATGTTGAGAGAACCTTCCGGAATTCCCGAAAATATCGGGAAAACGCTGGAGGGGAAGGGAAAACTCGGGGAGGGAAAATTCAGGGAACACGCGGAGAGAACATTTATTTTCCGAAGGTGAGACGATCAGAGTCCTTGCGGAGTTGCCGATGGGATCGTGCCGTGGTTTCCGTCCCGAAATCCGCGGGTTGGGATTGGGTTGGGATCGGGATGGGATGGGATGGGATGGGATGGGATGGGATGGATTGGGATTGGGATTGGGATGGGATTGGGATGGGATTGGGATCAGGATCATGATCGGGATCAGGATTGGGATCAGAATGGGATTGGGATTGGGATCAGGATGGGATTGGGATCAGGATCATGACTGGGATCAGGATTGGGATTGGAATGGGGATAAGGATGGGATGGGATGAGATCAGGATCCAGATCGAGACCAGGATCAGGATTGGGATGGGATCGGGATCAGGATCGGGATCAGACTGAGATCGGGATCAGACTGAAATCAGGATCAGATCGAGATCAGGATTGGGATCGGGATCAGGATGGGATCAAGATCGAGATCGAGATCGAGATCAGGATTAGGATAAGGATCAGGATCAGGATCAGGATCAGGATCAGGATCAGGATAGGATCTGGATGAGATCAGGATCAGGATCAAGATCAGGATCAGGATGGGATCAGGATCGTCGGGATCCGGATGGGATCAGGATGGGATTAGGACCAGGATGGGATTAAGATCAGGATGGGTTTGGGATGGGATCAGGATGGGGTCAGGATGGAATCATCGAGATCAGGATGGGATCAGGATCAGGATCAGATCAGGATGGGATCGGGATCAGGATCAGGATCAGGATCACCAGGATGGGATCAGGATCAGGATGGGATCGGGATCATCAGGATCGTCAGGATCCAGATGGGATCAGGATGGAATCACCGGAATCAGGATCAGATCAGGTTGAGCTCAGGATCAGGATCGGGATCATCGGGATGGGATCAGGATCGGGATCACCGGGATGGGATCAGGATCGGGATCATCGGGATGGGATCAGGATCGGGATCATCGGGATGGGATCAGGATCGGGATCACCGGGATGGGATCAGGATCGGGATCACCTGGTGGGATGGGATCAGGATCAGGATCAAGAAGATAGATCGGGATCATCGGGTTGGGATCAGGATCAGGATCAGGATCAGGATCACCAGGATAGGATCAGCATCGGGATCATCGGGATCAGGATCACACCGGGACGTCCTCAGCAGGGCCGCGAGCACACCGGCTCCAGACACACCGCCTCGCAGCTCTCCACGCACTTGGTGCCGCACACCTCCGCCTGCTCCACACACTTGGTGCCGCACGGCTCGGGGCACTGCGGGGGACACTGCGGGGGACAGCTGGTGGCGCACTGGGTGGCACAGACGTCAACGCACTGCGGGGGACACTGCGGGGGACAGCTGGTGGCGCACTGGGTGGCGCAGACGTCAACACACTGCGGGGGACAAACGTCAACGCACTGCGGGGCGCAGCTGGTGGCGCACTGGGTGGCGCAGACGTCCACGCACTGCGGGGCACAGCTGGTGACGCACTGGGTGTCACAGGGCGCCTGGCAGACGTCCACGCACTGCGGGGGACAGCTGGTGGCGCACTGGGTGGCGCAGGGCGCCTGGCAGACCTCGACGCACTGCTCGGCGCATTTCTTGGCGCATTTCTGCAGGCAGATGGGAGGAGGCAGGCAGGGCTGCTTGCACTGCTCGTAGTAGTAGGACATCCCGGGGGAAGTTGGGAAAACTTGGGGGAAAGGTGGGAAAAAGCTGGAAAAAAGCTGGAAAAAAGGGAAAAATCCGCGTGTCAATCAGTGATTGTCGAGGAGGGATGTGGGGTTTTGGTGTGGTTGGGATGAGGGAAGGAATGGTGGGAAAAGGATTCCTGACTAAAATCCCTTTTTCCCCCAATTCCCAAAACCTTTTCCATGTCCCCAAGATGTCACCAAAACTGGAAAATTCCTTGGATCCGAGGCAAATTCCTTGGATCCCCAAAGGTTTGGATTCCTCGGGAAAAATTTGAGGTGCAACAAATGCTGGGGAAAGGATTTTGCGTTGATTCTTGACTAAAATCCCTTTTTTCCCCAATTCCTAAAACCTTTTGCATGTCCTCAAGATGTCACCAAGACTGGAAAATTCCTCGGATCCAAGGCAAAGGTTTGGTTTCCTCGGGAAAAATTCGAGGTGCAAGGAATGGTGGGAAAAGGATTTTGTGTTGATGCCTGATTAAAAACCCTTTTTCCCAACAATTCCCAAAACCTTTTCCATGTCCCCAAGATGCCACCAAAAAGTGACAAATTCCCTGAATCCGAGGCAAATTCCTTGGATCCCCAAAGGTTTGGATTCCTCGGGAAAAATTCGAGGTGCAACAAATGTTGGGGAAAGGATTTTGGGTTGATTCCTCACTAAAATCCCTGTTTTCCCCAATTCCCAAAACCTTTTCCGTGTCCTCAAGATGTCACCAAAACTGGAAAATTCCCTGAATCTGAGGCAAATTCCTTGGATCCCCAAAGGTTTGGTTTCCTTGGGAAAAATTCGAGGTGCAAAGAATGTTGGGAAAAGGATTTTGGGTTGATTCCTCACTAAAACCCTTTTTCCCCAATTCCCAAAACCTTTTCCGTGTCCTCAAGATGTCACCAAAACTGGAAAATTCCTTGGATCCGTAGGAAAATTCCTTGGATCCCCAAAGGTTTGGTTTCCTCGGGAGGAATTTGAGGTGCGAGGAATGGTGGGAAAAGGATTTTGGGTTGATTCCTCACTAAAACCCTTTTTCCCAACAATTCCCAAAACCTTTTCCATGTCCCCAGAATTCCACCAAAGTGGCATCTCCGAGTCACCCCTGGGGCAAATTCCTTGGATCCCCAAATATTTGAATTTCCTCAGGAAAAATTCCAGGTGCAAATTCCTCATTTCCCCATTGATTTTCCTGGGAATTTCTCCTCCAGGCGTGTTCAGGCATGGAGTTGTTCGCCCTGATTCCCAAAATATTTTCCGTGTCCCCAAGATGTCACCAAAGTGGCATCTCCGAGTCACCCCTGGGGCAAATTCCTTGGATCCCCAAAAATTTGAATTTCCTTGGGGAAAAATTCCAGATGCAAATTCCTCCCAGCTCCTCGGGAAATGCAGATGATCCTCCAGGGATCAAATCCGTGATAAATCCATTATTCAGTTCATCAGGTTCATCCCAGGGTTTTTATTTTTATGGAATTCACGCTGCCTGATGTGCAAATGAAAATTTCCTGATGATAAAAATTCCCTGAAGATAAAGATTCCCTGATAAAAAATTTCCTGATGATAAAAATTCCATGCTAAAAAGTGCCGAGAAGATAAAAATTTCATGATAAAGATTCCCTGATAAAAATTCCCTTATTATAAAGATCCCCCGACAGATAAAAATTCCCTGATGATAAAAATTCCCCAATAAAAAATTCCCCAAAGATAAAGATCCCTTCAGGAATACAAATTCCATTATAAAAATTCCCTGACGATAAAAGTTTCCTGATTATAGAAATTCCCTAATAAAAAATTCCTGATAAAAATTCCCTGAAGATAAAGATCCCCCAATGAACACAAATTCCCTGATAAAAATTCCCTGATGATACAAATTCTGTGAAGATAAAAATTCCCTGACGATAAAAAGTCCCTAATAAAAAATTCCTGATAAAAATTCCCTGACAATAAAAATCCCCTGAAGATAGAGCTCCCTTGAAGAACCCAAATTCCCTGATAAAAATTCCCTAATAAAAAATTCCTGATAAAAATTCCCCAATGAACCCAACCTCCCTGATAAACCTCTCTGACGATAAAAATTCCCTAATAAAAAATTCCTGATAAAAATTCCGTGACGAACCCAACCTCCCTGATAAAAACCCCCTGATGATAAAAATCCCCTGATGAACACAAATTCCCTGATAAAAATCCCCTGACGAACCCAAACGAGCCCAACCTCCCTGCCAAACCTCCCTGATGATAAATTCCCTAATAAAAAATTCCTGATAAAAATTCCCTGACAATAAAAATCCCCTGACGAACACAATCTCCCTGATAAAAACTCCCTGACGATAAAAATTCCCTGACAATAAAAATCCCCTGACGAACACAACCTCCCTGATAAAAACTCCCTGACGATAAAAATTCCCTAATAAAAAATCCCAGATAAAAATCCCTTGAAGAACCCAACCTCCCTGCCAAACCTCCCTGACGATAAATTCCCTAATAAAAAATTCCTGATAAAAATCCCCTGACAATAAAAATCCCCTGACGAACCCAACCTCCCTGATAAAACCTCCCTGACGATAAAAATTCCCTAATAAAAAATCCCAGATAAAAATCCCTTGAAGAACCCAACCTCCCTGCCAAAGCTCCCTGCCACCTCCCAAGCAGAGCTCACCGAGTCGCCGATCCGGCCGAGCGACGGAGAAGCCAAAGGCGCTTCGGAACCTCCAAATCCCAACCTTTTATCCGGCCGGAGCGACGTCACCCCGGAAACCGGGGAGCCCAGAGGGATGGACAGCTGACCACAAACTGCCCCGACTGGCTCCTCCCAACATGCCTCGCATGCTTTTTGCATCCCAAATTTCGGTGGGAAGTCTCTTGTGATGGTGAGACGGCTCTGGTCCTTCCTGGCCTTGTGGTTGGCGGAGGGGTAATTAAAAAATTCGGCATTAATTGGGATTTTGAAAGGGATTTGATGTCTTGTTTTCGTAAATGTTGGGGTTTTCTGATTGGGGTGTTGAGACAATCTTGATCCATCCCATCCTTGTGGTTGGCAGAGTGAATGGTGGAGTAATTAAAAAAATCAGGATTAATTGGGTTTTTTGTAGAGGGAATGGTGGAGTAATTTTTAAAAAATCATCATTAATTGGGTTTTTTGTAGAGGGAATGGTGGAGTAATTTTAAAAAATCATCATTAATTGGGATTTTGAAAGGGATTTGATGTCTTGTTTCCATAAATGTTGGGTTTTTCTGATTGGGGTGTTGAGACGACTCTGATCCATCCCGGCCTTGTGGTTCCTGGTGGAGTAATTAAAAAATCAGGATTAATTGGGTTTTTTGCAGAGGGAATGGTGGAGTAATTTTAAAAATTGGCATAATTAATTGATTTTTAAAAACAATTAATTAATTTATTTTGGATCTTTCAAAAAAAAAAATTAATTGGGATTTTGAAAGGGATTTGATGTCTTATTTCCATAAATGTTGGGTTTTCTGATTGGGGTTGTTGTTATTAGGGATGATGGGGAATTAATTTGATTTATGATGAGGAATGGTCTGGCTTGATTCTCATGGGGAGGTAAAAGCAGTGTTTCCACAAAGAACCAGGTTTTCCTGGTAAATTGAATTATTTCATTGTTTTCCCTGTAAATTAAATTATTTCATTATCCCACAAACCCTCGAGATTCAGGTTTTCCCAATAAATTAAATAATTTCATTATTTTCCTGGTAAATTAAATTATTTCATTATCTCACAAATATCGAGATCCAGGTTTTCCCAATAAATTAAATAATTTCATTATTTTCCTGGTAAATTAAATAATTTCATTATTCCACAAACCCTCGAGATCCAAGTTTTCCTGGTAAATTAAATAATTTCATTATTTTCCTGGTAAATTAAATAATTTCATTATTCCAACTCGTTCCTCTCCATGGATTAACCATCATCCCTGGCTGGGAATTCCAACGAGGATAAAATTCCAGGTCTTTCAGGGAACATTTCAAGCCACTCACGGTTAATTTTAAAGACATTTTTTAATTCCAGAAAAGTGCAAAAAAAGGCAAAATAATTCTCATTTTAAAGTTGTTTTTCCCACCCAGAAAAGTGCGAAAGTCTCAGGTTTAAGTGGCATTTAGGCCTAAAATTCAATTTTTTATTTAAATTATTTTTATTATTTTATTTTATTTTATTTCCATTTTTCAAATTGAATTTATTTTTATCACCATTTCCTGCAATTACGGAAAATCCCGCTTCCTCCAAGATATTCCAAACCATCCAAAAAAAATGCAAAACGGCACAAAAATCCCAAAAAAAACCCCCAAAAAAATCCCATCACGTCCTGTTTACACCCCAACCCCGGAAAATTCCACAAATCACCAATTCTTCCCAGGAATTCCACTGGAATTTCCATATTTTTTGCCAACTCATCTTTTCCACTCACTCAGCTCCTCACGCGGAGTTTCTCCCTCTCCATCCCGAG
This sequence comes from Entomyzon cyanotis, assembly GCA_024500445.1. Lineage (NCBI taxonomy): Eukaryota > Metazoa > Chordata > Aves > Passeriformes > Meliphagidae > Entomyzon > Entomyzon cyanotis. The sequence goes on from JAKEPQ010001001.1 coordinate 877,716, forward strand.
GCTTTTTTTGGGAATAATTTGGGACCTGGATGTGATTTGTTTATCCTAAAAACCTCTTTTTCCCACGCGAGGAGAAACCATGCCGGAGAAAAATTGGATTTAGATGAATTTTTAGTTTCTCTCCTCGTTTTCTCCTCCAGCTGCTCGGAGTTGGAATTTCCCCCAGGAAATTCCTAATTTCCCCCAGGAAATTCCTTATCTTCCCGAGGAAAATCCCAAATTCTGGTTGGATCAGCTCCTCATTATCCACGGGATCTCCTCCAAACCAACAAGTCCTACAACTCCCTTTCTACTCAGAGTTATTTTACACCTGGTTGTTACTTTGGAGTTATTTTACACCTGGTTGTCACCTTTGGAGTTATTTTATCTTAAACACTTTTCCACGGAAGGAGAAACCACACTGGAGAAAAATTGGATTTAGATGAATTTTTAGTTTCTCTCCTCGTTTTCTCCTCCTCCAGCTGCTCGGAGTTGGAATTTCCCCCAGGAAATTCCTAATTTCCCCCAGGAAATTCCTTATCTTACCATGAAAATCCCAAATTCCGGTTGGATCAGCTCCTCATTATCCATGGGATCTCCTCCAAACCAACAAGTCCTACAACTCCCTTTCTACTCGGAGTTATTTTACACCTGGTCGTTACTTTGGAGTTAATTTACACCTGGTTGTTACCTCTGATTAGCAACTTGGGAAATAATTGGATATTTCTGGAGACGTCAAGGGATTTGCGTTCCCGAAATGTGGGAATGTTGGGAACATCGCGGGGTTGGGTCGTTATCCCTAATTGGGGATTATTTTGGGAATCTCCACGGATCGTTATCCCTAATTGGGGATTATTTTGGGAATCTGGATGAGCAGTCGGAGTTGTCATTGTCACGTTGGTGTCACCCCAGTCACGGTGACATCCTTTGGTGGCTTCTGGTGATTCATGCTGGAGCGGTTGGGATTCCGGAGGGAATTTTTGGGGGAAAAAAATGGGGTTTGGAGAAGATTTTTTCCCTTCTGGGTGTTTAATCCTTCGGGGAATTCAGATTTGAAATCGTCTGGGAGCAGCGGAGAGGAGGAACAGCAATTCCGGGTGGGGAAAAAAAAAATCCAGGGATTCTTCCTCCCCAAATGCCTGGAGGTTTGTTCCACACCTGGGGAATTCAGATGGGGGGAGAATTAAAATGGAGAATTGAAATGGAGAATTAAAATGGAAAATTAAAATGGAAAATTAAAATGGAGAATTAAAATGGAAAACTAAAAAGGAAAATTAGAATGGAATATTAAAATGGAAAATTAAAATGGAAAATTATTAAAATGGAAAATTATTAAAATGGAAAATTATTAAAATGGAAAATTAAAATGGAAAATTAAAACGGAAAATTAAAATGGACAATTAAACCAGCAGAAAATGCCGTGGAATCCCCATGGTTGCTGAAATTCCCCGATTTATAAGATTTCCTCTGAGATCAAAACACTTTTATCTACTCGAGTTAAAAAAAAATCTGGAGGAAATCCAGAGATTTTTTTTTGTCCCGGAAATGCTGAGAAAATCACGGCGAACACCTGAAGGCAAAGAGATAAAACGGGCGAGGAATATTTTTAATTATTTTTAATTTTTTTTTCCGTAACCTCAGCCAGTTCTTCCTTCCTGGATTTAATTATCCTCGTGTTCATTCCTTTCCCGAGCTCTCATCTTCCGGAGTAAACAGGAAAAGAGGTCAGGATTTGGGATCTGGGTTCCTCAGTTTTGGGTTCCTCAATTTGGGTTCCTCATTTGGGTTCCTCATTTGGGTTCCTCAATTTGGATTCCTCAGTTTGGGTTCCTCAATTTGGGTTCCTCATTTGGGTTCCTCAATTTGAGTTCCTCATTTGGGTTCCTCAGTTTGGGTTCCTCAATTTGGGTTCCTCATTTGGGTTCCTCAATTTGGGTTCCTCATTTGGGTTCCTCAATTTGGGTTCCTCATTTGGGTTCCTCATTTGGGTTCCTCAATTTGGGTTCCTCATTTGGGTTCCTCAGTTTGGGTTCCTCATTTGGGTTCCTCAATTGGGTTCCTCAATTTTGGGTTCCTCAATTTTGGGTTCCTCATTTGGGTTCCTCATTTGGGTTCCTCAGTTTTGGGTTCCTCATTTTGGGTTCCTCATTTCAGTTTCTCATTTGGGTTCCTCTTTTGGGTTCCTCATTTTGGATTCCTCAATTTTAGGTTCCTCAATTTTAGGTGCCTCATTTGGGTTCCTCGTTTTGGGTTCCTCAGTTGGGTTCCTCAATTTTGGGTTCATCAATTTTGGGTTCCTCATTATGGGTTCCTCAGTTTTGGGTTCCTCATTTTGAGTTCCTCAATTTTGGGTTCCTCAGTTTGGGTTCCTCAGTTTTGGGTTCCTCATTTGGGTTCCTCATTTGGGTTCCTCAGTTTTGGGTTCCTCATTTTAGGTTCCTCAGTTTTGGATTCCTCAATTTTGGGTTCTTCAATTTTGGGTTCTTCAATTTTGGATTCCTCAGTTTTGGGTTCCTCATTTGGGTTCCTCAATTGGGTTCCTCAATTTTGGGTTCTTCAATTTTGGGTTCCTCATTTGGGTTCCTCATTTGGGTTCCTCAGTTTTGGGTTCCTCATTTTAGGTTCCTCAGTTTTGGGTTCCTCAATTTTGGGTTCTTCAATTTTGGGTTCTTCAATTTTGGATTCCTCAGTTTTGGGTTCCTCATTTGGGTTCCTCAATTGGGTTCCTCAATTTTGGGTTCTTCAATTTTGGGTTCCTCATTTGGGTTCCTCATTTGGGTTCCTCAGTTTTGGGTTCCTCATTTCAGTTTCTCATTTGGGTTCCTCTTTTGGGTTCCTCAGTTTTGGGTTCCTCAATTTGGGTTCCTCATTTTGGATTCCTCAATTTTAGGTTCCTCAATTTTAGGTGCCTCATTTGGGTTCCTCGTTTTGGGTTCCTCAGTTGGGTTCCTCAATTTTGGGTTCATCAATTTTGGGTTCCTCATTTGGGTTCCTCAGTTTTGGGTTCTGCATTTTAGGTTCCTCAATTTTGGGTTCTTCAATTTTGAGTTCCTCAATTTCGAGTTCCTCAATTTGGGTTCCTCAATTGGGGTTCCTCATTTGGGTTCCTCAGTTCTGGATTCCTCAGTTTTGAGTTCCTCAATTTGGTTCCTCAATTTTGGATTCCTCAATTTTGGGTTCCTCAGTTTGGGTTCCTCATTTGAGTTTCTCATTTTGGGTTCCTCAGTTTTGAGTTCCTCAGTTTTGAGTTCCTCGTTTGAGTTCCTCAATTTTAGGTTCCTCAGTTTTAGGTTCCTCAGTTTTGGGTTCCTCATTTGGGTTCCTCAGTTTTGGGTTCCTCTTTTGGGTTCCTCAGTTTTGGGTTCCTCATTTGGGTTCCTCATTTAGGTTCCTCCAGGAGCCACGAGGTCACCGCCAGACCCAAATTGTCCCCTGGGCAGGACAGAAGTGCCACTCGTCACCACGTGAGGCTGAGTTGTCCTCTCCTCTCTCATCCCCCTGGAATTCCAGCTATCCCGGGATTTCCTGGAGCCAAAATTCAGCTCCACCAGGAGAGGAATGAGAATTAGGATTCCCATCTTCTCCAGGACCTCCTGGGGATGAGGAGAGAGGAAAATTTGGGATGATGGAGGTTGGGTTGGAACCACCCAGGAAGAACCAGGAAAATGGGGAGAATCCCTGATTTTTGTGGGAATTGCTCAGAATGAATTGGAAAAAACCTCATTTTCCTGCGCGGGAAAACGGGAATTCTGCACAGGATTGGAGGACTTTGATCCCAAATCCAGATTTGGGGGATTGTGGGAAAATCCCGGGATGGGGAATGCTGGGGGAGCTCATCCCGGAGAAAAAAGGGAATTCCTGGGAAATTCCTCAGGCTGGAACCAGGAGCTTTTAGGGTTTTCACCAACCCTGAACCTTCGGGAATGTCAGGAGCAGCCGGAGGAGGATTTTGGGATTTTTGGGAATCCCAGACAGCCCCGCCCTGTCTGCGCCTCCCAGGCGGGATTTGCTCCTCCAAACCCTTCCCGCTCTGGGAATCTCGTCCTGCTTCCCTGGGAAAAAGGATTTCCCAAAAAATTTGGGGTTGAGAAGGGAGATTTGGGGGAGATTTGGAGGAAATCCCCGTTTTGGGGTTTTCTGGGACTTTTCCAGCTCTGTGTGGTGTTCCCTCTGCCAGCAGGAATGTTGGAGATTTATTTGGGATATTGGAGATTTATTTGGGATATTGGAGATTTATTTGGGATGTGGGACATTTATTTGGGATATTGGAGGTTTATTTGGGATATCAGACATTGATCTGGGATATCTAACATTTATTTTGGACATCAGACATTTATTTGGGATATCGAACTTTTATTTGGGATATTGGACATTGATCTGGGATATCAGACATTTGTTTGGGAGATTGGAGATTTATTTGGGATATCAGACTTTTATTTGGGATATCAGAGATCGATTTGGGATGTCAGACATTTAATTGGGATATCAGACTTTTATTTGGGAAATTGGACTTTTATTTGGAATATCGGACATTTATTTGGGATGTCAGATGTTTATTTGGGATATCCGACATTTATCTGGGATATCAGATGTTTATTTGGGATGTCAGACATTTTTTTGGGATGTCAGATTTTTCATGGGATGTCAGACATTTATTTGGGATATCAGATTTTTTGTGGGATATTAGACATTTATTTGGGATATTGGATATATATTTGGTACATCAGACATTTATTCGGGATATTGGAGGTTCGTTTGGGATCTCAGACACTTTTTTGGGATCTCAGACAGTTTTTTGGTATCTCAGCCCTTTCTCTGGGATCTCAGCAAGGAGGGAATGGCCGGAGCTGAGCCAAAGGGTGGGAATTGGGGTGGATATCGGGAAAATCCCAACCCAGAATGTGGGATCCTCAACAAGCTCCCAAAATCCTGATCCCAAAATTCCCAGAGCTCCAGGACAATCCCGGGATTTTGGGGTCGGCATTTCGGGGTGTGCTGGGCATGGGTTTGATGATTCCTGTGGGATATTCCAGAATTCCAAATTCCCATGAGATCCTCCCGTGCATTCTCTGGAAAAATTTCGGAAAAATTTTGGAAAAACTGGGATTTCAGGGAAAAAAACCCAAAGGATAAAGTGCGAGGAGCAAAGAAAACACACAAACGCCGAGATAATTAATTTTATTGCTTCAGACATGGAAAGGAAAAGAGGAAAAACAAACAGGGAATTCTCTCCATCCCCATTTCCGGGGAAAAGGAGGAATTCCGGATTTTCTCCCGGGGAAAATTCCCGGGGGCACAAAATCGCTCGGTTCCTTCCCGGCGGGAAAGGCTCTTTCTTGGGGAGAAAACAGCGGGAAAAGGTGAAGATTCGGCGGGAAAATTCGGGAAAATTCGGAGGAGGGCGTCGGCGGGCTCAGGGATGTGGGGAGTGGGTTTGCTCCTCGCCTTCCGGAAGGTTCCGCGGGGAAAAACCGCCACAGGGATTTGGGGTGACGTTGGGGTCACAGCCGGGGGGTCAGCGCTGGGCGCAGGGTGAGGTGACAATCCTGCCGCAGATGGGGCACCTCTGGGTGGCACGGCAGGGGTCCTGGCAGGTGGTGACACACCTGGTGACGCCCTGGCACTGGGTGGCACAGCAAGGGTCCTGGCAGGTGGTGACACACCTGGTGACGCCCTGGCATTGTGGGGCACAGGAGGTGGCACAGCAGGGGTCCTGGCAGGTGGTGACACACCTGGTGACACCCTGGCAACATGGATCTTGGCAAGTGGTGACACACCTGGTGACATCCTGGCACTGGGTGGCACAGGAGGCGGCACAGCAGGGGTCCTGGCAGGTGGTGACACACCTGGTGACATCCTGGCATTGTGGGGCACAGGAGGTGGCACAACAGGGGTCCTGACAGGTGGTGACACACCTGGTGACACCCTGGCAACATGGATCTTGGCAGGTGGTGACACACCTGGTGACACCCTGGCACTGGGTGGCACAACATGGATCCTGGCAGGTGGTGACACACCTGGTGACACCCTGGCATTGTGGGGCACAGGAGGTGGCACAACAGGGGTCCTGACAGGTGGTGACACACCTGGTGACACCCTGGCAACATGGATCTTGGCAGGTGGTGACACACCTGGTGACATCCTGGCACTGGGTGGCACAGGAGGTGGCACAGCAGGGGTCCTGGCAGGTGGTGACACACCTGGTGACATCTTGGCAGCAGGGATCGACACACCTGGTGACACCCTGGCACCTGGTGGCACAGCAGGGACCCTGGCAGGTGGTGACACATTTGGTGACATCCTGGCAGCAGGGATCTTGGCACGTGGTGGCACAGGTGGTCACGCCCTGGCAGCAAGGGTCCTGGCAGGTGGTGGCACATTTGGTGACACAGCAGGGGTCCTGGCAGGTGGTGACACACTTGGTGACATCCTGGCAGCACGGATCTTGGCATGTTGTGACACACTTGGTGACCTCCTTGTAACACGGATCTTGGCATGTTGTGACACACTTGGTGACATCCTTGTAACACGGATCTACACAGCTGGTGACACATTTGGCGACTTCCTTACAACACGGATCTTGGCATGTTGTGACACACTTGGTGACATCCTGACAACATGGATCTACACACCTGGTGACACACTTGGTGACCTCCTTACAACACGGATCTTGGCATGTTGTGACACACTTGGTGACATCCTGACAACATGGATCTACACACCTGGTGACACATGTGGTGACATCTTTACAACATGGATCTACACACCTGGTAACACACTTGCTGACCTCCTTACAACATGGATCTTGGCATGTCGTGACACATTTGGTGACATCCTGACAACACGGATCGACACATGTGGTTCTGCACTTGCTGACCTCCTTACAACACGGATCTTGGCAGGTGGTGACACACTTGGTGACGTCCTGACAACATGGATCTACACACCTGGTGACACATTTGGTGACATCCTGACAACACGGATCAACACATCTGGTTCTGCACTTGGTGACATCCTGACAACATGGATCGACACATCTGGTGACACACTTGGTCACCTCCTGACAACATGGATCTACACGTCTGGTGACACACTTGGTCACCTCCTGACAACATGGATCAACACATGTGGTTCTGCACTTGCTGACCTCCTGACAACATGGATCTACACATCTGGTGACACACTTGGTCACCTCCTGACAACACGGATCTACACACCTGGTTCTGCACTTGCTGACCTCCTGACAACACGGATCTACACATCTGGTGACACACTTGGTCACCTCCTGACAACATGGATCTACACGTCTGGTGACACACTTGCTGACCTCCTGACAACACGGATCTACCACACACCTGGTTCTGCACTTTGTGACCTCCTTGTAACACGGATCTTGGCATGTTGTGACACACTTGGTGACCTCCTGACAACACGGATCGACACACCTGGTGACACAGCAGGGATCTTGGCTCTTGGACACCTTCTTGTGGCACTGCTCCGCACATCTGGAGCTGCTCTTGCCGCCCTTCTTGCCGCAGGGCTCCCCACATCTGGATTTGGCTGCTTTCCTGCACCACGGGATCACCCAGGGGCTGCTCCACTTGGTCACCTTCTTGCAGCACGGGTCGTAGCACGGTGTCAGCACCTTGGGGACCTTCTTGCCACACGGGTCTACATACGTGGTGACACATTTGGTGACCCCCTGGCAGTACGGGTCTACACACGTGGTGACGCATTTGGTGACTTCCTGACAACACGGATCCACACATGTGGTGACATACTTGGTGACATCCTTGCAACATGGGTCTTGGTATGTGGTGACACATTTGGTGACTTCCTGACAACATGGATCTTGGCATGTTGTGACACACTTGGTGACCTCCTGGCAGCATGGATCTACACACTTGGTGACCTCCTTGCAACACAGATCTTGGCACGTTGTGACACACTTGGTGACCTCCTGGCAGCATGGATCCACACACGTGGTGCATGTGGTCACCTCCTTGCAACATGGATCTTGGCACGTGGTGACACGCTTGGTGACATCCTGACAACACGGATCTTGGCATGTTGTGACGCACTTGGTGACCTCTTGACAGCAGGGATCCACACATGTGGTTCTGCACTTGGTCACCTCCTGACAACACGGATCTACACACCTGGTGACACATTTGGTGACATCCTGACAGCAGGGGTCTTGGCAGGTGGTGACACACTTGGTGACCTCCTTACAACATGGATCCACACACGTGGTTGTGCACTTGGTGACCTCCTTGCAACACGGATCCTGGCAGGTGGTGACACACTTGGTGACATCCTGACAGCAGGGATCTTGGCACGTCGTGGTGCACTTGGTGACCTCCTTACAACACGGATCCACACACGTGGTGACACATTTCGTCACCTCCTTGCAGCAAGGATCCTGGCATGTTGTGACACACTTGGTGACATCTTTACAACACGGATCCACACAGGGAGTTGTGCACTTGGTGACCTCTTTGCAGCACGGATCCTGGCATGTTGTGACACACTTGGTGACATCTTTACAACACGGATCCACACATGTAGTTGTGCACTTGGTGACCTCTTTGCAACATGGATCCTGGCATGTTGTGACACACTTGGTGACATCTTTACAACACGGATCCACACATGTAGTTGTGCACTTGGTGACCTCTTTGCAACATGGATCCTGGCATGTTGTGACACACTTGGTGACATCTTTACAACACGGATCCTGGCATGCTGCGACCCACTTGGCCACCTCCTGGCTGCACACGTCCTGACACGTGGTGACCTCCTTACAACACGGATCTACACACGTGGTGGTGCCACACTTGGTGACCTCCTGGCCGCACACATCCTGGCACGTTGTCACACACTTGGTGACCTCCTGGCCGCACGGATCTTGGCAAGTTGTGGTGCACGTGGTGACCTCCTTACAACACGGATCTACACACGTTGTCACCCGCTTGGTGACCTCCTTACAACACGGATCTACACACGTCGTCACCCGCTTGGTGACCTCCTTACAACACGGATCTACACACGTCGTCACCCGCTTGGTGACCTCCTTACAACACGGATCTACATACGTCGTCACCCGCTTGGTGACCTCCTGGCCGCACACATCCTGGCACGTTGTGACACACTTGGTGACCTCCTGGCCGCATGGATCTTGGCAAGTTGTGGTGCATGTGGTGACCTCCTTACAACACGGATCTACACACGTCGTCACCTGCTTGGTGACCTCCTGGCCGCACACATCGCGGCACGTCGTCACCCGCTCGGTGACCTCCTGGCCGCAGCTGCTGGAGCCACACTCGGTCACCCTGCAGCAGCAGCAGGGGTAGCCACACGCCCTGGCGGCTCTCTGGGGGACACACGAGGTGGCCACCAGGCCACACGGGTTGCCGCAGCCCTGCGCCAGCCGCAGGCCGCCCAGGCTGACGAAGGTGGTGCTGCCGGGCAAGCAGCAGGGAGGGTTTGGTGGCCGCGGGTGGCACTGGAGGCCGCAGAGGTGGCGGTCAGGGCGGGAGGTCACCGGGAAGCTGCTGACGAGGACGGCGGGAGGAGGAATGCAGAGCTGCGGCAGAGGGCAGCCGGCCGGGCGGCGCATGGTTGGGGGGAACGGGGAGGCTGGAAGTGGGAAAGGAATAAATTTTTAAAATGTGGGGAAAAAGGTAAAAAACTGGACTTTCGAGGCGGTTTTTATTAGTTAAATTTGATTTTAATGGTATATTTTATATTTGTAATATATTAGATATTATTTAATATTTGTAATATATTAAATATTATTTAATATTTATAATAGATTAAATATTATATAATAGATTAAATATATAATATTTAATCTATTATATAATATTTAATTCTATTATAATATAATATAATATTATAATATAATATATTAAATATTATATAATATAATAGCAACTTTAATATTTATAATAGATCAAATATTCTATCATATCATATATTAAATATTATATAATATAATATTACCTTTCTACTTAATATTTATAATAGATTCGATATTACATTATAAATATATTAAACATTAGATAATACAACCGTAACTTTATCTTTAATATTTATAATAGATTAAACATTATATCATATAATACGTTAAACATTATATTATATAATATTATAATATATACAAATAATATATTAATTTAATAGATATATTATTTTTATATAAATATATATATATATAAAAATATAGTATATATATAATATTTATAATATATTTAATACAGATGGAAAAATTATTTGAGCTCTTTCAGCTTTTCCAGAGGGTCTGAATCCTCCAACTGCTCCCCTCGATTTGGGATTCATCTTTACCATTTCTTCCCTAATTTCACCCAAAAACCCTTCTGCCCTCAAACACAGGAGGTTCAGCGCTGGAAAAATTCCCGGAGGAAAATCTCTGCTGCTGATTTTTCCCAGAAAATCCACCCGGAATTCCTGCCAGGATTTCCCTGGCAGCCTGAAAGTCTCCAACCCCGATCTCTGCTCCCACTTCTCCCCTCTGGAGTCCCAAATCGGCTTTTTGATCTTTGCTGGGGTGGAAAAGGAGGAGAGAAGGAAATTGGTTCTTCTTGGTGGAGGAAGAGGGAAGAAACCCCAAAGGATGGAATTCAAATTTGGGGAATCTCAACCCCAAACCTCCCTGATTTTTAAATATTTTAATTTCCTTCTGTGAGGATTCAAATCAAAAGAAACCCCAAAGGATGGAATTCAAATTTGGGGAATCCCAAACCCTAACCTCCACAATTTTAAATATTTTAATTTCCCTCTGCAAGGATTCAAAAGGAAATAAACTCGAATGGATGGAATTCAAATTTGGGGAATCTCAACCCCAAACCTCCCTGATTTTTAAATGTTTTAATTTCCTTCTGCAAGGATTTAAATCGAAATAAACTCCAATGGATGGAATTTAAATTTGGGGAATCCCAAACCCTAACCTCCCCAATTTTAAATATTTTAATTTCCCTCTGCAAGGATTCAAAAGGAAACAAACCCCAATGGATGGAATGCAAACTCAGGGAGTCCTAACCCCAAAAATTCCCATTTTAAACTCTTTTTATTTCCTCCTGCAAGGATTTAAATCAAAATAAACCCCAAAGGATGGAATTCAAATTTGAGGAATCCCAAACTCTAACCTCCCTAATTTTTAAATATGTTAATTTCCTTCTGCAAGGATTTAAATTGAAATAAACCCCAAAGGATGGAATTCAAATCTGGGGAATCCCAAACCCTAACTTCCCACTTTTTAACTCTTTTTATTTCCTCCTGCAAGGATCCAAAAGGAAATAAACCCCAAAGGATGGAATCCAAATTTGAGGAATCCCAAACCCAAACCTCCCCAATTTTAAATATTTTAATTTCCTTCTGAGAGGATTCAAAATTAAGTTAACCCCAAAGGATGGAATTCAAATTCAGGGAGTCCTAACCCCAAAAATCCCCATTTTTAACTCTTTTTATTTCCTCCTACAAGGATTTTAAATCAAAATAAACCCCAAAGGATGGAATTCAAATTTGGGGAATCCCAAACTCTAACTCCCCATTTTTTAACTCTTTTTATTTCCTCCTACAAGGATTTTAAATCAAAATAAACCCCAAAGGATGGAATTCAAATTCAGGGAATCCCAACCCCAAAAATCCCCATTTTTAAGCCTTTTAATTTCCTCCTGCAAGGATTTAAAATCCAACAAACCCCAAAGGATGGAATTCAAATTTGGGGAATCCCAACCCCCAAAATCCCCATTTTAAACTCCTTTTATTTCCTCCTACAAGGATTTTAAATCAAAATAAACCCCAAAGGATGGAATTCAAATTTGGGGAATCCCAACCCCAAAAATCCCCAGTTTTTAAATATTTTAATTTCCTCCTACAAGGATTTTAAATCAAAATAAACCCCAAAGGATGGAATTCAAATCTGGGGAATCCCAAACTCTAACTTCCCACTTTTAAACTCTTTTAATTTCCTCCCGCAAGGATTCCAAATCAACTCAACCCCAACCTTGGCAGCCAAACTCACCCGAATCTCCACCAGCGAGCACCACAAGGAACCCAAAAACCGGCTCGAGGAAGGGGAGAATAGGAATCCTTTTATAGGATTGGGGTGTCCGTGGCTCCGGAAATGAGCCACCCGAGGGGAATGGAAATCAAAGATTTAATAATCCGGACCTGCTTGCCGCCAATCCTTCAATTACTCGCCTCGGCATTATAATTTTTAATGTCGCCGAGGTGGGAAATGAGACTCGATGACTCTCCGAGGAATTCCTCGATCCAAGTATTTCCTACGGAGTGGGAAATGAGGAGGGGATGAGGCAGGCTGGAAAAAATCCCCCTGGGGATTGAAATTTGGGGGGAAAAAATGGTGTTTTGGGGTGTTTCCTTTGGGGGAAAAAAGGTGGTTTGGTGGATTTATTTTGGGGAAAAAAAGGTGTTTTGGTGGATTTCTTTTGGGGAATAAAAAGGTGTTTTGGGGTATTTCCTCTGGGGAAGAAAAGGTGTTTTGGTGCATTTATTTTGGGGGAAAAAAAGGTATTTTGGTGCATTTATTTGGGGAGAAAAAGCTGTTTTGGTGCATTTCCTTTGGGGAGAAAGAATGGATTTTGGTGGATTTATTTTGGGGGAAAAAACGTGTTTTGGTGCATTTATTTTGGGGGAGAAAAAAGCTGGTTTGGTGGATTTATTTTGGGGGAAAAAAGCTGTTTTGGTGCATTTTCTTTGGGGGAAAAAACCTATTTTGGTGCATTTATATTGGGGGAAAAAACCTATTTTGGTGGATTTATTTTGGGGGGAAAAAAAAAGCTGTTTTGGTGCATTTCTTTTGGGGAAAAAAAGCTGTTTTGGTGCATTTCCCTGCAGAATTGGAGTGGAGGTGCGATGAGATCTGGAAGAATAAATTTCTCCTAATATTCCTCCTGCTGGGAATTTCATTCCCGATGAACTGGTGACAGTTTTCCCTCCAGCCAGGGAAAAACTTCTCCGTGGATATTTTTGGCACCTGGAGGAGATCTCGGGATCATCCCCAAGTTTTTTTCCAGGATGGGAAAAATCCATGTTTTCCTCGAGACCCCTGGAACATCTGGGTGGTTTTGACCCAAATCAGGTGCAGCTCCAGATGTGGAATTCCCAGGAATTCCCAGGAATTCCCTGGACACCTCCAGCCATGGCGACTCCAAACCCTTCCGAGGATTTTCCCTTTTCCAGCAGGAATTTCCCCAAATTCCCACCTGGCAGATCCCGAAATTCCCCCTTTTTTCTGGGATGAGCTCCCCCAGCTCCCTCAGCATTCTCCATTCCCTCCTCCTGCTGGGAAATTCCCTGGAAAATCCTGATTTTCCCACTTCCCAGCCCTTTTTCCATGATTTTCCAGCCCTGGACATTCCCAGTGTCCACCCTTGGTCCAGCAGCTCATTTTGGCCACAATCCTTCCAAATTTCTTCAATTCAAATAATTCAATTCATCGAGATTTTGGCCTCCAGGGGAATCTCCACGCTTGGAGGATCTCCGAGATCTTCCCACAGCCTCTCCCAGTGCCATCTGGTGACCCTGAGGGTGACAAGGGACAATCTCTGGCGGCTTTCGGGGTGATTTCGGCGACGATTTCGGCGCCAGGAGTTCCCAAACCTCGGAGCCGTCGCTTCCTCGGCGCGGAAAACTCACCCTGGGTGGAAAAGGAGGAGGAGAAACCCAACCAGTTCCAGGAGACATCAAAGGCTCGGGAATTCCTGCCGCTGGAGTCACCGGTGACACATCCGGGACTGGAATTCCTCGCTCTGCAGGTGAGGAGTTTTCCCACCGGGAGATCGAGGAGGTTTGGGGTGTTTTTGCCCCAAATTTGGGTGGTTTTCCCCCAAATTTTGGTATTTTTCCCCCAAATTTGGGAGGATTTTGTGTGTTTTTCCCCCAAATTTTGGTATTTTCCCCCAAATTTTGGTATTTTTCCCCCAGATTTGGGTGTTTTTCCCCAAATTTTGGTATTTTTCCCCCAAATTTTGGTATTTTTCCCCCAAATTTGGGCATTTCCCCCCAAATTTGGGTGGTTTTCCCCAAATTTGGGTGGTTTTCCCCCAAATTTCGGTGGTTTTCCCCCACATTTTGGTATTTTTCCCCCAAATTTGGGCATTTTTCCCTCAGATTTGGGTGTTTTTCCCCCAAATTTTGGTATTTTTTCCCCCAAATTTGGGTGGATTTTGAGTCGTTACCTTGGAAAAAATGAAATTTGGGATTGGTGATCCTTTGGGTTGGGAGTTTCCTGTGGATCATGGGAAAAATTTCCTTTTTTTTTGGTGTTTTTCCATTCAAACTCCCCCCAAAAAATGAGTTTTTCTCATTCAAATCGGCTTTTAGGCAGAAAATTCTGATTTTCCCACTTTTTTTGGGGGAATGCTGACAGATGGGATTCGCCTTTCCAGGTTTGTGAATTCCAAGGATTTAAAAACTGAAAATCTGAAAATTACAAAGCTTTACTTTGTCATCTTTGCCTAATTTTGGGTAAAAAACAAAGGGAAAAAGGGTCACCTGTCCCTCACGAGGACAAGGAATTTTTGAGTCAGAATTCCTGGAGAGGACGGAAAACATCACGAGGGAAGATTTTCCAAGCAGCTCCGTGGAAAAACCGGGCAGAGGAAAAAAAAATAAATAAAGGTCAGCGGTGGCTAAAAATAAAAGAATTCCCCAAATCCCACATCCTACCGGAGCTCGTGAGGCGTCGGGGAATCCCAAAAATCAGCCCCGGGATTGGGAATCCACTCATTTCCCAAATTCCTGCCTGGCGTCTGCCGAGCCACGTGAATTCCCTAATTTATTTCCATTAAAAATAATTAGGGAAATGATCCCTGCCGGGTCGGGGCGGAGCGAGGAGCTCCGGAGTTTCGGGAATATTCGCGGGAAATCCCGGGATAAGGCAGGTGAGTGGCGCTGGGAAATCCTGGTGTTGGTTTTTTGGGAGGAGATTTAGGGGAAAAGGGGGAAAAAGGGGGATTTGGGGTTGTTGGTTTCCCTGGGGATGAAGATTTTCCCTGTGATTGTGGAATTTCCTGGGATGAGCTGGAAAATTCCTGTTGCTCCGGCAAGGGATTTGGAGGATGAGAGGTTGTTCTGAAAGGAGATTTGGGAGGAGGGAAAATAGATGGAAAAGGGAAAATAGATGGAAAAAGGAAAAATACCTGGAGGAGGGAAAAATACTGGGAAAAGGGAAAAACACCTGGAAAAGGGAAAAATGACCTGGAGGAGGGGAAAACAACTTGAGGAGGGAAAAACAACTGGAAAAGGGAAAAACAAGTGGAGGAGGGGAAAATAGCTGGAAAAGGGAAAAACAACTGGAAAAGGGAAAAACAAGTGGAGGAGGGGAAAATACCTGGAGGAGGGAAAAATAGACTGGAAAAGGGAAAAATAGATGGAGGAGGGAAAAATAGATGGAAAAGGGAAAAATACCTGGAAAAGGGAAAAATAGCTGGAAAAGGGAAAAATACGTGGAAAAGGGAAAAATAGCTGGAAAAGGGAAAAATACGTGGAAAAGGGGAAAATACGTGGAAAAGGGAAAATACCTGGAGGAGGGGAAAACAACTTGAGGAAGGAAAAACAACTGGAAAAGGGGAAAATACTTGAAAAAGGGAAAAACAACTGGAAAAGGGAAAAATAGCTGGAAAAGGGAAAAATAGATGGAAAAGAGAAAAATACCTGGAGGAGGGGAAAATACCTGGAAAAGTGAAAAATACTTGGAAAAGGGAAAAAAACTGGGAAAAAGAAAAGTACCTGGTTTAGGGAAAAACAACTGGAAAAGGGAAAAAACCCTGGAGGAGGGAAGGGAAATGCTTGAAATTTATAAACCTGAAAATGTGAATTTAATCTGTTATTCCCAAAAAAATGTTGGCAAATAATTGTTGGGCCGGGAGCAGATTTGAATAAGAAAAGCTCTTTTTGGGGGAGGGAGTTGGAAGAGAGAAACAAAGAAAATAAAACAAACAAACAAAAATAAAATTTTTTAAAAAAAAACCCAAAACCAAAACCCCAAACCAACCAAAAAATCCCCAAAAAACAAAAAAAAAAACCCAAAAAACCACCCAAAAAAACCCAAAAAAACCCCCAAAAAACAAACAAAAAAATTAGATTTTCCAGGAATTTTTTTCCCCTGATTTTCGGGGTGGATTGGGTGTGAAATTCTCCTTCTCCTCGCAGCTCTCGGCGTCAGAAGGATGAATTCCCAACTCCCTCCCTGTTCCCGCCGGGAGGAGAATCCCCAGAGCGATTCCTGCTCTCCCTGCGCCTCGGCGGAGCAGAATTCCCAGCTGGATCCTCGCCAGGACGTTTGTCCCTCCTGTCCCTGCGGGGTCACTGCCATCCCAACCCTTCCCATGGATTCCGGGATTTGCCGGGAAGCCGATCCCGTAAAAATCCCAAATCCGGGAGAGGAAATCCCAAATCTGGGAGAGGAAATCCCAAATTCTGGACAGAAAATCCCAAATCCTGGAGAGGAAATACCAAATTCGGGAGAGGAAATCCCAAATTCGGGAGAGGAAATCCCAAATTCTGGAGAGAAAATCCCAAATTCAGGAGAGGAACCTTTCACCATCGAGACTCCCGGGATGTGTGTGATGAAATTCCCGCTGCAGAATTCCATCCTGGCCGTGGAGGTTTGTCCTTTCCCGCCGCCCCGGGAGGAGCTGGAAAATCCCAAAATCTCCGGGAAAAACTGCCAGGAAAACTTGGAAAAAATCCCTCAGGAGGAGATCGGAATTCCCGGAATTTGTCCGGAAAAAATCTGCTCGGAAAACCTGGAAAAGTTCCCTCGGGAGGAGTTTGGAGTTCCAAGAATTTGTCTGGAAAACATGGAAAATCTCCAGGAAATCCCAAAATCAGAGCCCTGCAGCCTCGAGGTGGTGGAATTAGGGACGGAGGAGATCCCGAAGGATTTCTGTGGGATTTCCGAGGATCCGTGCCGATCCCAGGGATTTGGGGGTTCCGGAATTCCCAAGGATTGCCGATCCCAAAATCCGCCGTTTCGCCCCAATTCCTGCACTTCCAGCGTCGTGGAGAGATGTTTGTCGCGGTGCCAGAGCTGGTTCCGCGGGAAGAAATAGGATTGGGGTCCGTGGGGAAATGTGGGATTGGGATTGGGGGGAAAATGGGATTGGGGTCCGTGGGGAAATGTGGGATTGGGATTGGGGGGAAAATGGGATTGGGATGGGTGGGGAAATGTGGGATTGGGATTGGGGGAAAATGGGATTGGGATGGGTGGGGAAATGTGGGATTGGGATTTGGGGGAAAATATAGGATTGGGGTGGGTGGGGAAATGTGGGATTGGGATTTGGGGGAAAAATGGGATTGGGATTTGAGGGAAAAAATAGGATTGGGATTTGAGGGAATAGGATTGGGATGGGTAGGAAAAAATGGGATTGGGGTGGGTGGGGAAATGTGGGATTGGGATTGGGGGAAAAAATGGGATTGGGATGTGAGGGAAGAAATAAATTTGGGATGTGAGGGAAAAAATAGGATTGGGATTTGAGGGAATAGGATTGGGATTTGAGTAGGAAAAAATGGGATTGGAATTTGAGGGAAAAAATGGGATTGGGGTGGGTGGGGAAATATAGGATTGGGATTTGAGGGAAAAAATAGGATTAGGATCTGTGGGGAGAAATGGGATTGGGGTTTGAGGGAATAGGATTGGGATTTGAGGGAAAAATAGGATTGGGATCTGTAGGGAAAAATGGGATTGGGATTTGAGGGGAGAAACGGGATTGGAATTCGAGGGAATAGGATTGGGATCTGAGGGAAAAAATAGGATTGGGATCTGGGGGAAAAAATGGGATTGGAGGGAAAAAATAGGAATCCGAGGGAAGAAATAGGATTGGGATCTGAGGGAAGAAATAGGATTGGGATTTGAAGGAAAAAATAGGATTGGGATGTGGGGGAAAAAATGAGATTGGGATCTGGGGAGGAATAGGATTGGGATTTGAGGGAAAAAAGGATTTGGATTGGAGGGAAGAAATAAATGGGATCCGAGGGGAGAAATAGGATTGGGATCTGAGGGAAAAAATAGGATTGGGATTGGAGGGAAAAAGTAAGTTTGGGATTGGAAAGAAATAGGATTGGGATGTGAGGGGAGAAATAGGATTGGAGGGAAAGAAAAGGATTGGGATTTGAGGGAAAAATAGGATTGGGATGTGAGGGAGGAAATAAATTTGGGATTTGAGGGAAAAATAGGATTGGGATTGGAGGGATAAAGGAAAAAGGGGTTTCTGTCCCCCCTGGAGCTTCCCAGAAATCCCAAAAGAGAGGGAATAATTAAAAATAATAATAATAATAATTAATAAAAATAATAAAAAGCTTTTCAATCGTCTCCTCATTGTTCCCATTGCCCAACGAGGATTGCAATAAATAATTGAAAATCTTCCCGGCGGGAATTGCAGTTCTGTTTCGTCACCTTCCTGCTCCCCACCGACCAATCAGGACGCTCGGAGTCCGCCTGAATTAATTTATGCAAATTTATGCATCTGGCTTGGTTTTTCTCCTCTTTCTCGGTGGTTTTTAGCATTGAAATTGTGGGAATGTGGAGGGAAGGAGATCAGAGGGATGATTTTGGGGTAATTTGAGGGAGGAGAGGTTTGGGGTGGAAAAAAGTGGGAATAAAAATCAGGAGGATAAATTGAATTTGGAATTATCACAATCGCATTCCGGTGTTTATCTGAATTTCTGTGTCAAATAAATCTGAAATTATCTGAATTTCTATCAAATAAATATATAAATGAATAAAATAAAAATAAAAATAAAAATGAAAATAAATATAAAAAATATAAATATAAATATAAATATATAAATATAAATATAAATATAAATATATAAATATAAAAAATATAAAAATAAAAATAAATATAGATATAAATATAAATATATAAAAATATAAATAAAATATAAATATAAGTAAAAATATAAATATAAATATAAATATAAATAAAAATAAAAATAGAAATAAAAATGAAAATAAATGAAAATGAAAATGAAAAATAAAAATAAATAGAAAAAGAAATAGAAAAAGAAATAGAAAAAGAAATAGAAATAAATAGAAATATATAAAAATAAAAAATAAAAAATCAGGATTTAAAATCAGGAAGTTTCAATCCAATTTAACGAACTCCTCCCTAATTATCGTTAATGACCGTCGGATTTATTAAAAGTGGCTCAAAGCAAGGAAGGATCCTCAGAAATCCTGGGATGTGAATTGCTGGTGGGAATTATGCAAATCCGGAGCTAAATCTGATTATCATGGCAGGAAAATTATCCTAATTATCCTAATTAGCCTAATTATCCTCATTGAAATGGGGGAAAAAAGTGGAAATTTGGATTATTCTGAATAATAATCCGAATAATCCAAACTTCTGAGTGTCAGAGGGAAGTGGGGATGGAGGAGGAAATATAAAAATGGGGGAAATAAATTGATTTTTAATTACTCCTGTTAATTAATTAATTCCTGATCATTGCAGGGATGTTGGTGCTGAAATTCCCTGCGGAATGGGAAAGTTTGGGAGGAAAGGATGAAATTTGGGGTGAATTCTGGAAAAAAGCTGCAAAAATGGGGAGAAAAACTGTGAAAATATGGATAAAATTGCAAAAATATGGATAAAATTGCAAAAAATATGGATAAAATTGCAAAAAATATGGATTAAAACTGGTAATAATGAGGATAAACCTGGTAATAATGGGGATAAATCTGCAAAAATATGGATTAAAACCCTGAAAAAATATGGATTAAAAACCTGCAAAAAGATGGATAAAACCGGGAATAATGGGGATAAAACCTGCAATAATAAATGACATGAAAAGTATAAAAAATCAATTAAATTAAATTTGTATAAAATGTATAAAACATATAAAACGTATAAAATATATAAAACGTATAAATAAATATATAAAATAGATAAAATAATACTAATAGAGATAAAATATATAAAATACACAAAAGAGATAAAAGAGATAAAATAGAAAAAAGAGATAAAATATATTAATTCGACTTTCCTGAGCCCTTTAGGGCTGGGAGCTCCCAGTTCTCCCAGTTCTCCCAGTTCTCCCAGTTCTCCCAGTTCTCCCAGTGCAGCAGCCCCGCCCAGGGCAGTGGGAGAGACTCGAGGAATTGCAGCCTTTGCCTCCGTGTGCCTCAGTTTCCCTCGTGGGGAAGGGGCGGCGAATCCTAAATCCCAAATCAATCCTAAATCACAAATCAATCCCAAATCCTGAATCCCAAATCAATCCCAAACCCCAAATCAATCCCAAATACCAAATCCCGAATCAATCCCAAATCCTAAATCCTAAATCCCGAATCCCAAACTGCAAATCCCGAATCCCAAATCCCAGATCAAACCCAAATCGCAAATCAATCCCAAATCCCAAATCGCAAATCCCAACTCCCGAATCCCAAATCCCAACTCAATCCCAAATCCCAAACTCCAAATCCCTAATCAATCCCAAATCCAGAACCCCAAATCCCAAATACCAAATTAATCCCAAATCCCTAATCAATCCCAAATCCCGAACCCCAAATCCCAAATCAATCCCAAATCCTAAATCCCGAATCCCAAATCCCAAATCTGGGGACATTCCAGGGCATCCCGGATGCCACTTGGTGGCACTGTGGGAACAGCGATCTCTGCTCAGTGCCGAACCAGGAGAATTCCCAAAACATCCAGTCCGAGCTGGGATCGATCCCAGAAAAAATCCCAGCAATTCCCTGGACACCTCCAGCCATGGGAATCCAAACCCTTCCGAGGATTTTCCCTTTTCCAGCAGGAATTTCCCCAAATTCCCAGCCGCAGCCTCCCCTGGCTCAGCTCCAGGCCGTTCCCTCCTGTCCTGGCCCTGTTCCCTGCCAGCAGATCCCAAATCCCCCCTGGCAGATCCCGAAATTCCCCCTTTGCTCCGGGATGAGCTCCCCCAGCTCCCTCTGCATTCTCCATCCCCATCCCGGGATTTTCCAGCTCCTTCCCAACTCCAGGATCCCACAGAATCCCCAAAAAATCCCCAAATCCCTGAGATTGGGAAAGAACTCCAAGGTGATCCAAGTCCGAGCTTTGATGGATCAACATCACCAATCCCAAATCCCAGGAATTCCCTGGACACCTCCAGCCATGGCGACTCCAAACCCTTCTGAGGGTTTTCCCTTTTCCAGCAGGAATTTCCCCAAATCCCCCTGGCAGATCCCGAAATTCCCCCTTTGCTCCGGGATGAGCTCCCCCAGCTCCCTCTGCATTCTCCATCCCCATCCCGGGATTTTCCAGCTCCTTCCCAACTCCAGGATCCCAAAAAAATCCCCAAAAAATCCCCAAAAATATCCCCCAAAAATCCCCACCCCCAAAAAAATCTCCAAAAATCCCCCAATCCCTGAGATTGGGAAAGAATTCCAAGGTGATCCAAGTCTGAGCTTTGATGGATCAACATCCCCAATTCCAAATCCCAGGAATTCCCTGGACACCTCCAGCCATGGAAACTCCAAACCCTTCTGAGGTTTTTCCCTTTTCCAGCAGGAATTTCCCCAAATCCCACCTGGCAGATCCCAAAATTCCCCCTTTGCTCCGGGATGAGCTCCCCAGCTCCCTCAGGGTTCTCCATCCCCTTCTCCCGACCCTCTTCCCACAATTCCGATCCCAAATTCTCATCCCGATTTCCACCCCAACATCCTCATTCCTCTCCCTTTGTTTCCTTTCTCCCCAAACCTGTTCTCAGCCCCAGGTGTGGCTCAGGCCTCACCCCAAACCCAACCCTGGGGTGGCGAAAATCCCAAAAATATCCCAAATCCCCTTTCCCACCCCATTCCTCCTGGAGGTGTCAGCATTGCCCAAAACCCAACCCTGGGGTGGCAAAATCCCAAAAATATCCTAAATCGCCTTTCCTGCCCCATTCTGCTGGAGACTCTGAAAACAATTGGGGAGGTGAAAATCCCAAAAATATCCTAAATCACCTTTTCTGCCCCATTCCTGCCAGAGGGTCTGGAACCCAACCCCGGGGTGGGGAAAACCCCAAAATATCCTAAATCACCTTTCCCACCCCATTCCTCCTGGAGGTGTCAGCATTGCCCAAAACCCAACCCTGGGGTGGCGAAAATCCCAAAAATATCCCAAATTGCCTTTCCTGCCCCATTTCTGCCAGAGGATCCAGAACACAACCCTGGGGAGGTCAAAACCCCAAAAATATCCTAAATCGACTTTCCTGCCCCATTCCTGTTGGAGGATCTGGAAACCAATCCTGGGCTGGTGAAAACCCCAAAAATATCCTAAATCACCTTTCCTGCCCCATTCCTGCCAGAGGATCTGGAAACCAATCCTGGAGAGGTGAAAATCCCAAAATACCCCAAATCGCCTTTCCTGCCCCATTCCTGCTGAAGACCCCAGAACACAACCCTGGGGAGGTAAAAATCCCAAAAATATCCCAAATCCCCTTTCCCACCCCATTCCTCCTGGAGGTGTCAGCATTGCCCAAAACCCAACCCTGGGGTGGCGAAAATCCCAAAAATATCCCAAATCGCCTTCCCACCCCATTCCTCCTGGAGGTGTCAGCATTGCCCAAAAACCAATCCTGGGGAGGTGAAAAATCCCAAAAATATCCCAAATCACCTTTCCTGCCCCATTCTGCTGGAGACTCTGAAAACCAATCCTGGGGTGGCAAAAATCAAAAAAAATCCTAAATCACCCTTCCTGCCCCATTCCTGCCCGAGGTTCTGGCATTGCCCAAAACACAACCCTGGGGTGGTGAAAATCCCAAAAATATCCCAAATCGCCTTTCCCACCCCATTCCTCCTGGAGGTGTCAGCATTGCCCAAAAACCAATCCTGGGGAGGTGAAAATCCCAAAAATATCCCAAATCACCTTTCCTGCCCCATTCCTGCCAGAGGGTCTGGAACTGAACCCTGGGCTGGGGAAAACCCCAAAATATCCTAAATCACCTTTCCCACCCCATTCCTGCTGAAGACCCCAGAACACAACCCTGGGGAGGTAAAAATCCCAAAAATACCCCAAATCACCTTTCCTGCCCCATTCCCATCCCAGCATGTCGGGATTGGGATCAACCCCACGGCATGGAGTCAGAGAGGTCATTATGGGGTTGGGATGTTCCAGAGCATCCGGATCCTCATCCCGATATTTCCCTATCCGGTGGGATTGGGGTCGGGGTTGGTGACGCGAGGGACAGATCTGACGTCATCCCGCGGGGAAAACCCCAAATCCCAGCTCTGAATCAGGAAACCCCAAACCCCAAACCCGGAAAACCCCGAATGCCACAGTTCCCTCAGCTCTGAGTCAGGAAACCCCAAACCAGCTCCCGTCATCCCGAAGGGATTTGGGTCGGAATTCCGCGGGTCCGGGATGGAAAGGGATGGAATTTTTGAGGAATTTTGGAGGAATTTTGGAGGAATTTTGGAGGAATTTTGTAGGAATTAGGATTTCGGGGTCACCTCAGCTATGGGGGTGCGAAGGGAGGGTTGGGAATTCCGGGGATTTGGGGTTCTGCGTGCATCGCTGCCGAAATTCCACGGATTGGGTGCGAAGGGATGGAATTTTGGAGGAATTTTGGAGGAATTAGGATTTCTGAGCCACCAGAACTGGATATGGAATTCCTGGTGGGATCTCAGCAGAGCTGAGCAAATTCTCTGGGAATATTGCATTTGTTCTGGAATATTCCATGCAGAACTGGGTATGGAATTCCCGGTGGGATCCCAGCAGAGCCAAGCATGGAATTCCGAGTGGGATTCCACCAGATCTGGATATGGAATTCCTGGTGGGATCTCAGCAGACCTGGATATGGAATTCCTGGTGGGATCTCAGCAGAATTGGGTATGGAATTCTGGTGGGATTCCACCAGACCTGGATAAGGGAATTCCTGGTGGGATTCCACCAGAATTGGGTATGGAATTCCTGATGGGATTCCACCAGAAGCTGGATATGGAATTCCCGGTGGGATTCCACCAAACCTGGATATGGAATTTCCGGTGGGATCCCAGCAGACCTGGATATGGAATTCCTGGTGGGATCTCAGCAGAACTGCATGTGGAATTCCCGGTGGGATTCCACCAGAACTGGATAAGGAATTTCTGGTGGAATCCCAGCAGAGCCAAGCATGGAATTCCCAGTGGGATTCCACCAGAACTGGGAATGGAATTCCTGGTGGGATCTCAGCAGAACTGGATATGGAATTCCGAGTGGGATTCCACCAGACCAGGACATGGAAT
Source organism: Entomyzon cyanotis (assembly GCA_024500445.1). Taxonomy (NCBI): domain Eukaryota; kingdom Metazoa; phylum Chordata; class Aves; order Passeriformes; family Meliphagidae; genus Entomyzon; species Entomyzon cyanotis. Next base: position 901,927 of record JAKEPQ010001001.1, read on the forward strand.
TCCCGGTGGGATTCCACCAGAATTGGGTATGGAATTCCCAGTGGGATTCCACCAGAACCAGCCATGGTGGGACAACCTCCTTCCTCACCCTCCTGCCCACATCCCTCACCACCCAACTCAAAATTTTGGGAATTCCTCTCCCACCGAGCCAGAAAAAAACCCTTTTTTCGGGAAAACCCAGCCGGAAAAGGGACATTTCGGGACGTGCCTGCAGCCTCGTCCTGGCAAATCCCGCCAACCTTTTCCAGGGCGGGTTCCCGAGGATCCCGCGGCCAAAACCCCGTAATTGCGATAATCGCCCCAAATCCGCCCCAAAATTACAGCAACCCAAGGGTGTCATTATCCCCCAGGCGGGGCTGAAATTGCACCCGGCGGTTGAGTTAATCCCCGAAAAAAATGGAAAAAAAATCCTAAAAACGACGGGCGGTCGGGGCTGAGTGTCCCCGAGGTGCCACCAGCGTTAATTAGCTCGTTAATTGGGGTTCTACACCCAGGATGAGCCACGCGATGGCCTCGTCACCTTTTCCCCCTGCAAACCCGAAATTTGGGAATTTTTTGTGTTTCCGAGTGTTGGCAGAATGGGGAATGAAGGGATTGTTAATTAATTCGGAGGGGGATGAAGGAATTGTTAATTAGTTCAGAGGGGAATGAAGGGATTGTTAATTAATTCGCCGTCCGGAGATTAAATTAAAAAATCTGAGGTAATTACGGCCTGAGGGCAGCTGGAGGGAATTCAGCATAAATTGAAATCTCGGCTTTTATTTTTAATTAAAATCAAGCAGAGTTGGCTAATTAAAGTCACCCAATTAAGACTGAAGGTTTTACGGTGATTTTTCTCAATGAGAATTCATCGATTGATGAATGTTTTCTCGTTCGAGGTTTTGTTTAAAAATTCTTTGGGTTAGTTAAAAATTATCTATTTGGGGTTGATTTTTTGCATTGGATAAAACAGCTAAAACCCTCGTTGATAAGATTAAAAAATTAAATTAAAAATCATTTAAATAAATTTAAAATTTCTTATTTTCAATAGGAATAAATAAGAAAAATAAGAATAAAACACTCCAAGGATTTCCCACAAACCAAAATCACAAAAATTTGGGATTTCACTCACTTTTTCCTTCTGGAATCTTCTTCCTTCTGCCCAATCCAAACCCCAGTGACTTCCAGCTCAGAATTCCAAAGGAACTGAGAAAAAAGAGATAAAAATCCCCTCTGGAATTCTGGGATCAATTTTGTGGATTGTAAAAATCTCAATTATCCCCGACCTGCTCATCTGAACCTCTTTGACCCTCAGCGCTTAAATTTTCATTTGAATCGATTTAATTAATTTGACGTCATGAATTAATTGAATTTTAATATTTAATAGCGTTTAATTAATTAAATTAAAGTAATTTAATCGGCAAAATAAAATAATTATAAATACAATATTTAATATTATAGTCTAATATTTATATTTCCATATATTTCTATATGTTTCTATATATTTCTATATGTTTATATATTTTTATATATAATTTAATATTTATATTTCTATATTTCGATATGTTGATATATATCTATATATGTTTTAATATTTATATTTATAATATCAATAATAGAATATAATGTAGTATAATAATATAATACAATAAAGTAACATAATATAATATAATATATTTAATATAAAAATATAATATAACAATATAATAATAATATAATATAATATAATATAATACAATATAATGATATAATACAATATAATAGAAACAAATTAAAATAATTTAATAATTCAAATTAAAATAATTTAATAATTTAACAAAAAATCCCGCCCACCCCAAACATCCCCACTACCACCTTCCCAACCCTCCCAGATTCCCCCGAAACGACCATAAAAATCCCTAACAACCAGGATTTCCCAGGATTAGGCGGAACCTTCCGGAACCGCCGCTGCTATTTCGGGGCCGAAATGATAGGGGAGGCTGATAAAGCCAAAGAACTGGTCTGGGCTTGGCCGGCGATGAATCAGGATGTCCACAAGGGTGGCTCCTGTCCAGCCCTGCAGGACCCTATAAAAGGGACGGCGAGCTGCCCTGGCGCCCCACAGCTTCCCGGAAATCCCGGAAACCCCGGAAATCCCGGAAATCCCGACGGAGATTGGGTGAGTGGGAATTCGGGAATATTCCGGGTGGGCGGGAATGTTGCGTTTGTTTGAGGATATTCCATTTGTTTGGGAATATTCCATTTGTTTGGGGATATTCAGTGTCTTGTTTCTCTGGGAATATTCCATTTGTTTGGGATTATTCAATTTCTTGTTTCTCTGGGAATATTCCATTTGTTCAGGAATATTCCATTTGTTTGGGAATATTCTACTTGTTCGGGAATATTCCATTTGTTTGGGATTATTCAGTTTCTTGTTTCTCTGGGAATATTCCATTTGTTTGGGAATATTCTACTTGTTTGGGAATATTCCATTTGTTTGGGATTATTCAGTGTCTTGTTTCTCTGGGAATATTCCATTTGTTCAGGAATATTCCATTTGTTTGGGATTATTCCATTTGTTTGGGATTATTCAATTTCTTGTTTCTCTGGGAATATTCTGTTTGTTTGTTTCTCTAGGAATATTCCGTTTGTGCGAAGATATTCCATTTGTTCAGGAATATTCCATTTGTTCAGGATTATTCCATTTCTTGTTTCTCTGGGAATATTTAATTTGTTCAAGAATATTCCATTTGTTTGGGAATATTCCATTTATTGTTTCTCTGGGAATATTCCATTTGTTGTTTCTCTGGGAATATTTAATTTTGTTTGGGAATATTCTATTTGTTCAGGAATATTCAATTTGTTGGGGAATATTCCATTTTTTCAGAAATATTCTATTTGTTGTTCTCTGGGAATATTCCATTTGTTGTTTCTCTGGGAATATTCTGTTTGTTGTTTCTCTGGGAATATTCCGTTTGTTCAAGGATATTCCATTTCTCTGGGAATATTCCATTTGTTGTTTCTCTAGGAATATTCCATTTGTTCAGGAATATTCCATTTGTTGTTCCTCTGGGATTCACGGTGGGGGAGAAGACTCATCCCATTGTATTTTGGGAACACAAAGAGGTTTTCCCCCTTGGAATTTCTGGGTTGGGTTGTCCATGTAGGAAAGGAATATGGAAAAAATTTGGGAATTCCTTCAGCACGGGATCAGCTCCCGGCTGGAGTTTGAATCCACCAGTTTTCCATTAAAATCCCTGGGATCCACACTGCTCGTGCATCCGGACACGTTCCAGAGCCGGGGATCTCCCCAGGATCAGATCCCGGTGTGGATATTCCCGATAAAACCCCACAAGGAGGGAAGGAGGAGAATTCCGAGGTTTCCGGGCGCAGACGGTGAGGTTTCTGCCGCAGATCTTATCTCGGGCTGGGCGAACCTCCTGCTCTCCCTGGGATCTCCGGGATGAATCCTGGAAATTCCCGGGGTGAGGCTGGAGGAGCCGTGGAGATTCTCCGAAGGTTGGGAGAATTTGGGGAGATCAGCTGGAGAGGAGAAACTCCGCGGAGAGCTTGGAGAGCTCCCAGGTTTTCCCAAGGAATTGCCCATCCTGAAAACCCCAAACCCTTGGAATGTGTTCCCAGAGCTCTGGGGACATGGGAATCGCCCAATTCCAGGAATTCTCCTCCTTTTTCCCAAGGAAATCACCATTCCTAAAACCCCAAACCCTTGGAATGTGTTCCCAGGTTCGGGGACATGGAAATTGCCCAGTCTGGAAAATCTCCTCCCTTTTCCCAAGGAATTGCCCATCCTGAAAACCCCAACCCCTTGGAATGTGTTCCCAGAGCTCTGGGGATACAGAGATCACCCAATCCTGGGAATTCTCCTCACTCTTCCTGAAAAAATCTCTCATCCAGAAAACCCCAAAACCTTGGAATGTTCCCAACACTCTGGGAACAGGGATATCACCCAATCCCGGGAATTCTCCTCCCTTTTGCCAAGGAAATTCCCATCCCTAAAATCCCAAAACCTCGGAATGTTCCCAGCACTCCAGGGACACGGAAATCACCTGACCTCTTCCCAAGTAAATCTCCCATCCCAAAAACCCCAAACCCTTGGAATATGTTCCCAGAGCTCTGGGGATACAGAGATCACCCAATCCTGGGAATTCTCCTCGCTCTTCCTGAAAAAATCCCTCATCCCTAAAACCCCAAACCCTTGGAATGTTCCCAACACTCCGGGAACATGGAGATCACCCAATCCCGGGAATTCTCCTCGCTCTTCCCAAATAAATCTCCCATCCTGAAAACCCCAAAACCTTGGAATGTGTTCCCAACACTCCAGGAACAGGGAGATCACCCAATCCCAGGAATTCTCCTTGCTCTTCCCAAGGAAATCCCCATCCTGAAAACCCCAAAACCTTGGAATGTTCCCAACACTCTGGGGACATGGAAATTACCCAATCTGGGAATTCTCCAAGCTCTTCCTGAAAAAATCCCCATTCCTAAAACCCCAAAACCTTGGAATGTGTTCCCAGTGTTCTGGGGACACAGAAATCACCCAATCTTGGAAATTATCCTCCCTTTTCCCAAGTAAATCTCCCATCCCGAAAATCCCAAACCCTTGGAATGTTCCCAACACTCTGGGAACAGGGAGATCACCCAATCCCAGGAATTCTCCTCCTTTTTTCCAAGGAATTCCCCATCCCTAAAATCCCAAAACCTTGGAATGTGTTCCCAACACTCTGGGGACACAGAGATCACCCAATCCCGGGAATTCTCCTCCCTTTTCCCGAGGAAATTCCCATTCCCGATGTCCTCCCGTCCCTCCCAGGCTCGCTCAGACCTGCAGGACGATGTCGCCGTTCCTGGACAGCATCTCCACCATCGTCAGCGTTTTCCAGCAGCACTGCGGCGGCAAGGATGGAGACAAACCCAGCCTGAGCCGCGCCAGGATGAGGGAGCTGATCCAGAGGGAATTCGGAGAGGCGCTGGAGGTGAGGGTGAGGGGAAGGGCTGGGATGTGGGAGTGGGAAAATCCCTGCGGGAATGGGATGGGAAAGTTCCAGGAAATCTCCTTGGGAATGGGATGGGGAAGGGTTGGGATGTGGGAATGGGAAAATCCCTGCGGGAATGGGATGGGAAAGTTCCAGAAAATCTCCTTGGGAATGAGATGGGGAAGGGTTGGGATGGGATGGGATGGGATGGGATGGGATGGGATGGGATGGGATGGGATGGGATGGGATGGGATGGGATGGGATGGGGAAAGTTCCAGAAAATCCCCTCAGAAATGGAATGGGGAAGTTCCAGAAAATTCCCTTTGAAATTGGATGGGAAAGTTCCAGAAAATCCCCTTGGGAATGGAATGGGATGGGAAAAGTTCCAGGAAATCCCTGTGGGAATGGATGGGGAAGGGTTGGGATGTGGGAATGGGAAAATCTCTGTGGGAATGGGATGGGATGGGATGGGATGGGATGGGATGGGATGGGATGGGGAAAGTTCCAGAAAATCCCCTTAGGAATGGGATGGGGAAGTTCCAGAAAATTCCCTTTGAAATTGGATGGGAAAGTTCCAGAAAATCCCCTTGGGAATGGAATGGGATGGGAAAAGTTCCAGGAAATCCCTGTGGGAATGGATGGGGAAGGGTTGGGATGTGGGAATGGGAAAATCTCTGTGGGAATGGGATGGGGAAAGTTCAGAAAATCCCCTTAGGAATGGGATGGGGAAGTTCCAGAAAATTCCCTTTGAAATTGGATGGGAAAGTTCAGAAAATCCCCTTGGGAATGGAATGGGATGGGAAAAGTTCCAGGAAATCCCTTGGGAATGGGATGGGGAAGGGTTGGGATGTGGGAATGGGAAAATCCTCTTGGGAATGGGATGGGGAAAGTTCCAGGAAATCCCCTTAGGAATAGGATGAGGATGGGGAAAGTTCCAGAAAATCTCCTCGGGAATGGGATGGAATGGGATGGGGAAAGTTCCAGAAAATTCCCTTTGAAATTGGATGGGAAAAGTTCCAGAAAATCCCCTTGGGAATGGGATGAGGAAGGGTTGGGATGTGGGAATGGGAAAATCCCTGCGGGAATGGGATGGGATGGGGAAAGTTCCAGAAAATCCCCTCAGGAACTGGATGGGAAAGTTCCAGAAAATCCCCACGGGAATGGGATGGGATGGGGAAAGTTCCAGAAACTCCTGGGGTGCTTTGTGCTGGGAATGGAGAATGCAGAGGGAGCTGGGGGAGCTCATCCCGGAGCAAAGGGGGAATTTCGGGATCTGCCAGGGGGGATTTGGGATCTGCTGGCAGGGAACAGGGCCAGGACAGGAGGGAACGGCCTGGAGCTGAGCCAGGGGAGGCTGCGGCTGGGAATTTGGGGAAATTCCTGCTGGAAAAGGGAAAACCCTCGGAAGGGTTTGGATTCCCATGGCTGGAGGTGTCCAGGGAATTCCTGCTTTGCCCCAGGTGATCATTCCCAGGTTGGATTTGATGATATCGGAATTCTTTCCCAACCTCCCACAGCTCTTCCAATCCATTTTTCTGTTAAAAAATGGGGAAAAGCCAGAGAAGGAGCTGTGGGAGGGAGGAGTGGATTTTCCTTCTTGAGGAGGAAGGAATTGCATCCCAAACGGGAAAGAGCAGCTCAGGGAACAACCAGGACAAGGCAGAACAAATCCCCAGAGAGATTTCCCGCTGAGCCCCAAACCGCGAGGGAAAAAAGGAGAATTCCCAGGATTTTTCCTTCTCCCAAGGAACAGAAAACCAGAAATCCCCTTTTTTTCGCGTTTTCCCCCGCAGAAACCACACGACCCGCAGACTTTGGAGAAAATCCTGCAGTTCCTGGAGTGGGACGGCGATGGCGACGTCGATTTCAACGAATTCCTCCTCCTGGTATTCCGCGTGGCCAAATGCTGCTTCCAGTTCCTCCCGCGAGCTCCGTTCCTCCTGCAGAGAACGCAAATCGCGAGCGGCGCCAAATCCCTGCGGGAAGCGGAGGTCAGGAGCAGAGGGAGCCGCCGGAAGGTCCAGGAGGAGGAGGAGGAAATCCGGGAAATCTCAGAGAGGAAGCGTCGGGAAGATCGGGCGTGGGGAAGAGGAGGTGTTGGGAGATGTGAGGGTTGGGGAGGAGGAAATGGAGGAGGAAGCGAGGAGGGATCGGGGACGGAGGAGGAACGGCGCGGGAGAACGCGAGGAGTTGATCCAGCGGGAATTCCGGGAAAGGAGGAATCGGGAGATCACGGAATCCAAGAGGCCTCACCAGTCGTACCTGGAGGAACCGCTGGAGATCGAGCTCGGGGAATGTGGGAGAGAAGAGCAGGAGGACCGGAGCTGCGGAAGGAGAACGGAGAGGGAGATCCGGGAGGAGAGGGAGAGAGAGGAGAGAGATGATCTGAGAAGAAGAGGGAGAAGGAGAGAGAGAAGAATTGATGAGGAACAGGAGCTGGAGAGCTCTGAGCGCCGCAGACGGGAAAGGGATGAAGAAGTTGCTGCCAGGATCGACAGAGAGACACGGGAGAGACGAGAAATTCGTGAGATTGAAGATGGTGGAAGAAGAGAACGAGAATTTGAAAGGAGAAGAGAAACCAGGGTGGCAGCAGAAGCTGATGTGAAAGTCAGGAGAGAGATCCGGGAAAGGGAACCTCATGAGGAACTCAGAAGGAGAGAACAAATCCGTGAGCGTGAGGAGGAAGAGAGGAGAATTTCCCGTGGAAGAGAGAGGGAAGAGATCAGGAGAGAGAGAAGAATCGATGAGGAACAGGAGCTGCAGAGCTCTGAGCGCCGCAGATGGGAAAGGGAGGAAGAAGTTGCTGCCAGGATTGACAGAGAGACACGGGAGAGACGAGAAATTCGTGAGGTTGAAGGTGATACAAGGAGAGAACGAGAATTTGAAAGGAGAAGAGAAACCCGGGTGGAAGCAGAAGCTGATGTGAAAGTCAGGAGGGAGATCCGGGAAAGGGAACCTCATGAAGAACTGAGAAGGAGAGAACAAATCCGTGAGCGTGAGGAGGAAGAGAGGAGAATTTCCCGGGAAAGAGAGAGGGATGAGGTTGTGAGGGACAGAAGAATTGACCAGGAGCTGCAGAGCTCTGAGCGCCGCAGACGGGAAAGGGAGGAACGAGAAGTTGCTGCCAGGATTGACAGAGAGACACGGGAGAGACGAGAAATTCATGAGATTGAAGATGATGGAAGGAGAGAACGAGAATTTGAAAGAAGAGAAACCCGGGTGGCAGCAGAAGGTGATGTGAGAATCCAGAGAGAGATCCGGGAAAGGGAACCTCGTGAGGAACTCAGAAGGAGAGAACAAATCCGTGAGCGTGAGGAGGAAGAGAGGAGGATTTCCCGTGGCAGAGAGAGGGAAGAGATCAGGAGAGAGAGAAGAATCGATCAGGAAGAGGAACTGGAGAGCTCTGAGCGCCGCAGACGGGAAAGGGAAAGGGAGGAAGAAGTTGCTGCCAGGATTGACAGAGAAACACGGGAGAGACGAGAAATCCGTGAGGTTGAAGGTGATGGAAGGAGAGAACGAGAGACAGAGAGATACGAAAGGACACGCGAGAGGAGAGTGGCAGCAGCAGAAGCTGATGTGAAAGTCAGGAGAGAGATCCGGGAAAGGGAACCTCGAGAGGAACTGAGAAGGAGAGAACAAATCCGTGAGCGTGAGGAGGAAGAGAGGAGAATTTCCCGTGGCAGAGAGAGGGAAGAGGTTGTGAGGGACAGAAGAATTGACCAGGAGCTGCAGAGCTCTGAGCGCCGCAGACGGGAAAGGGAGCAACAAGAAGCTGTGATCAACCAAAGAGAAGCACAGGAGAGACAAGAAATTCGTGAGGTTGAAGGTGATGCAAGGAGAGAACGAGAATTTGAGAGGAGAAGAGAAACCAGAGTGGAAGCAGAAGTTGATGTGAAAGGTCGCCGAGAGATCCGGGAAAGGGAACCTCGTGAGGAGCTGAGAAGGGAGAGGAGAATCGATGAGGAACTGGAGCTGGAGAGCTCTGAGCGCCGCAGACGGGAAAGGGAGGAAGAAGTTGCTGCCAGGATCCAGAGAGAGACACGGGAGAGACGAGAAATTCGTGAGATTGAAGATGATGGAAGGAGAGAACGAGAATATGAAAGGAGAAGAGAAACCAGGGTGGAAGCAGAAGCAGAAGGTGATGTGAAAATCCAGAGAGAGATCCGGGAAAGGGAACCTCGTGAGGAACTGAGAAGGAGAGAACAAATCCGTGAGCGTGAGGAGGAAGAGAGGAGAATTTCCCGGGAAAGAGAGAGGGATGAGGTTGTGAGGGACAGAAGAATTGACCAGGAGCTGGAGAGCTCTGAGCGCCGCAGACGGGAAAGGGAAGAAGAAGTTGCCGCCAGGATCGACAGAGAGACACGGGAGAGACGAGAAATCCGTGAGATTGAAGGTGATGGAAGGAGAGAACGAGAATATGAAACTAGAAGAGAGAGAAGAGTGGCAGCAGAACCAGAAGGTGATGTGAAAGTCAGGAGAGAAATCCGGGAAAGGGAACCTCGTGAGGAGCTGAGAAGGAGAGAACAAATCCGTGAGCGTGAGGAGGAAGAGAGGAGGATTTCCGTGGCAGAGAGAGGGAAGAGATCAGGAGAGAGAGAAGAATTGATCAGGAACAGGAGCTGCAGAGCTCTGAGCGCCGCAGACGGGAAAGGGAAAGGGAGGAAGAAGTTGCTGCCAGGATTGACAGAGAAACACGGGAGAGACGAGAAATTCATGAGATTGAAGGTGATGGAAGGAGAGAACGAGAGACAGAGAGATACGAAAGGACACGCGAGAGGAGAGTGGCAGCAGCAGACGCTGATGTGAAAGTCAGGAGAGAGATCCGGGAAAGGGAACCTCGTGAGGAGCTGAGAAGGAGAGAACAAATCCGTGAGCGTGAGGAGGAAGAGAGGAGGATTTCCCGTGGCAGAGAGAGGGAAGAGGTTGTGAGGGACAGAAGAATTGACCAGGAGCTGCAGAGCTCTGAGCGCCGCAGACGGGAAAGGGAGCAACAAGAAGCTGTGATCAACCAAAGAGAAGCACAGGAGAGACAAGAAATTCGTGAGGTTGAAGGTGATGCAAGGAGAGAACGAGAATATGAGAGGAGAAGAGAAACCAGAGTGGAAGCAGAAGTTGATGTGAAAGGTCGCCGAGAGATCCGGGAAAGGGAACCTCGTGAGGAACTGAGAAGGGAGAGGAGAATCGATGAGGAACTGGAGCTGGAGAGCTCTGAGCGCCGCAGACGGGAAAGGGAGGAAGAAGTTGCTGCCAGGATTGACAGGGAGACACGGGAGAGACAAGAAATTCGTGAGATTGAAGATGGTGGAAGGAGAGAACAAGAATATGAAAGGAGAAGAGAAACCAGGGTGGAAGCAGAAGCAGAAGGTGATGTGAAAATCCAGAGAGAGATCCGGGAAAGGGAACCTCGTGAGGAACTGAGAAGGAGAGAACAAATCCGTGAGCGTGAGGAGGAAGAGAGGAGGATTTCCCATGGCAGAGAGAGGGAAGAGATCAGGAGGGAGAGAATTGATCAGGAACAGGAGCTGCAGAGCTCTGAGCGCCACAGACAGGAAAGGGAAAGGGAGGAAGAAGTTGCTGCCAGGATTGACAGAGAAACACGGGAGAGACGAGAAATCCGTGAGGTTGGAGGTGATGGAAGGAGAGAACGAGAGACAGAGAGATACGAAAGGACACGAGAGAGGAGAGTGGCAGCAGCAGAAGGTGATGTGAAAGTCAGGAGAGAGATCCGGGAAAGGGAACCTCGAGAGGAACTGAGAAGGAGAGAACAAATCCGTGAGCGTGAGGAGGAAGAGAGGAGGATTTCCCGTGGCAGAGAGAGGGATGAGGTTGTGAGGGACAGAAGAATTGACCAGGAGCTGGAGAGCTCTGAGCGCCGCAGACGGGAAAGGGAGGAAGAAGTTGCTGCCAGGATCCAGAGAGAAACACAGGAGAGACGAGAAATTCGTGAAATTGAAGGTGATGGGAGAAAAGAACGAGAATATGAAACTAGAAGAGAGAGAAGAGTGGCAGCAGCAGCAGAAGCTGATGTGAAAGTCAGGAGAGAGACCCGGGAAAGGGAACCTCGTGAGGAACTGAGAAGGAGAGAACAAATCCGTGAGCGTGAGGAGGAAGAGAGGAGGATTTCCCGGGAAAGGGGCAGAGAAGAGGTCAGGAGAGAGAGAAGAATTGATCAGGAGCTCAGATCACAGCGGGAGAGCTCTGAGCGCTGCAGACGGGAAAGGGAGGAAGAGGAAGAAGTTGCTGCCAGGATTGAAAGAGAAACACGGGAGAGACGAGAAATCCGTGAGATTGAAGGTGATACAAGGAGAGAACAAGAATTTGAAAGGAGAAGAGAAACCAGGGTGGCAGCAGCAGCAGAAGCTGATGTGAAAGTCAGGAGAGAAATCCAGGAAAGGGAACCTCGTGAGGAGCTGAGAAGGAGAGAACAAATCCGTGAGCGTGAGGAGGAAGAGAGGAGGATTTCCCGTGGCAGAGAGAGGGAAGAGATCAGGAGGGAGAGGAGAATCGATCAGGAGCTGGAGAGCTCTGAGCGCCGCAGACGGGAAAGGGAGGAAGAAGTTGCTGCCAGGATCGACAGAGAGACACAGGAGAGACGAGAAATTCGTGAGATTGAAGATGATGGAAGGAGAGAAGGAGAATTTGAAAGGAGAAGAGAAACCAGGGTGGAAGCAGAAGCAGAAGCTGATGTGAAAGTCAGGAGAGAAATCTGGGAAAGGGAACCTCGTGAGGAACTGAGAAGGAGAGAACAAATCCGTGAGCGTGAGGAGGAAGAGAGGAGAATTTCCCACGAAAGAGGCAGGGAAGAAATCAGGAGAGAGAGAAGAATCGATCAGGAAGAGGAACTGGAGAGCTCTGAGCGCCGCAGACGGGAAAGGGAGGAACGAGAAGTTGCTGCCAGGATTGAAAGAGAAACAAGAGACAGACGAGAAATTCGTGAGATTGACGATGATGCAAGGAGAGAACGAGAGACAGAGAGATACGAACGGACACGGGAGAGGAGAGCGGCAGCAGAAGGTGATGTGAAAATCCAGAGAGAGATCCGGGAAAGGGAACCTCGTGAGGAGCTGAGAAGGAGAGAACAAATCCGTGAGCGTGAGGAGGAAGAGAGGAGAATTTCCCGGGAAAGAGACAGAGAAGAGGTCAGGAGAGAGAGAAGAATCAATCAGGAAGAGGAGCTGGAGAGCTCTGAGCGCCGCAGATGGGAAAGGGATGAAGAAGTTGCTGCCAGGATCGACAGAGAGACACGGGAGAGACGAGAAATCCATGAGATTGAAGATGATGGGAGGAGAGAACGAGAATATGAAAGGAGAAGAGAAACCCGGGTGGAAGCAGAAGCTGAAGCTGATATTAAGGTCCGGAGAGAGATCCGGGAAAGGGAACCTCGAGAGGAACTGAGAAGGAGAGAACAAATCCGTGAGCGTGAGGAGGAAGAGAGGAGGATTTCCCGGGAAAGAGACAGAGAAGAGGTCAGGAGGGAGAGGAGAATCGATCAGGAACAGGAGCTGGAGAGCTCTGAGCGCCGCAGACGGGAAAGGGAGGAACGAGAAGTTGCTGCCAGGATTGACAGAGAGACACGGGAGAGACGAGAAATCCGTGAGATTGAAGATGATGGGAGGAGAGAACGAGAATATGAAAGGAGAAGAGAAACCAGGGTGGCAGCAGAAGCTGAAGCTGGTATTAAGGTCCGGAGAGAGATCCGGGAAAGGGAACCTCGTGAGGAGCTCAGAAGGAGAGAACAAATCCGTGAGCGTGAGGAGGAAGAGAGGAGAATTTCCCGGGAAAGAGGTCAGGAGGAGATCAGGAGAGAGAGAAGAATCGATGAGGATCAGGAACTGCAGAGCTCTGAGCGCCGCAGACGCGAAAGGCGCAGACAGCAAGGAGTGACCATCGCTGACCAGAGGGAGGAGATCCACCTGGAGGTCCTGGATGAGGAAGATGAAGAAGAAGAGGAAGAAGAGGAATTTCACTACCAAACCCTCCACCACGGCGATCTTTGCCCGCCAGGACAGGATTTGGCCGTCAGCGATTTACGGGTCGGTTATCCCACCGCTGATCCCGAAATCCAGCCGGAGCTCCACGTCCTCCCCGACCCCCAAACCATCTCCTACCTGGTCCACGTCCTCCACAACCAGGAGAATCCCGGTGCCACCACCTACCAGATCGTGTGTCACCAGCCCGGCCAGCCCGGCGCGCCCAGGAGCTGCTCGGTGACACCCCTGGGAAAATCCCGGGGAAAATCGGGAATTCCGGAGGGAAAATCCGGGAGTGAGGTGAGGAGGGATGGAGTTGTGGAGGAGCTGGAGAGTTCCAAGGAGATCCGGAGGAGCCGGGAGGTGCTGCAGGGTGAATCCAGGAGGATCCTGAGGGAGGAGGAGGATGGGAAGGTGAAGGTTGTGGAGAATTCTCGGGAATCTTCTCGGGAATCTCGGGAAGTTCGGGAAGGTCAGGAAGCTCGGGAATTATCTCGGGAATCTCAGAAATCTCGGGAATCTGCTCAGGAATCGTCTCGGGAATCCCGTGAAGCTCGGGAATCGCGGAAATCTCGGGAATCCCGTGAAGCTCGGGAAGTTCAGGAATCTCGGGAATCGCGGAAATCTCGGGAATCTCATGAAGTTCGTGAAGCTCGGGAAGCTCTGAAATCTCGGGAATCTGCTCAGGAATCATCTCAGGAATCTCAGGAATCTGCTCAGGAATCGTCTCGGGAATCCCGTGAAGCTCGGGAAGCTCGGGAAGTTCGGGAATCTGTGAAATCACGGGAATCTCGGGAATCTGCTCAGGAATCATCTCAGGAATCTCGGGAAGTCCGGGAATCTCAGAAATCTCAGGAATCTGCTCAGGAATCACCTCGGGAATCTCGGGAAGTTCGGGAAGCTCAGAAATCTTGGGAAGCTCAGAAATCTCGGGAATCTCAGAAATCTCGGGAATCACCCCGCGATCCCCGCGGAGAGGAAATCACCTCCATCCCGGAGGACGAGGAAGATCCCGATCCCGAAAAATCCGCGCAGGAGGATTCCGGCGCGAGGGTTTCCCGGGAACGCGGCGATCCCCAGGTTTCCCGGGATGAATCCAAAACATCCTAAAGGGAATTCTGCTCCCCCTGGAGATCCTCCAGCTCCTTTTTGGGGTTTCCAGGGATTTTGGGGGTTTTTTCCCTGGGATAAATCCTCATGGGATCTGGAATTTTCACCTCCCTGATGGGTTTTTCCCGATATTTAATCAATTTTCCTGCTCTAATTGGGGTCTTTGGGTCCCTCTGGCCTCATTTGTAGCCTGGCTGTGAAAATCCAAAAAATTGTTGATTTTGGAGTTTGGAAATTCGGGAAAAAATTCCTTTTGGGGTCTGAAATTACGCAAGGCTGGGGAAATGAAATTCTCTTTTTTGGGCCTGAAAATCCTCAGAAAAAATCCCTTTTGGGGTCTGAAATTACGCAAGGCTGGGGAAATGAAATTCTCTTTTTTGGGCCTGAAAATCCTCAGAAAAAATCCCTTTTGGGGTCTGAAAGTCCTCAAAAAAAATCCCTTTTGGGGTCTGAAATTATGCAAGGCTGGGGGAATGAAATTCTCATTTTTGGGCCTGAAAATCCTCAGAAAAAATCACTTTTGGGGTCTGAAAGTCCTCAAAAAAATCACTTCTGGGGTCTGAAAATCCTAAAAAAAAAAATCACTTTTGGGGTCTGAAAGTCCTCAAAGTTGGGGAAAAAATCCTTTTTTTGTGGCCTGAAAATCCTTGAAAAAGAAATCAATTTTGGGGTCTGAAAGTCCTTTAAAAAATTGGTTTGGGAGCTGAAAATCCTAAAAAAAAAAAAAAAAAAAAATTAAAAAATCCATTTTGGGGTCTGAAAGTCCTTGGGGAAAAAAAAAATCACTTTTGGGGTCTGGAAATCCTCAAAACTTGGGAAAGAATTCCACATTTTTATCCCTGACTGCAGCAGAATTCCAGGTTTGGAGCAGCCGAGGGTCCTGCTGGTGGTGGGAGAGGAAATTTCCTCCTTTTTTCCTTTTCCTTTTCCTTTTTCTCTCTCTGTATCGCATGGAAAATGGGAATAAAAGGTTGATTCCTGCACTGCCTCCTGAGTCTCTGATTTTTCCCAAAATATTTGGGTTTTTCCCATTTTTCCTGCTCTAATCCCAGCAGGAATTCCCGGAGTTGCCCATGGGAATTTCCCCAAATTCCAGAACTCATCCCGACCCGTTTTTTCTGTTCCACATGGAGATTTTGGGGATTTTTTCCCCAAAAATCCCAATTTTTTCCCTCGATTCTAATATCCAAATGGGATATTCCAGGGGAGAAAACCGGGATAAAATGGGAATAAATGTAAATCCCAAAAGAGTGGATATTCCAAAGGATAAACCGGGAATAATTGTAAATCCCAAACCTGGGAATTATCCTTTATCCCGAAGGAGAAAACCGGGATAAAATGGGAATAACTGTAAATCCCAAAAGGATAAAACTGGGATAAAACAGGAATAACTGTAAATCCCAAAAACTGGGATATTCCAGAGGATAAAACCAGGATAAACTGGAAATAACTGTAAATCCCAAACCCAGGATATCCCAGAGGATAAACCAGGAATAACTGTAAATCCCAAAATGCGAACATCCCAAAGGATAAAACCAGGATAAAATGGGAATAACTGTAAATCCCAAAAACGAGGATATCCCAAAAGATAAAATGGGAATAACTGTAAATCCCAAAACCAGGGATATCCCAAAGAATAAAACCAGGATAAACCGGGAATAACTGTAAACCCCAAAAACGGGGATATTCCACAAGATAAAATCAGGATAAACTGGGAATAACTGTAAATCCCAAAGCCGAGAATATCCCAAAAACTAAAATGGGAATAACTGTAAATCCCAAACCTGGAAATATCTCAAATAATAAAACCGGGACAACCCGGAAATAACTGTAAATCCCCCAAACGGGGATATTCCAAAGGAAAAAATCAGGATAAACTAGGAATAACTGTAAATCCCAATAGTGTGAATATCCCAAAGGATAAACTGGGAATAACTGTAAATCTCAAAACCAGAAATATCCCAAATAATAAAACCAGGATAAACCAGGAATAACTGTAAATCCCCAAAAACGCAGATATCCCAGAGGGGAAAACCAGGATAAAAGTGGGAATAACTGTAAATCCCAAAAGTGTGAATATCCCAAAGTATAAAATGGGAACAACTGTAAATCCCCAAAACGGAGATATTCCAGAGGATAAAACCAGGATAAACTAGGAATAACTGTAAATCCCAAACCCGGGATATCCCAAAGAATAAAACCATGATAAAATGGGAATAACTGTAAATCCCCAAAACCGAGGATATCCTGGAGGCTAAACCGGGAATAACTGTAAATCCCAGAGGGGAAAACCGGGATAAAGCAGGGAGGAAAAAAACCGGGAATAACTGTCAATCCCGAGCCGTGCCGAGCCGGATCCCACTTCAGCGGCTCGGGACAGAATTCCAGATGTTCCGGTGCCATTCCAGCGGCTCGGGCTGAATAATTCCAGCGGCTCGGGATGGAATTCCAGCGGCTCGGGCGATATCCCAAAACCCCAGGGATATCCCAAAAATAAAACCGGGATAAACCGGGAATAACTGTAAATCCCGAGCCGGATCCCATTCCAGCGGCTCAGGCTGGAATTCCAGATGTTTCGGTGCCATTCCAGCGGCTCGGGCTGAATAATTCCAGCGGCTCGGGATAAAATTCCAGCGGCTCGGGCTGGAATTCCAGCAGCTCGGGACGGAATTCCAGCGGCTCGGGGCTGAGTTCCAGCGGCTCAGGCTGAAGAATTCCAGCGGCTCAGGCTGGAATTCCAGATGTTTCGGTGCCACTCCAGCGGCTCGGGCTGAATAATTCCAGCGGCTCGGGATAAAATTCCAGCGGCTCGGGCTGAGTTCCCGCGGCTCGGGCTGAATAATTCCAGATGTTCCGGTGCCATTCCAGCGGCTCGGGCTGAAGAATTCCAGCGGCTCAGGCTGGAATTCCAGATGTTTCGGTGCCACTCCAGCGGCTCGGGCTGAAGAATTCCAGCGGCTCGGGACGGAATTCCAGCGGCTCGGGCTGAATAATTCCAGATGTTCCGGTACCATTCCAGCGGCTCAGGATAAAATTCCCGCGGCTCGGGCTGAGTTCCCGCGGCTCGGGCTGAATAATTCCAGATGTTCCGGTACCATTCCAGCGGCTCGGGCTGAATAATTCCCGCGGCTCGGGCTGAGTGAGTTCCCGCGGCTCGCAGGGGCGCGGCAGTCTGGGCTCGACCCGCCCCGGGCCGCCGGTGACTCAGGCGGGCGCGGCTCGGCAGCTTTGGGGTTTCGCAGAACTTCCTGATCCTCCAAAGCCAACTGTTCCCTGGCAGGAGAGGATCCGGAGCTGAGCGGTCATGGTGAGAGAGATGGGATGGGCTGGGGTTTGGGTCGGGGGGTTTGGAGGGAAAAAATGGGGTTTGGAGGGGAAAAAATGGGGTTTGGAGGGGAAAACCAGGGCGTTTCCTGGAAAAAATGGGGTTTTACTGCAAAAAATGGGGTTTTCCTGTGAAAAACAGGGCGTTTCCTGTAAAAAACTGGGGTTTTGCTGTAAAAATTAGGGATTTTACTGTAAAAAATAGGGGGGTTATTTTAAAAAACGGGGGTTTTCCTGTGAAAAACAGGCGGTTTAGTGGAAAAAATGGGGGTTTTACTGTAAAAAAATGGGGTTTGACTGTAAAAAACTGGGGTTTTCCTACAAAAAACTGGGGTTTTCCTGTGAAAAACAGGGCGTTTCCTGTAAAAAACTGGGGTTTTGCTGTAAAAAATGGGGTTTGACTGTAAAAAACTGGGGTTTTACTGGAAAAAATGGGGTTTTAGTGGAAAAAACAGGGCGTTTCCTGTAAAAAACTGGGGGTTTCCTACAAAAAACTGGAATTTTCCTACAAAAAACTGGGGGTTTAGTGGAAAAAGTGGGGGTTTAGTGGAAAAACCAGGGTGTTTCCTGGAAAAAAATGGAGTTTTGCTGTAAAAAATGGGGCTTGACGGTAAAAAACTGGGGTTTTACTGGAAAAAATAGGGGGGTTATTGTAAAAAACGGGGTTTTCCTGTGAAAAACAGGGCGTTTCCTGGAAAAAATGGGGTTTTACTGCAAAAAACTGGGATTTTCCTACAAAAAACTGGGGTTTTAGTGGAAAAACCAGGGCGTTTCCTGGAAAAAAATGGGGTTGTGCTGTAAAAGACTGGGGTTTTCCTACAAAAAAACTGGGGTTTTACTGTAAAAAATAGGGATTTTACTGGGAAAAAAAGGGGTTTTCCTGTAAAAAATACGGGTTTTACTGTGAAAAGCAGGGGTTTTCCTGGAAAAAATGGGATTTTACTGTAAAAAACTGGGATTTTCCTGTAAAAAATAGGGGGCTTCCTGTAAAAAACTGGGATTTTACTGTAAAACATAGGGGTTTTCCTGGAAAAAAAGAGTTTTGATTGTAAAAAAATAGGGATTTTCCTGTAAAAAATTGGGATTTTCCTATTAAAAACCCCAAAAGTGGAGCAGGGAGGGGAGAGGGAAAAGTGCCAAGGGGAGGATTTGGGGAAAAGGGAATGGGGATGGGAAAAGAGGGAAAATGTGGGAGAAGGGATTCCAGAGGGGTGGGAGGGAGAAAATGGGGATTTTCCTGTAAAAAATAGGGATTTTCCTATAAAAATGGGGATTTTCCTATAAAAATAGGGATTTTCCTATTAAAAAAATGGAGTTTCCTATAAAAAACAGAGATTTTCCTATAAAAATAGGGATTTTCCTATTAAAAAATGGGGATTTTCCTATAAAAATGGGGATTTTCCTATTAAAAAATGGGGATTTTCCTATAAAAAATGGGGATTTTCCTATTAAAAAATGGGGATTTTCCTATAAAAATGGGGATTTTCCTATTAAAAAATGGGGATTTTCCTATAAAAATGGGGATTTTCCTATTAAAAAATGGGGATTTTCCTATAAAAATGGGGATTTTCCTATTAAAAAATGGGGATTTTCCTATAAAAAACCCCAAAATTGGAGCGGGGAGAGGGAGGGATTTGGGAATTTCCCGGGAAGGAATTCCTGCTTTTCCCGGATTTTCCGGGATTTTGGGATTGGCCGAAGAGAACTCTGGGAATTCCCGGGAATGGGAAATTCTGGAATGTCGGAAATTATCCCAAAAAATGGGAATTAAAGCTGGGAGGGAGGGGAGATCCCAAAATCCCGGAAATTATCCCAAAATTCCCCAAAATTCACCCAAAATTCACCAAAAGGCACCAAAAATTCGCCAAAATTCGCTCAAAATTAGCCCAAAATTCACCAAAATTATCCCCAAATTCACCAAAATAAACCGAAATTCCCCAAAATTCCCATTTTCCCCCCAAATTCTCACCTTGTCTGTCAGTCCCGATGGGAGAAGCAGCAGGAAGTTGGGAAAGCAAATGGAATTTTCCATTCGTGGCTCAGATTTTCCAGGCAGGGAGGAGAAAATGGGGAAAAATGGGGAAAATTAGGGGAAAATGGGGAAAAAATGGGGGAAAATGAGCGAAAAATGGGGGAAAATGAGGGAAATATGAGGGGAAAATGGGGAGAAATGGGGGAAATGAAGAAAAATGGGGAAAATGGGAAAATTAGGGGAAAATGGGGGAAAAATGGGGGAAAAATGAGCGAAAAATGGGGGGAAATGGAGGAAAATGAGGGGAAAATGGGGGAAAACAGGGATTTTCTCCCAAAAATATGGGATTTTCTCCTTAAAAAATGTGATTTTTCTCCCAAAAAACGGGGATTGTCTCCGAAAACCCGAGATTTTTCTCATAAAAAAATGTGATTTTCTCAAAAAAAGCCAGCATTTTCTCCCAATAAATGTGATTTTTCTCCCCAAAAAACGGGATTTTTCGCCTAAAAAATGTGATTTTGTCCCAAAGAAAGGGGGTTTTCTGAAAAAAAAAGTAATTTTCTCCCAAAAAAAAGAGAATGTTCTCCCCCAAAAATGGGGTTTTCTCCAAAAAAATGTTATTTTCTCCCAAAAAAAGGAGTTTTCTCCTCAAAAAATGGGATTTTTCTCCTTAAAAAAATGTGATTTTCTCCCAAAATAATGTGATTTTTCTCCCATAAAATGGGATTTTTTCCTTTAAAAATGTGATTTTCTCCCCAAAACCCAGGATTTTTCTCCTAAAAATGTGATTTTTCTCCCATAAAAGGGGGTTTTCTCCCCCAAAAAATGGGAAAATGGGGTTTTCTCCCAGAAAATTGGATTTTTCTCCTAAAAAATGTGATTTTCTCCCAAAGAAAGGGGGTTTTCTAAAAAAAAAAAAAGTGATTTTCTCCTAAAAAAAAGAGATTTTCTCCCCCCAAAACGGGGTTTTCTCCCCAAAAATGGGATTTTTCTCCTTAAAAATGTGATTTTTCTCTTTAAAAATGTGATTTTCTCCCAAGGAACCGGAGTTTTCTCCTAAAAAATGTGATTTTCTCCCCCAAAGAAGGTTTTTTCCCCCCAGAAGCGGCGGGCTCGCCCATCCCCGCAGGGGATTTTCCATTCGCCTCTCCCCGCTCCTGGCGGGAACGAAATCCTGAAAAATGCGGCAGGACAGGTTCCCAAAAAAACCGGGATTGCTAAAAAAACCGGAATTGCAACCTGGAACAGCCGGGACGGGGAGAGGAGGAGCCTGCAGATTTCCCCGAGCCCAAAAATTGGGATTGTTCCCAAAAAATCGGGATTGTTCCCCAAAAACACCAGGATTGTTCCCAAAAACCAGGATAACTCCCAAAAAATCGGGATTGTTCCCCAAAAAAATCGGGATTTCTCCCAAAAAATCCATGATTGCTCCCAAAAAACCTCGGGATCCCTCCCAAAAAACCGGGATTGTTCCCAAAAACCAGGATAACGCCCAAAAAAATGAGATTTTCTCCCCAAAAACCGAGATTTCCTCCCAAAGAACTGAGGTTTTCTCCCAAAGAACTGAGATTTTCTCCCCCAAAACTGCGATTTTCTCCCCAAAACACGAAAAAAATGAGACTTTCTCCCCAAAAACCAGGATCACTCCCACAAGATTGAGATTTTCTCCCCAAAAACTGAGATTTTCTCCCAAAAATCCCAATTTTTTTCCCCCAAAAACTATTTTCTCCCCAAAAAACCAGGATAACTCCCCAGAAGCTGAGGTTTTCTCCCAAAAATCCGAGATTTTCTCCCCAAAAAACCTGAGATTTTCTCCCAAAAAAATGCAATTGTCTCCCAAAAACCTGAGATTTCCTCCCAAAAAACCGAGATTTTCTCACAAAAATCCCAAATTTTCTCCCAAAAAACTGACATTTTCTCCCCAAAGCCTGAGATTTTTCTCCCAAAAATCCCAAATTTTTCCCAAAACCCGAGATTTTCTCCCCAAAGCCTGAGATTTTTTCCCCCAAAAACGAGATGTGCTCCCCCCAAAACGAGATTTTCTGCCCAGAAACTCAGGTTTTTGTCCCAAAAATCAGATTTTCTCCCCAAAAAACTGACATTTTGTCCCAAAATCCTGGGATAACTCCCCAAAAAAACCAGGATAACTCCCCAAAAACCGAGATTTTCTCCCAAAAAACCGACATTTTTTCCCCCAAACCTGAGATTTTCTCCCTAAAAACTAAGATTTTCTCCCAAAAATCCCAAATTTTCTCCCAAAATCCCAAGATTTTCTCCCAAAAATCCCAAATTTTCTCCCAAAAATCCCAAATTTTCTCCCAAAATCCCAAGATTTTCTCCCAAAATCCCAAATTTTCTCCCCAATCCCGACTTTCCGCAGCCCACGGAGACGGAGCGCTGCATCGAGTCGCTGCTGGCGGTTTTCCAGCGCTATGCCGGGAAGGAAGGAGATTCCTGTTCTCTGTCCAAGAGGGAATTCCTGGCGTTCATGAACACCGAGCTGGCGGCCTTCACCAAGGTGGGAATTATCCCAGAATTATTGGGAATTATCTGGGAATTATTGGGAATTATCTGGGAATTATCTGGGAATTGTTGGGGAATTATTGGGGATTTATTCAGGAATTATTGGGGAATTATTGGGGAATTATTGGGGAATTATTGGGGAATTATTTGGGGATTATTTGAGAATTATTGGGGAATTATTTGGTTATTAGATGAGAATTATTGGGGAATTATTGGGGAATTGTTTGGGAATTATTGGGGAATTATTTGGGAATTATTGGGGAATTATTGGGGAATTCCTGGAGTTCATGAACACTGAGCTGGCGGCCTTCACCAAGGTGGGAATTATCAGGAATTATTGGTAACTATCTGGGAATTATGGGGGAATTATTGGGGGAATTATTGGGGAATTATTGGGGAATTATTGAGGTATTATATGAGAATTATTTGGTTATTATATGAGAATTATTTGGTTATTATATGGGAATTATTCAGGAATTATATGAGAATTATTTGGTTATTATTTGAGAATTATTCGGGAATTATTGGGGAATTATTTGAGAATTATCTGGGAATTGTTTGGGAATTATTGGGGAATTATGCAGGAATTATCTGGGAATTATTCAGGCATTATTCAGGAATTGTTTGGTTATTATTTGGTTATTAGATGAGAATTATTGGGGAATTATTGGGGAATTGTTTGGGAATTATTGAGGAATTATTGGGAATTATTCAGGAATTATTGGGGAATTATTGGGGATTATTAGGGAATTCCTGGCGTTCATGAACACCGAGCTGGCGGCCTTCACCCAGGTGGGAATTATCAGGAATTATTGGGAATTATCTGTGAATTGTTGGGGAATTATTGGGGATTTATTCAGGAATTATTGGGGATTTATTCAGGAATTATTGGGGATTTATTGGGGAATTATTTGGGAATTCTCTCAAAATTCCCATTTTCCCCTCAAAATTCCCTCAGAATTCCCATTTTCCCCTCAGAATTCCGTTTTTCCCTCAAAATTCCCTCAAAATTCCCTCAGAATTCCCAAAATTCCCTCAGAATTCCCACTTTTCCCTCAGAATCCCCATTTTCCCCTCAGAATTCCCATTTTCCCTCAACATTCCCTCAGAATTCCCATTTTCCCCTCAGAATTCCCACTTTTCCCTCAGAATTCCCTCAGAATTCCCTCAAAATCCCCATATTTCCCCCCCAAAATCCCCATTTTCCCCCCAAAATCCCCATTTTTCCCCCCCAAAATCCCCATTTTCCCCTCAGAATCCCCATTTCTTTTCCCCAAAATCCCCATTTTTCCCTCAAAATTTCCATTTTCCCTCACAATTCCCACTTTTCCCTCAGAATTCCTTCAGAATTCCCACTTTTCCCTCACAATTCCCCCAGAATTCCCTCAAAATTCCCATTTTACCCCCAGAATTCCCGTTTTTTCTCCTCGGAATTCCCTCAAAATCCCCCCAAAATCCCCTATTTCCCCCCAAAATCCCCATTTTCCCCCCAAAATCCCATTTTCCCCCCAAAATCCCATTTTCTCCCGCAGAACCAGCAGGACCCGGCGGTGGTGGACAGGATGATGAAGAAGCTCGACCTGAACAGCGACGGCAAACTGGATTTCCAGGAGTTCCTCAACCTCATCGGGGGCATCGCCGTCGCCTGCCACAACAGCCTGGTCCTCAAAGCCCCCAATCCCTAGGAATTCCGGGAGCCAGACGGAATTTGGGATCCTCCGGAATGTTCCGTGGGGAGTGGGAGGGATGGAATGGCGAAATTCCCATTTTTCCCCCATTTTTTTCAATTTTTTCCCCATTTTTTTCAATTTTTTTCCCATTTTTTCCCTGATTTTTTTCCCATTTTTTAAAATTTTTTTCCCCTTTTTTTCAATTTTTTTCCCATTTTTTTTCAATTTTTTCCCTTTTTCCTGATTTTTTTTCCCATTTTTTTCAATTTTTTCCCCCATTTTTTCAATTTTTTTTCCATTTTTTCCAAATTTTTCCCCATTTTTTTCAATTTTTTCAAATTTTTTCCCATTTTTTTCAAATTTTTTTCCCATTTTATTCAATTTTTTCCCCCATTTTTTCAATTTTTTTCCATTTTATTCAATTTTTTCCCCCATTTTTTCAATTTTTTTTCCATTTTTTCCAAATTTTTCCCCATTTTTTTCCATTTTTTCAAATTTTTTCCCATTTTTTTCCTCATTTTTTCAATTTTTTCCCATTTTTTTCAATTTTTTCCCATTTTTTTCCTCATTTTTTTCATTTTTTTCCCATTTTTTTCAATTTTTTCCCATTTTTTTCAATTTTTTCCCCCATTTTTTGCCCTATTTCCCCCGTATTTTCCTGGTTTTTATGGATGAAATAAAAGGTTTGATGGAATGGTGAAATTCTCAGTTTTTTCCTTTTTACCCCATTTTTCCCCCATTTTTTTCAATTTTTTTCCCATTATTTCAATTTTTTCCCCATTTTTTCCAATTTTTTCATATTTTTAGTGGATGAAATAAAAGGTTTGATAGAATGGTGAAATTCCCGTTTTTTCCCATTTTTCCCCATTTTTTTCAATTTTTTCCCCTTTTTTTCAATTTTTTCCCCATTTTTTTCAATTTTTTTCCCCATTTTTTCCCATTTTTTCCCTCTTTTTTCCCCCATTTTTCCCCCATTTTTTGCTGGTTTTTTCCTGTTTTTTTCCCTTGTTTTTGGATGAAATAAAAGGTTTGCTGGAATGCTGAAATTCTTGGGTGTTTTCCTTTTTTCCCCATTTTTTTCCCCTTTTTTCCCGTATTTTCCTGGGTTTTTTTGATTAAATAAAAGGTTTGATGGAATGGTGAAATCCCCGTTTTTTTCCTTTTTTCCCCATTTTATTCCCTTTTTTTCCCCATATTTTCATGGTTTTTATGGATGAAATAAAAGGTTTGATGGAATAGTGAAATTCTCGGTTTTTTCCCGGTTTTTTCCTCTTTTTTTTCCCACATTTTTCCCCCTTTTTTTCCAATTTTTTGTTGATGAAATAATAGGTTTGATGGAATGGTGAAAATCCCATTTTTTCCCCATTTTTTGTGGATGAAATAAAAGGTTTCATGGAATAGTGAAATTTCTGGTTTTTCCCCATTTCTATGGATGAAATAAAAGGTTTGACGGAATGGTGAAATTCCCATTTTTCCCCTTTTTTCCCATTTTTTGTGGATGAAATAAAAGCTTTGATGGAATGGTAAAATCCCTGTTTTTTCCCATTTTTTGCCTATTTTCTGGATGAAATAAAAGCTTTGATAGAATGGTGAAATTCCCATTTTTTCCTGGTTTTTCCCATTTTTTGAATGAAATAAAAGCTTTGATGGAATGGTGAAATTCCCATTTTTTCCCCATTTTTTGTGGATGAAATAAAAGCTTTGATGGAACGGTGAAATTTCTGGTTTTTCCCCATTTTTATGGATGAAATAAAAGCTTTGATGGAATGGTGAAATTCCCCTTTTTTCCCCCATTTTTTCCCCATTTATTTCCCATTTTTCCCTGTTTTTTATGAATGAAATAAAAGCTTTGATGGAACGGTGAAATTCCCATTTTTTCCCCTTTTTTCCCATTTTTTGTGGATTAAATAAAAGCTTTGATGGAATGGTAAATCCCTGTTTTTTCCCATTTTTTGCCTATTTTCTGGATGAAATAAAAGCTTTGATAGAATGGTGAAATTCCCTTTTTTTCCTGGTTTTTCCCATTTTCTGGATGAAATAAAAGGTTTGATAGAACGGTGAAATTCCCATTTTTTCCCATTTTTTGTGGATTAAATAAAAGCTTTGATGGAACAGTGAAATTCCCATTTTTCCCATTTTTTGAATGAAATAAAAGCTTTGATGGAACGGTGAAATTCCCATTTTTCCCCTTTTTCCCCATTTTTTGTGGATGAAATAAACCCTTGCTGGCTCCCCCAGGAATTCCCCATCCCTGGAAAATCCCAATTTCCCCACTTCCCACCCCAAAAAAATCCCAAATTCCCACTCAGATCAGGAATTCAATCCCTAAAATCCTCATCCCCAAAATTTCGGGAATTCTGGAATTTTCCACACCCTGCAGCTCCGAAAAAACCAAAACCTCCACCTGGGAATTCAGCAAAACCCCTCAGGGGTTAATTAGAGCACTAATTACCCAGCAGTAATTAACACACTCAGCTCCTCATTATTCCACGGTTCACCTTCTGGAAAATTCCAAGCAGAGGGAGGGAAAAAATTCCAAAATTCCACTTTTTTTTGTGTCCTGGAAAAGCCACAGAACAGGAAAATCAGGGTGATTAATTAGCTTTATTAATGAGGGATTGTTTAATTGGATTGTTTAATTGGACAGGAGTTGCCAGGAGAGCAAAACAAGAGTCAACAAACAGGCAGGAAATGCTTGGAGTTGGGAAATTCCTGGTTTTTTAGGGATTTTTTGGGATTTTTGGGGGGAAAAGTTTCCAAGGGGATTTGAGGAAATGAGGATTTGGATTTGGGACAAAAATTGGGAAAAATGGACAAAATTTCTGGTTTTTTCAGGGATTTTTTGGGATAAAAATCAGGGAAAACTGAGCCAAATTCCTGGTTTTTTTAGGGATTTTTTGGGATAAAAATCAGGGAAAACTGAGCCAAATTCCTGGTTTTTTCAGCAATTATTTGGGATTTTAGGGAGGAAAAGTTTCCGAGGGGATTTGAGGAAATGAGGGTTTGGATTTGGGATAAAAATTGGGAAAAATGGACAAAATTCCTGGTTTTTTTAGGGATTTTTTGGGATTTTAGGGGGGAAAAGTTTCCGAGGGGATTTGAGGAAATCAAGATTTGGGATTTGGGATCAAAATCAGGAAAAACTGGCCTAGCAATATGAAAAAAAAACCTCCTAAATGGGGGAAAAAATTCAATTTAACACTGCAGGGTGGGGAAAAGCACAGCAAGGAGCAGAGGAATGCCGAGGGGAGGAATTGGGGTGAAATTTGGGATGGAAAATGGGAATTTTCTGGAATTCTAGCGGAACTGGAGAGGACTGATGCGCAGCCCCAGCACGTCCTTCCCGATCTCCGTCACCTGTGGGGGGAAAAAGAGGATTTTGGGGTGAAAATTGGGGATTTTGGGGTGAAAATTGGGGATTTAGGGATGAAAATTGGCGATTTAGGGGTGAAAATTGGGGATTTTGGGGTGAAAATTGGGGATTTTGGGGTGAAAATTGGGGATTTTGGGGTGAAAATTGGCGATTTAGGGATGAAAATTGGGGATTTAGGGGTGAAAATTGGGGATGTAGGGGTGAAAATTGAGGGTTTTGGGGTTAAAATTTGGGATTTTGGGATGAAAATTTGGGATTTTGGGATGAAATTGGGGATTTTGGGGTGAAAATTGGGGATTTTGGGGCGAAAATTGGGGATTTGGGGGTGAAAATTGGCGATTTAGGGGTGAAAATTGGGGATTTTGGGGTGAAAATTGGGGATTTTGGGGTGAAAATTGGGGATTTTGGGGTGAAAATTGGCGATTTAGGGATGAAAATTGGGGATTTAGGGGTGAAAATTGGGGATGTAGGGGTGAAAATTGAGGGTTTTGGGGTTAAAATTTGGGATTTTGGGATGAAAATTGGGGATTTTGGGGCGAAAATTGGGGTTTTGGGGTGAAAATTGGGGATTTGGGGGTGGAAAAAAAGTAAAAAATTCAACCCTCTGTGCGGTTTGGTTGATCTGGAGGGTTTTTTAATATTTATTTCTATGGATTGATGGGATCTGTTGTCAGATCAGAGATTTGGGTGGAGATTGGAGAGATTTCTACGGATATTGAGGAGATTTCTATGGATATTTGAGAGATTTCTAGGAATATTTGAGAGATTTCTGTGAATATTTGAGATATTTCCACGGATATTAGGGATATTTCCATGGATATTACGGATATTTCCATGGATATTTGAGATATTTCCATGGATGGATGAGTTTTCCCCTCAGGCTCCTCCAGGCCAACCAGGCCCAACTCCCACAGGCCCTCTGAGAGGGAAAGACCCCAAATCCCATCTCAGATAAGGGATTTGTGAGGATATCTGAGGTATTTCCACGGATATTGAGGATACTTCTATGGATATTGGAGCTATTTCTATGAAAATCTGAGTGATTTGTATGAATATTTGAGTTACTTCCATGGATGGATGAGTTTCCCCCTCAGGCTCCTCCAGGCCAACCAGGCCCAACTCCCACAGGCCCTCCTTGTGGGAAAGACACTCCAGACCCCAAATCTCCCTCAGAATCCAACACTCAGCCCTCAAAACCCACACATGGAAAGGTTTCTGTGGATATTTGAGGTATTTCCATGGATATTTGAGATATTTCCATGGATGGATGAGTTTTCCCCTCAGGCTCCTCCAGGCCAACCAGGCCCAACTCCCACAGGCCCTCCTTGTAGGAGAGACCCTAAGGACAGCACTGACCCCTCAAAACACCTCAAAACCCCAAATGAAAAGGTTTCCATGGATATTAGAGATATTTCCACAGATGGATGAGTTTTCCCCTCAGCCTGTTCCAGACCAACCAGGCCCAAGGCCTAGCCCTAGGCCCCTCCTTGTGGGAAAGACACTCCAGACCCCAAATTCCTCTCTGGAACCCAACACTGACTCCACAAATGGAAAGGTTTCCATGGATATTTGAGAATATCCAGATGGACAAGTTTTCCCCTCAGGCTCCTCCAGGCCAACCAGACCCAAAGCCTAGGCCTAGGACACTCCTTGAGCAAAAGACCCTAAGGACAACAGTGACCCCTGAAAACACCTCCAAACCCCAAATCTCCAACCCCACACATGGAAAGGTTTCCATGGATATTTGAGATATTTCCATGGATATTAGAGATATTTCCATGGATAGACGAGTTTTCCCCTCAGCCTGCTCCAGGCCAACCAGGCCTAGGCCTAGGCCTAGGTCCCTCCTTGTGGCAAAGAACCCCAAATCCCATCTCAGATAAGGGATTTGTGAGGATATTTGAGGTATTTCCATGGATATTGAGGATATTTCTATGAATATTTGAGAAATTTCCATGGATGGACAAGTTTTTCCCTCAGGCTCCTCCAGACCAACCAGGCCCAAGGCCTAGGCCTAAGCCTAAGGACAACACTGACCCCTCCAAACCCCAAAGTTTCCCACCCCACAAACAGAGAACTCCCAATCCCAACCCCATGGGATCCCCCTCACCGTGGTGACGCGGCAGATCTGTCCGCGGAACTCGGGGCAGTAGCAGGCCCCGCTGAGCGGACACCTCTCCACGGGCTTGCCGCGGTAGATGGGGCGGTAGGAGGCGGCGCAGATGTCGAAGGGGTTGTGCTGGTCGTAGTTGAGCTGCTGGCTGTCGCTCGGGTTCTTCTCGCACGCCGCCAGGATCTTCCGCGTCTGCGCAGGGAGGAGAGGGTGGGTGGGAGAAGGGGGATGGACACCGGGAATGGGGACAGGGACATGTGGGGACGAGGATATTGGGGCTCTCACCTGATGGGTTTGGGGTCAGGGGTTTGGGGCCATTTTTGGGGTCTCACCTGATGGGTTTGGGGTCATTTGGGGCCACATGGGTTTGGGGTCATTTAGAGTGTCATTTCCTAGGTTTGGGGTCATTTAGGGTGTCATTTCCTAGGTTTGGGGTCATTTAGGGTCTCACCTGATGGGTTTGGAGTCATTTGGGGCCATTTTTGGGGTCTCACCTGATGGGTTTGGGGTCATTTGATGGGTTTGGGGTCATTTAGGGTGTCATTTCCTAGGTTTGGGGTCATTTAGGGTGTCATTTCCTAGGTTTGGGGTCATTTAGGGTCTCACCTGATGGGTTTGGGGCCATTTGGGGTCTCAGCTGGTTGGTTTGGGGTAATTTGGGGTCTCACCTGATGGGTTTAGGGTCATTTAGGGTTCTCACCTGATGGGTTTGGGGCCATTTGGGGCCATTTTTGGGGTCTCACCTGATGGGTTTGGGGTCATTTGATGGGTTTGGGGTCATTTAGGGTGTCATTTCCTAGGTTTGGGGTCATTTAGGGTGTCATTTCCTGGGTTTGGGGTCATTTAGGGTGCCATTTCCTAGGTTTGGGGTCATTTAGGGTCTCACCTGATGGGTTTGGGGCCATCTGGGGTCTCAGCTGGTTGGTTTGGGGTAATTTGGGGTCTCACCTGATGGGTTTAGGGTCACCCGATGGGTTTGGGGTGATTGGGGTATCACCTGATGGGTTTGGGGCCATTTGGGGCCATTTTTGGGGTCTCACCTGCTGGGTTTGGGGACATTTGGGGCTGCTTGAGGTTATTTGGGGCCATTTTTGGGGTTATTTGGGATCATTTTCAGGGCCTCACCTGCTGCACCACCTTGGGCTTGGGGCCATTTCTGGGGTTATTTGGGGACACTTTTGGGATCATTTCTGGGGTTATTTAGGATAATTTCCATTGCCTCACCTGCTGGATCTGAGGCCATTTTTGGGATCATTTTTGGGGTTATTTAGGATAATTTCCATCGCCTCACCTGCTGTGCCACCTCAGGCTTGGGGCCATTTTTGGGAAAGTTTTTGGGATTATTTGGGATCATTTTTGGGAAAGTTTTTGGGATTATTTGGGATAATTTTTGGGAAAGTTTTTGGGATTATTTGGGATCATTTTTGGGATCATTTGGGGCCATTTTTAGGATAATTTCTGTCGCCTCACCTGCTGTGCCACCTCAGGCTTCGGCCCCAGCTCCAGCAGGCGCCTGGCGAAGTTTGCAGCTCCCAGAAAATTCCGTAATTTAAAGAAAAGGTTCAGAGCTGTCCGAAGCACCAAAATCATGTGCACCGGCTGCAGGTTGGAGTGAGTGAAATACGCTGCCATCTGTGGGAAAATGGGGAAAAAACAGCAGAAAAATGGGATTAAATCCTTGGGAATAACGGGATAAATCCGGGGAATTGGTTCTGTTGGGTGGCTCCTGATGTGGTCCCTTGAAAATGGGGAAACTGTGGATTTTTTTGGGAGTTTTTAAGCTCCTTAAGGGTTGAAAAGGATTCCCTTGAAGGGAAGGGATTCTGTGTTTCCCAGGGAAGGAATTCTATGTTTTTCAGGGAAGAAATCCTGCATTTTCCAGGGTAGGAATTCCATGTTTCCCAGCTCAGAAATGCAGCATTTCTCCCCTCAGAAATTCCACGTTTCTCACTTCAGGAATTCTGTGTTTCTCCCCTCAGAAATCCCACATTTCCCACCTCAAAAGTCCTACATTTTCCCTTCAGGAATCCCACGTTTCCTCCCTCAGAAATCCCACGTTTCCTCCCTCAGAAATCCCACGTTTCCTCCCTCAGAAATCCCTCATTTTGCCCCTCAGAAATCCATATTTTCCCCCTCAGAAATCCTACATTTCCCACCCCAAAAATCCCCCATTTTCCTACCTCAAAAATCCCACATTTCTCCCCTCACAAATCCCACATTTCTCCCCTCACAAATCCCACATTTCTCCCCTCACAAATCCCACATTTTCTTCTCAGGAACTCTGTATTTCTTGCCTCAGAAATCCCTTATTTTCCCCTCACAAATCCCGTATTTTCCCCTCAGAAATCCCACATTTCTCCCCTCAGAAATCCCTTATTTTCCACTCAGGAATTCCCACATTCTCCCCTCAGAAATTCCACATTTTCCCACCCCAGAAATCCCATCTTTTTCCCCTCAGAAATCCCATATTTTCCCCTCAGAAATCCCATATTTTCCCCTCAGAAATCCCACATTCTCCCCTCACAAATCCCATTTCTCTACCCCTCACAAATTCTACTTTTCCCACCCCAGAAATCCCACATTTTCCCACCTCAAAAATCCCATATTTCTCCCCTCAGAAATCTCTTATTTTCCCCTCAGAAATCCCACATTTCTCTGCTCAGAAATCCCATATTTTCTCCTCAGGAATCCCACATTTTCCCCTCAGGAACTCTGTATTTCTTCCCTCACAAATCCCTCATTTTCCCCTCAGAATTCCCAAATTATTTTCCCCTCAGAATTCCCAAATTATCTTCCCCTCAGAAATTCCCAAATTATCTTCCCCTCAGAAATTCCTTATTTCTTCCCTCACAAATCCCTTATTTTCCCCTCACAAATCCCACATTTTCCCCTCACAAATCCCACATTTTCCCCTCACAAACCCCACATTTTCCCCTCACAAACCCCACATTTTCCCCTCACAAACCCCACATTTTCCCCTCAGATTTCCCAAATTATTTCCCCCTCAGAAATCCCACATTTCCCCACCTCGCAGCTCCTCTTCTGCTGCTCCAGGGTCTCCTTGGGCAGTTTTTTCCTCTCGATCTCCATGGACAATCCCACGATGTATTCCCGGCAGATGGCGATCAGCTGCTGCGCCTTGGGATGGGGAAATATGGGATTTAATCCTTGGGAATAGGGAAATGTGGGATTTAAGCCTTGGGAATGGGGGAAATGTGGGATTTAAGCCTTGGGAATGGGGGAAATGTGGGATTTAATCCTTGGGAACAGGGAAAATGTGGGATTTAATCCTTGGGAATAGGGAAAATGTGGGATTTAATCCTTGGGAATGGGGGAAAATGTGGGATTGAATCCTTGGGAACAGGGGAAAATGTGGGATTTAATCCTTGGGAATGGGGGAAATGTGGGATTGAATCCTTGGGAACGGGGAAAATGTGGGATTGAATCCTTGGGAACAGGGGAAAATGTGGGATTGAATCCTTGGGAATGGGGAAAATGTGGGATTGAATCCTTGGGAACGGGGAAATATGGGATTTAATCCTTGGGAATGGGGGAAATGTGGGATTGAATCCTTTACAGGGATTGGGGAAAATGTGGGATTTAATCCTTTACAGGGATTGGGGAAAAATGTGGGATTGAATCCTTCCTTGGGATTGGAAATGGGGAAAAATCTGGGATAAAACCCTTCCTTGGGAATGGGATTGGGGCAAAATCTGGGATAAAACCTTTCCCAGGGGTTGGGATCAGGGGAAATTCAGGGATCAAAGCCTTCCCCAGAAATGGGGAACAATCAGGGATCGAACCCTTCCCCAGGATTTGGGTAAAATGTGGGATAAAACCATTCCTTGGGATCAGGATCAGGAATGGCACAAAATCAGGGATAAAACCTTTCCCAGGGAACACCCTGGGATTGGGATCAGGGACAAAATCAGGGATCAAATCACTCCCTGGGATCAGGATTGGAATCGGGATCGGGATCAGGATCAGGATGAGAATCAGGATTGGGATCAGAATGAGGATTGGGATCAGAATGAGGATTGGGATCGGGATCAGAATTGGGATCGGGATGAGGATTGGGATCGGGATGAGGACTGGGATCGGGATCAGAATTGGGATCGGGATGAGGATTGGGATCGGGATCAGAATTGGGATCGGGATGAGGATTGGGATCGGGATCAGAATTGGGATCGGGATGAGGATTGGGATCGGGATCAGAATTGGGATCGGGATGAGGATTGGGATCGGGATCAGAATTGGGATCGGGATGAGGATTGGGATCGGGATCAGAATTGGGATCGGGATCAGAACTGGGATCGGGATCAGAATTGGGATCGGGATGAGGATTGGGATCGGGATCAGAATTGGGATCGGGATCAGAACTGGGATCGGGATGAGGATTGGGATCGGGATGAGGATTGGGATCGGGATGAGGATTGGGATCAGGATGAGGATTGGGATCGGGATGCGGATTGGGATCGGGATGAGGATTGGGATCGGGATGAGGATTGGGATCGGGATGAGGATTGGGATCGGGATGAGGATTGGGATTAGGATGAGGATTGGGATCGGGATGAGGATTGGGATCAGGATTGGGATCAGGATTGGGATCAGGATGAGGATTGGGATTGGGATCGGGATGAGGATTGGGATCGGGATCAGGATTGGGATCAGGATTGGGATCAGGATGAGGATTGGGATTAGGATGAGGATTGGGATCGGGATGAGGATTGGGATCGGGATGAGGATTGGGATCGGGATCAGGATTGGGATCAGGATTGGGATCAGGATGAGGATTGGGATTAGGATGAGGATTGGGATCGGGATCAGAATTGGGATCGGGATCAGGATTGGGATCAGGATTGGGATCAGGATGAGGATTGGGATTAGGATGAGGATTGGGATTAGGATGAGGATTGGGATTAGGATGAGGATTGGGATCGGGATCAGAATTGGGATCGGGATCAGGATTGGGATCAGGATTGGGATCAGGATGAGGATTGGGATTAGGATGAGGATTGGGATTAGGATGAGGATTGGGATCGGGATCAGGATTGGGATCGGGATCAGAATTGGGATCAGGATGAGGATTGGGATCGGGAGCAGGATTGGGATGGGGATCAGGATTGGGATCGGGATCAGGATTGGGATCAACCGCCAACCTCGGCGATCTCCTGCTTGTTATCCACCACCAGCAGGGGAACGCTCAGCAGGATCTGCCGGAATTTCTCCACAGCCTCCTCGAATTTGCCGGCGGTGGTGAGCTGATAGCAGAGCTGCAGCCGCTGGATCAGGTCGTTCAGCTTCAACCCCACGGCGGGCAGCGCGTTCTTCATCCCGCCGTCCTTCCTGGGATCCCAAAAATATGGGATTTGGGGAATTCGGGATGGGGAGTGAGGAGCGGGGAGAGGGGATTGGGAATGGAGTGGGAAATGCAGCTGGGAATATCAGCCAGGAATTGCCTGGACAGCTCCAGGGATGGGAATTTTTTGAGGTTTCTGATTTTTATTTTTTAAGGGAGATCATTATCAGGTTGGGAAAGAAATCCAAGGTTGAGTCGGAGCTGGGATCGATCCCGGAAAAAATCCCAGGAATTCCCACCTGGACACCTCCAGGCATGGGAATCCAAACCTTCCCGAGGATTTTCCCTTTTCCAGCAGGAATTTCCCCAAATCCCCCCTGGCAGATCCCGAAATTCCCCCTTTGCTCCGGGATGAGCTCCCCCAGCTCCCTCTGCATTCTCCATCCCCATCCCGGGATTTTCCAGCTCCTTCCCAACTCTGGGATCCCAAAAAAATCCCCCAAAAAATCCCAAGATTGGGAAAGAATTCCAAAGTGATCCAAGTCTGAGCTTTGATGGATCAACATCACCAATTCCAAATCCCAGGAATTCCCTGGAATTTTCCAGAAATCCCAGGAAGGCTCAGGAAATCCCAGGAACCAATCCCTGAAATGTTCTGGAAATCCCTGGAACAAACCCCTGGAATGATCCAGAAATCCCCGGAATGATCCAGAAATTTCTGGAACGAGCCCCTGGAATGTTTCGGGAAATCCCCGGAATGTTCCGGCAATGTTCTGGGAAATCCCAGGAACATTCTGGAAATCCCTGGAATGAATCCCTGGAATGATCCAGAAATCCCTGGAATGCTCTAGAAATCCCTGGAACGTTCTGGAAATGTTCTGGAAACGCCTGGAACGAATCCCTGGAATGTTCCAGAAATC
Organism: Entomyzon cyanotis; assembly: GCA_024500445.1. Lineage (NCBI taxonomy): Eukaryota > Metazoa > Chordata > Aves > Passeriformes > Meliphagidae > Entomyzon > Entomyzon cyanotis. The sequence goes on from JAKEPQ010001001.1 coordinate 937,153, forward strand.
CCTGGAACATTCTGGAAACATTCCAGAAATCCCTGGAATGTTCCGGAAATCCCTGGAACGAACCCCTGGAATGCTCAGGAATCCCTGGAATGATCCAGAAACCCCCGGAATGTTCCGGAAACATTCCAGAAACGTTCCAGAAACCCCTGGAATGTTCCACAAACGTTCCAGAAACGTTCCAGAAACCCCCGGAATGTTCTACAAACGTTCCAGAAACGTTCCAGAAACCCCCCGGAATGTTCCGGAAACGTTCCAGAAACCCCCCAGAAACCCCCGGAATGTTCCGGAAACGTTCCAGAAACCCCCCGGAATGTTCCGGAAATGTTCCAGAAACGTTCCAGAAACCCCCGGAATGTTCCGGAAACGTTCCAGAAACCCCCGGAACGTTCCGGAACCCCCCGGAATGTTCCGGAAACGCCTGGACCACTCACCAGTTGCGCTGGGGGAAGGCGTACATGGCGGGCAGGCTGGGCAGAGCCTGGAAGGAGCTGCGGCCGCGGGAGAAGGTCTGCAGGAAGAGCTGCTTGTAGGGCCGGAAGTTGGTGACGCCAACCTGGTCGTGCAGCAGCTGGGAGAGAGAAATTTGGGATTTGGGAAGGAAAAATTGGGATTGGGTGGGAAAATCCAGAAATCCAGGGATTTGGGGAGGGAAAATTCATGGATTTGGGAAGGAAAATAGGGATTGGGGTGGGAAAAATCCATGGATTGGGGTGGGAAAAGGACAGGAAAATGTGGATTGGGGTGGAAAAAATAGGGATGGGGGTGGGAAAACCCAAAAATCCAGGGATTTGGGGTGGGAAAATTCATGGATTTGGGAAGGAAAATTGGGATTGAGGTGGGAAAAATCCATGGATTGGGGTGGGAAAAGGGCAGGAAAACATGGATTGGGGTGGAAAAAATAGGGATTATGGCAGAAAAGTAGGGATTGGGGTGGGAAAACCCAAAAATCCAGGGATTTGGGGTGGGAAAATTCAGGGATTTGGGCAGGAAAATAGGGATTGGGGCGGGAAAAATCCTTGGATTGGGGTGGGAAAAGGACAGCAAAATGTGGATTGGGAATATGGACGTGGGTGGGAAAAGGACAGGAAAACATGGATTGGGGTGGGAAAACCCAAAAATCCAGGGATTTGGGCAGGGAAATTGGGATTGGGGAGGTAAAATATGGTTTGGGGTGGGAAAAGGACAGGAAAATGTGGATTGGGGAAGGGAAATATGGAATTTAGGGATTGGGAAGATGGATTTGGGTGGAAAAGGACAGGAAAATAGGGATTAGGGAGGGAAAAATGTGGATTGGGGTGGAAAACTGGCTCAGGAAGCAGCCAGGCCTCGGTTTGGTTCAAATCCACAAAAAACCAGGAATAAAATATTCCCAAATGGACACAAAGCAAAGCTTTGGGTCAGAGCAGAGAAATAAAGGGGAAAGGCAGCGGTTTTCCATGGAAATTCCATGGAAATTCCATTAAAATTCCATGAAAATGCCGTGAAAATTCCATGAAAATTCCACTAAAATCTCACCCTCATGGCTGTTTCGAAGGATCCTGCCAGGATGTGATCCACAGGGAGTTGGGAATTGTTGCACCACACCTGGGAAAGGAGGGAATTTGGGATTGGGATGGGGAAACCACCCAGAATTCCCAAAAAATTCCCACGTTGGACTCACAAATCCCAAAAAAAAATCCCAAAAAGAGGAGGAGGAAAGGAGAAAATTCCTGTTTTTCCAGGATTGGGATTGGGATTGGCAGAACTGTCTGGAATTCCCAAATATTCCCACATTTGGCTCACAAATCCCAGAAAAAATCCCAAAGAGGAGGAGCAAAGGAGAAAATTCCTGTTTTTCCAGGACTGGGATTGGGAGAACTGCCAGGAATTCCCAAAAATTCCCACAGTTGGCTCACAAATCCCAGAAAATATATCCCAAAAAGAGGAGGAGGAAAGGAGAAACTTCCTGGTTTTCACAAATTCCAAAAGAGGAACAAACGAGAAAATTCCTGTTTTTCACCAATCCCCAAATGAAAATCCCAAAAGAGGAGGAAAGGAAAAAATTCCTGTTTTTCCAAGGTGATCCAGGATTGGGATCGGGATTGGCAGAACTGCCAGGAATTCCCAAAAATTTCCATGTTTGACTCACAAATCCCAGAAAAAAATCCCGAAATAGAAGCAGGAAAGGAGAAAATTCCTGGTTTTCACAAATTCCAAAATAAAAATCCCGAAAGACGAGGAGCAAAAGCAGAAAAATCCCATTTTTCCAGGGAAATCCAGGCAGGATTGGGATGGGCAGAACCACCCAGAATTCCAAACTAATTCCCATATTTGGCTCACAAATCCCAAGATAAAAATCCCAAAAGAGGAGAAGGAAACCAGAAAATTCCTGTTTTTCCAGGATTGGGATTGGCAGAACCACCTGGAATTCCCAAAAATTCCCATGTTGGACTCACAAATCCCAAAAAAAATATCCCAAAAGAGGAGAAGGAAATCACAAAATTCCTGTTTTCACAAATTCCAAAAGAGGAACAAACTAGAAAATTCCTGGTTTTCACCAATCCCCCATTAAAAATCCCAAAAGACGAATAGCAAAGCAGCAAATTCCCATTTTTCCAGGGAATTCCTGGATTTACCTGGGCAGGGCTGGTGCCTTTGGTGGGAGGAACGAAAAATCCATCCTCGGCTGATCCTGCTGGACCTGCAGGGACATCCTGGAAAATCCCAGAAAAATCCCGGAATTCCCAATAAATCCCAGCCGGAAAACCCCGGAGAAGGCAGAATTCCCGAGGGATTTCTGGGAATTTTGGGGAATTTCTGGGAATTTCCTACCAGCTCGGGAGGAAGATCCAAATCCTCCTCGACTTCCCATCCTCCTCCTTCCTCCTGACCTTTTCCAGCTCCTTCCTCTCCGAAGGCTTCTCCTGCATCCACGAATCCATCTGGGAAAATGGGAATATTTACGGAGAATTCCTGGGTTTCTGGGGAAATTCCTGGCTTTTCTGGGGAAATTCACTGCATTTCCCAGGAGAATTTTCAGGTTATCTGGGAAAATTCATTGATTTTCTGGGGAAATTCACAGATTTTCTGGGGAAAACAGGACCATGGTGTTTTTCTGGGAAAATTCTCAAGTTTTCTGGGAAAATTCCCGGATTCTGTAGGGAAAATGGGAATATGGGTGTTTTTCTGGGAGAATTCTCAGGTTTTCTGGGAAAATTCTCAGGTTTTCTGGGAAAATTCCCGTATTTTCTGGGGAAATTCCCAGATTCTGTGAGGAAAATGGGAATATGGTGTTTTTCTGGGAGAATTCCTGGATTTTCTGGGAGAATTCCTGGGTTTTGTGGGAAAATTCCTGGATTTTCTGGGAGAATTCACTGATTTTCTGGGAAAATTCCCAGATTCTGTGGGGAAATTCCCAGATTCTGTGGGCAAAATGGGAATATGGTGCTTTTCTGGGAGAATTCCTGGATTTTCTGGGAAAATTCATGGGTTTTCTGGGAAAACTCAAGAGATTTTCTGGGAAAATTCATGGGTTTTCTGGGAAAACTCAAGAGATTTTCTGGGAAAATTCTGGATTTTCTGGGAAAACTCAAGAGATTTTCTGGGAAAACTCAAAGAGATTTTCTGGGAAAATTCCTGGGTTTTCTGGGAAAATTCTCAGCTTTTCTGGGAGAATTCCTCAGTTTTCTGGGAAAATTTTTGGGTTTTCTGGGATAATTCACTGATTTTCTAGGAAAATTCACTGATTTTTCTAGGAAAATTCACTGATTTTTCTAGGAAAATTCACTGATTTTCTGGGAAAATTCCCAGATTTTCCGGGAAAATTCCCACTTTTCCCACCTTCATCCAGCTGCAGCTCAGCGTCCTCCCCCCAGCCCTCGGCGCCCACGGCCTCGATGTCGATGTCGGCAGCCAGAGCTCCTCCTTTGCCTGGAAAAACCGGGAATGAAGCTCGGGAGAGAATCCCAGGAGGGAAAAAACTTCACTTCCCACTGTGGGGATGCAGTTTGGGTTGGAATTCTGTGGGATTTTTGGGATTTGGGATGAAAATTCCAGGAATTCCCTGGACACCTCCAGGGATGAAAACTCCAAACCTTTCTGAGGATTTTCCCTTTTCCAGCAGGAATTTCCCCAAATTCCCACCTGGCAGATCCCAAATTCCCCTTTTCCCTGGGATGAGCTCCCCAGCTCCCTCTGCATTCTCCATTCCCTCCTCCTGCTGGAAAATTCCCTGGAAAATCCCGATTTTCCCACTTCCCAGCCCTCAGTCCATCCGGATCCTGAATGGACATTCCCAGAGGTCAATCCCTGGCCTCATCCCACTCTCACCTCATTCCCATCCCATTATTCCCAATTCCCAATCCTATTCATATTCCCATTCCCATTCCCATCCCAATTCCCAATTCCCATTATTTCCAATTCCCATCCCTATTCCCATTCTGAGTCTCATTTCCCATTCCTATTCCAATCCCATCCCATTCCCATTCCATTTCACATTCCCAATCCCATTCCCATTCCTATTCCAAATCCCATTCTCATTCCCATTATTCCCATTCCATCCCCATTAATTATTCCCATTTCCCATTCCCATTCCATTTCCCATTCCCAATATCCCCATTATTCCCATTCCACTCCCATTTCCCATTCCATTCCCATTATTCCCATTCCCACTCCATTCCCATCCAGCTCCATCCCCACTTGTCCAGAACAACATTCCACTCATTCCCCACAACAACCCCGCAATCCACAACCTCCCCTGCCCATCCCAAATCCCATAAATCCCACAAAAATCCCACAAAACCCCCATAAATCCGGACCTTTCCCGGTGATGTTTCCCTCGAAGAACCCTCTGGACACGGTCAGCAGAGGCCAGTTGGTGTCCAGCGACATCCCAACCCCACAAATCCCATCAATCCCATAAATCCCATCAATCCCATCAATCCCAATCCCCCAAATCCCACAAATCCCATAAAAATCCCATAAATCCGGACCTTTCCCGGCGATGTTTCCCTCGAAGAAGCCCTCTGGACACGGTCAGCAGAGGCCAGTTGGTGTCCAGCGGCATCACCATCCCACAAATCCCATCAACCCCACAAATCCCAATCCCATAAATCCCACAAAAACCCCATCAATCCCATAAATCCCACAAAAACCCCATCAATCCGGACCTTTCCCGGCGATGTTTCCCTCGAAGAAGCCCCTGGACACGGTCAGCAGAGGCCAGTTGGTGTCCAGCGGCATCCCCATCCCACAAATCCCATCAATCCCACAAATCCCAACCCCATAAATCCCATGAAAACCCCATCAATCCCATAAAAATCCCACAAAACCCCATAAATCCGGACCTTTCCCGGCGATGTTTCCCTCGAAGAAGCCCTCTGGACACGGTCAGCAGAGGCCAGTTGGTGTCCAGCGGCATCACCGGCGCCGGCGGCTGCAGCAGCTTCGCCTCGGGATCGACCGCCGGGATCTGGGAATTCGGGATTCCAGGGAAAATCACGGAATTTTGGAATTCAGGATTCCAGGGAAAATCCCGGAATTTTGGAATTCGGGATTCCAGGGAAAATCACGGAATTTTGGGATCTCGTGGGGAAAATCCCGGAATTTGGGATCTCGTGGGGAAAATCCCGGAATTTGGGATCTCATGGGGAAAATCCTGATTTTTGGGATCCCATGGGAAATCCCAATCTGCGGGAAAACTGACAGATCTACAGGAAAATCCTGATTTTTGGGATCTTGGGGGGAAAATCCCGATCTTTGGGATGGAAAATCCTGATTTTTGGGATCCCATGGGAAATGCCATTCTTTGGGAAAACTCATTGGATCAGCAGGGAAAATCCCATTCTTTGGGATCCACAGGGAAAATCCTGATTTTTGGGATCCAAAGGGAAAATCTTGTTCCTTGGGATCCCACAGAAAATCCCATTCTTTGGGAAAACTCATGGGATACACAGAGAAAATCCCATTTTTTGGGATGTAAAATCTCATTTTTTGGGATGGAAAATCCCATTTTTTGGGATGGAAAACCCTATTTTTCGGGATGGAAAACCCCATTTTTCGGGATGAGAAATCCCATTTTTCGGGATGGAAAATCCCATTTTTCGGGATGGAAAACCCCATTGTTCGGGATGCCATCCCTGCCCCTCATTCCCAGAAGGAGCTTCCCAGGTTGTCCTGAATTCCCAAATTCCTGAATTCCCAAACTCCCCGAGTTCTCCCCACTGGATCCCAATGATTTAGGGATTTGAGCATTTTAGGAACGCCCTGGATTTAGGGATAACCATCAGGATAATGGGAATAACCACTGGAATAATGGGAATAACCATAAAAAATATGGGAATAAACATTGGAATAATGGGAATAACCATTTAAATAATGGGAATAACCATTGGAGTAATGGGAACAACCATAGAAAATATGGGAATAACCACTGAAATAATGGGAATAAACATTGGAATAATGGGAATAACCACTGAAATAATGGGAATAACCACTGGAGTAACGGGAATAACCATTGGAATAATGGGAATAACCATTTAAATAATGGGAATAACCACTGGAATAATGGGAACAACCATAAAAAATATGGGAATAACCATTGAAACAATGGGAATAACCACACTGGGATAAAATTCCCGAATTCCCGGATTCCTCACCGTCTCTTTCTCGGGATCGAAGGATTCCCTCAGACTCGCTGCCTCCTCATCCAGGCCGTGGGTGGCTGCAGTCAGGTAAGCCAGAGACTCTGGAATTCCATACAGGAAATTTGGGATTTCACACAGGGAAATTCGGGATTTCACACACCGGGAAATTTGGGAATTCACACACCGGGAAATTCGGGATTTCACACACAGGGAAATTTGGGATTTCACACACAGGGAAATTCGGGATTTCACACACAGGGAAACTTGGGATTCCACACTGGAAAGGCCGCTTGGGGAAAGGAAAAAAGGGAAAAGCCCTTCCAGGGCTGGAGGAATCCCATCTTGGGTTCCTTGGATTGAGGAGGGATCCAGGTGGGAATGTTTGCAGGGAAAGGACAATGCCTGGATTTAATGGGAATGGGCTGGATTTAGGGATAAGTGTTGGGATAATGGGAATAACCAGTGGAATGATGGGAATAAACACTGGAACTAGGAATAAGTGTTGAGATAATTAAAATAACCAATGGAATAAGGGAAATAACTATTGGAATACCAGGACTAACCACTGGAATAATGGGAACGGCCTGGATTTAGGGATAAGTGTTGCAATAATTAGAATAAACAATGGAATAAGAGAAATAATCACTGGAATCATGGGAATAATCCCGAGGAGCTTCCCAAGGTTCATTCCTGATCCCAAAAGCCTCTCCAGGTCAGAATTCCCAATCCCAGCCCCTCCCAGCTCGGAATTCCCAATCCCAAAACCCTCCAGGGTTCATTCATTCCCAATCCCAGCTCAGAATTCCTAATCCCTCCCAGCTCAGAATTCCCAATCCAAACCCCTCCCTCGTCAGAATTCCCAATCCCAATCCATCCCAGCCCAGAATTCCCTCTCCATCTCAGAACTCCCAATCCCAGCTTGGAATTCCCTCTCCATCTCGGAATTCCTGATCCCAGCAGGAATTCCCGATCCCCCCCAGCTCGGAATTCCCAATCCCAGCTCGGAATTCCCAGTCCCTCCAAGGTTCATTCCCAATCCCAAGGCTCATCCCCGTTCCCAATCCCAGCAGGAATTCCCAATCCCATCTCAGAATTTCCAATCCCAAAGCTCAGAATTCCCGATCCCAGCAGGAATTCCCGATCCCAGCAGGAATTCCCAATCCCAGCAGGAATTCCCAATCCCAGCTCAGAATTTACAATCCCAAAGCTCAGAATTCCCGATCCCAGCAGGAATTCCCGATGCCATCTCAGAATTCCCTCTCCATCTCGGAATTCCCAATCCCAGCAGGAATTCCTGATCCCAGCAGGAATTCCCAGTCCCATCTCAGAATTCCCAATCCCATCTCAGAATTCCCTCTCCATCTCAGAATTCCCGATCCCAGCTCAGAATTCCCTCTCCATCTCGGAATTCCCAATCCCAGCAGGAATTCCCGATCCCATCTCGGAATTCCCAATCCCAGCAGGAACTCCCAATCCCATCTCAGAATTCCCAATCCCAAGGCTCATTCCCAATCCCAGCAGGAATTCCCGATCCCATCTCAGAATTCCCAATCCCAAGGCTCATTCCCAATCCCAGCAGGAATTCCCGGGAATCTCCTCACTCTGGCCGCAGCTGCGCAGGATCCTGACTCTCTCGGCCACGTCGCCCAGGTACAGAGCGTTCTGGTAATGTCCACTCATGTCCTTGCGGATCTCCGCTGGCCGGGGACGGAAAATCGGGAATCAGGGTCATCCCAAATCCCATCCCGACGGCAATTCGGGGTGGGAATTGTTTTAGGGGTTTTTAGGGTTTTCAGAGTTCCCTGAGCCCGTTCCCAATGGGAATTCATGGATTCTTGTTGTTCTATGGGGTTTTAATGGGTTTTCAGAGTTCCCTGAGCCCGTTCCCAACGGGAATTCATGGATTCTTGTTGTTCTATGGGGTTTTTCCAGGTTTTCAGACGTTCCCTGAGCCCGTTCCCAACGGGAATTCATGGATTCTTGTTGTTTTATGGGGTTTTTCCAGGTTTTCAACATTCCCAGATCTGCATTCCCAATGGGAATTCATGCGATTCTTCATTGTTTTATGGGGTTTTTCCAGGTTTCTAACATTCTCATCTCCCATTTCTTAAATTTTAAAATTTCTCCAGAAATTTTCAGCATTTTCGGGAGTTTTCCCACATTCCCACCATTCCCAGCTCCCATCCCCACCCCAAACTCACCGAATTTCATGATTTTCTGGAGTTTTTCCAGGTTCCCAACATTCCCAGCTCCCCAGAACTCACCGATTTTCCTCATTTTCCCACCCCAAACTCACAGATTTTCATCATTTTCCTCATTTTTCCACCCCAAACTCACCAATTTTCATCATTTTCCCACCCCAAACTCACCAATTTTCCCTAATTTCCACCCAAAACTCACCGATTTTCATCATTTTCCAGAGCTTCTCCAGGTTTCCCACCTCCCATTCCCACCCCAAACTCACTGATTTTCATCATTTTCCCACCCCAAACTCACCAGATTTTCCACCATTTCCCACCCCAAATTCACCAATTCTCCCATTTTCCCACCCCAAAACTCACCGATTTTCACCATTTTCCGCAGCTTCTCCAGGTTTCCCACTTTCAATTCCCACCCCAAAACTCCCCAATTTTCCTCATTTTCCCCATTTTCCCACCCCAAACTCACCCATTTTCATCAATTTCCTGTTTTAAACTCACCGATTTTGCTCATTTTCCCCATTTCCCACCCCAAACTCACCAATTTTCATCATTTTCCTCATTTCCCACCCAAATCTCACAGATTCTCATAATTTTCTCCATTTCCCACCCCAACCTCACCGATCTTCATCATTTTCCGCAGCTTCTCCAGGTTTCCCACCTTCAATTCCCACCCAAACTCACCCATTTTCATCATTTTCCTCATTTCCCACCCCAAACTCACAGATTCTCCCCCGTTCCCACCCCAAACTCACCGATCTTCATCATTTTCCTCATTTTTCCACCCAAATCTCACAGATTTTCCCCATTTCCCACCCAAATCTCACAGATTTTCCCCATTTCCCACCCCAAAACTCACCAATTTTCCTCATTTTCATCATTTTCCCCGTTTCCCACCCCAACCTCACCGATCTTCATCATTTTCCGCAGCTTCTCCAGGTTTCCCGTGATGAGGTAGAGGAAGGAGAGTTTGTCGAAGTTTTTGGTTCTCTGGTAACACATCTCCACCACCTGGTGGTTCCCCTGCAGCAGAGCAGCTTCTCCCAGCTTCTCCCAGCAGCCCTTCGTGTCCAGAGCCTTGGCGGCTTCCAGGGCGATCTGGGAATTCCCAGAATTTCGGGATTTGCGGGAATTCCGGAGGGGAAGGGGGAGAGGGGGAGGGAGAGGTGGTGGGGAGCTCGAAATGGGGAAAAAATGGGTAAAAATGGATCAAAAATGGACCAAAAATAGACCAAAAATGGACCTAAATCAGCTTAAAATGAACTTTTCGAGATGTTTTGAGATATCCTGAAATTCTGGGAATTCCCAGAATTTCGGGATTTGCGGGAATTCCGGAGGGGAAGGGGGAGAGGGGGAGGGAGAGGTGGTGGGGGGCTTGAAATGGGGAAAAATGGGTAAAATGGACCAAAAATGGATCAAAAATGGACCTAAAATGGACCAAAATCGGCTTAAAATGAAGTTTCTGATGTGTTCTGGGAATTCCCAAAGTTCTGGGAATTCCCAGAATTTTGGGATTTGTGGGAATTGCGGACGGGAAGGGGGAGAGGGGAGGGAGAGGTGGTGGGGGACTCGAAATGGGGAAAAAAACAGCAAAAATGGACCAAAAATGGACCAAAAATGGACCAAAATGAACTTCCAGGGCGATCAGGGAATTCCCAGAATTTTGGGATTTGTGGGAATTCCGGAGGGGAAGGGGGAGAGGGGGAGGGAGAGGTGGTGGGGAACTCGAAATGGGGAAGAAATGGGGGAAAATGGACCAAAAATAGATCAAAAATGGACCTAAAATGGACCAAAATCGGCTTAAAATGAAGTTTCTGATGTGTTCTGGGCATTCCCAAAGTTCTGGGAATTCCCAGAATTTCGGGATTTGTGGGAATCGCGGATGGGAAGGGGGAGAGGGGGAGGGAGAGGTGGTGGGGGACTCAAAATGGGGAAAAAAACAGCAAAAATGGACCAAAAATGGACCAAAAATGGACCAAAATGAACTTCCAGGGCGATCTGGGAATTCCCAAAATTTCGGGATTTGCGGGAATTCCGGAGGGGAAGGGGGAGAGGGGGAGGGAGAGGTGGTGGGGGGCTCGAAATGGGGCAAAAATGGGGGAAAATGGATCAAAAATGGACACAAAAAGGCTCAAAATCAGCCCAAAATGAACTTCTTGAGGTGTTCTGGGAATTCCCAAAATTCTGGGATTTGTGGGAATTCCGGAGGGGAATGGGGAGAGGGGAAGGGGAGAGGAGGTGTGGCTCGAAATGGGGGAAAAATGGAGAAAAATGGACCAGAAATGGACCAAAATTGGCCCAAAATGAATTTTTCGAGATGTTTTGAGATATCCTGAAATTCTGGGAATTCCCAAAATTTTGGGATTTGTGGGAATTCCGGAGGGGAAGGGGGAGAGGGGAAGGGAGAGGTGGTGGGGGACTTAAAATGGGGAAAAGATGGGTAAAAATGGACCAAAAATGGACCAAAATCGGCTTAAATTGAAGTTTCTGAGATGTTCTGGGAATTCCCAAAATTTTGGGATTTGGGGGAATTCCAAAGGGGAATGGGGAGAGGGGAAGGGGAGAGGTGGTGGGGGGCTTGAAATGGGGCAAAAGTCAGCAAAAATGGACCAAAAATGGCACAAAATGGCTCCAAATCACCCCAAAATGAACTTTTCTAGATGTTTTGAGATATCCCAAGATTCTGGGAATTCTCAAAATTCCGGGATTTGCAGGAATTCGGAAGGAGAAGGAGGAGAGGGGAATGGAGACGTGTGGTGTGGCTCAAAACGGGGAAAAATGGGTAAAAATGGACCAAAAAACAGACCAAAAATGGACCAAAACTCCCTGTAACTTCCCAAAACCCCCCAAATTCCCAAAATCCCCAAAGCTCACCTCGATGTTGCCACACTCCAGCGCCAACCTGAACATCCCAAACCATCCCAAAACTCCCCAAAACCATCCCTAAACATCCCAAAAGTACCCGAAAACCATCCCAGAAGACCCCAAAAACATCCCAAACCATCCCAAAACTCCCTAAAACCATCCCAAAACACCCTGTAACTTCCTGAAATACCCAAAAACATCCCCAAAACACCCCAAAATTCCCCAAACCCCTCCTCACCTCGATGTTGCCACACTCCAGCGCCAGCCTGAACATCCCAAACCATCCCAAAACTCCCCCAAAACCATCCCAGAAGACCCAAAACTTCCCAAAATTCCCCAAATCCTGCTTCACCTCGATGTTCCCACACTCCAGCACCAACCTGAACATCCCAAACCATCCCAAAACTCCCTGTAACTCCCCAAAACTCCCCAAAAACATCCCAAAACTCCCCAAAAACATCCTGTAACTTCCCAAAACTCCCTTTAACTTCCCAAAACTCCCCAAAAACTTCCCTGAACATCCAAAAACATCCCTGAACATCCAAAAACTCCCCCAAAAACATCCCAAAACCATCCTGTAACTTCCCAAAAACATTCCAAATTGTCCTGTAATATCCCAAAACCCCCCCCCCCAAATTCCCCAAAACCACCCCAAATCCCCCAATCTCACCTCGATGTTGCCGCACTCCAGCGCCAGCCTGAACATCCCAAACCATCCCAAAACTCCCCAAAACCATCGCTAAACATCCCAAAAGTACCCGAAAACCATCCCAGAAGACCCCAAAAACATCCCAAACCATCCCAAAACTCCCTAAAACCATCCCAAAACACCCTGTAACTTCCTGAAATACCCAAAAACATCCCCAAAACACCCCAAAATTCCCCAAACCCCCTAACCTCACCTCGATGTTGCCACACTCCAGCGCCAGCCTGAACATCCCAAACCACCCCAAACCACCCCAAACCACCCCAAACCATCCCAGAACGACCCCAAATACCCCAAACCACCCCAAACCACCCCAAATCTCACCTCGATGTTGCCACACTCCAGCGCCAGCCTGAACATCCCAAACCATCCCAAACCATCCCAAACCACCCCAAACCACCCCAAACCACCCCAAACCATCCCAAACCACCCCAAACCACCCCAAACCACCCCAAACCACCCCAAGCCATCCCAAATCCCCCAAATCCCCAAATCTCACCTCGATATTCCCACACTCCAGCGCCAACCTGAACATCCCAAACCACCCCAAAACCACCCCAAACCACCCCAAACCACCCCAAACCACCCCAAACCATCCCAAACCACCCCAAACCACCCCAAACCATCCCAAACCACCCCAAACCACCCCAAACCACCCCAAATCTCACCTCGATGTTGCCACACTCCAGCGCCAACCTGAACATCCCAAACCACCCCAAACCACCCCAAACCACCCCAAACCACCCCAAACCACCCCAAACCACCCCAAATCTCACCTCGATGTTGCCACACTCCAGCGCCAGCCTGAACATCCCAAACCACCCCAAACCACCCCAAACCACCCCAAACCACCCCAAACCACCCCAAACCACCCCAAACCACCCCAAACCATCCCAAACCACCCCAAACCACCCCAAACCATCCCAAACCACCCCAAACCCCCCAAATCCCCCAATCTCACCTCGATATTCCCGCACTCCAGCGCCAGCCCGAACCTGGTTCTCTCGTCCCTGACGAAGTGCAGAGCCACCTCGGGGTAACCTTTGCGCTGCAGGTAGGCGATGATGGACTGTCCCACCAGCTTGGCGTTCCGCACCATGTGCAGCACCTGGGGACAGGGAAATCCCAAAAAAAATCCCAAAAATGTTCCTGATTGGCGTGACGCACCATGTGCAGCACCTGGGGACAGGGAAATCCCAAAAAAAATCCCAAAAATGTTCCTGATTGGCATGACGCACCATGTGCAGCACCTGGGGACAGGGAAATCCCAAAAAAAATCCCAAAAATGTTCCTGATTGGCATGACGCACCATGTGCAGCACCTGGGGACAGGGAAATCCCAAAAAAATCCCAAAAATGTTCCTGATGGGCGTGACGCACCATGTGCAGCACCTGGGGACAGGGAAATCCCAAAAAAATCCCAAAAATGTTCCAGCTTGGCGTTATGACCATGTGCAGCACCTGGGGACAGGGAAAATCCCAAAATGTTCCCAAAAATGTTCCTGATTGGCATGACGCACCATGTGCAGCACCTGGGGACAGGGAAATCCCAAAAAAAATCCCAAAAATGTTCCAGCTTGGCATTCCGCACCATGTGCAGCACCTGGGGACAGGGAAATCCCAAAAAAATCCCAAAAATGTTCCTGATTGGCGTTCCGGACCATGTGTGACACCTGGGGAACAGGGAAAAATCCCAAAATGTTCCCAAAATGTTCCCAAAAATGTTGCTGATTGGTGTTATGGACCATGTGTAACACCTGGGCAACAGAAATTCCTAAAAATGTTCCTGAAAATATTCCCAAAAATATTGCTGATTGGCGTTCTGCACCATGTGCAGCACCTGGGGACAGGGAAATCCCAAAATGTTCCCAAAAATGTTCCTGATTGGCGTTCCGGATCATGTGTGACACCTGGGGAACAGGGAAATCCCAAAATGTTCCCAAAAATGTTCCTGATTGGCGTTCCGGATCATGTGTGACACCTGGGGACAGGGAAAATCCCAAAAAAATCCCAAAAATATTCCAGCTTGGCGTGACGCACCATGTGCAGCACCTGGGGACAGGGAAATCCCAAAAAAATCCCAAAAATGTTCCTGATTGGTGTTATGGACCATGTGTGACACCTGGGGAACAGGGAAAAATCCCAAAATGTTCCCAAAATGTTCCCAAAAATGTTGCTGATTGGTGTTATGGACCATGTGTAACACCTGGGCAACAGAAATTCCTAAAAATGTTCCTGAAAATATTCCCAAAAATATTGCTGATTGGCATTCTGCACCATGTGCAGCACCTGGGGACAGGGAAATCCCAAAATGTTCCCAAAAATGTTCCAGCTTGGCGTGACGCACCATGTGTAACACCTGGGGACAGGGAAAATCCCAAAATGTTCCCAAAAATGTTCCTGATTGGCGTTCCAGATCATGTGTGACACCTGGGGAACAGGGAAATCCCAAAATGTTCCCAAAAATGTTCCTGATTGGCGTTCCGGATCATGTGTGACACCTGGGGACAGGGAAAATCCCAAAAAAAATCCCAAAAATATTCCAGCTTGGCGTGACGCACCATGTGCAGCACCTGGGGACAGGGAAAATCCCAAAATGTTCCCAAAAATGTTCCCAAAATGTTCCCAAAAATGTTCCCAAAAATGTTCCTGATCCGTGTGACACACCATGTGTGACACCTGGGAAAAATTCCCAAAAATGTTCCCAGAAATATTCCTGATTGGTGTTATGGACCATGTGTGACACCTGGGGAACAGGGAAAGTCCCAAAAATGTTCCCAAAAATGTTCCTGATTGGCGTTACGGACCATGTGCAGCACCTGGGGACAGGGAAAAATCCCAAAATGTTCCCAAAAATGTTCCCAAAAATGTTCCCAAAAATGTTCCTGATTGGCATGACGCACCATGTGCAGCACCTGGGGACAGGGAAAATCCCAAAATGTTCCCAAAAATGTTCCTGATTGGCGTTACGCACCATGTGCAGCACCTGGGGACAGGGAAATCCCAAAAATGTTCCCAAAAATGTTCCCAAAAATACTCCTGATCCGTGTGATGCACCATGTGTAACACCTGGGGAAAAGAAATTCCCAAAAATGTTCCCAAAAATGTTCCCAAAAATGTTCCCAAAATGTTCCCGATCCACGTGACACACCACGTGCAGCACCTGGGGACAGGGGAAATCCCAAAATGTTCCCAAAAATGTTCCCAAAAATTCTCAGGGAAAACATTCCGAGCTGCACCAGGTGCAGCACCTGGGAACAGGGAACACATTCCCAAAAATATCCCCAAAAATGCTCCTGATCCGTGTGACGCACCATGTGTGACACCTGGGGAGGGAAAAATCCCAAAAATGTTCCCAAAAACATTGCTGATTGGCGTTATGGACCATGTGTGACACCTGGGGAACAGGGAAAAATCCCAAAATGTTCCCAAAAATGTTCCCAAAAATGTTCCTGATCCGTGTGACGCACCATGTGTAACACCTGGGGAGGGAAAAATCCCAAAAATGTTCCCAAAAATATTCCCAAAAATATTGCTGATTGGCGTTATGGACCATGTGTGACACCTGGGAAAAAATTCCCAAAAAAATTCCCAAAAACATTCCCAAAAATGTTCCTGATCCACATTATGCACCATGTGCAGCACCTGGGAAAATAAAAATTCCAAAAAAATTCCCAAAAACATTCCCAAAAATATTCCTAATCCGCACGACGCACCATGTGCAGCACCTGGGAAATATTCCCAAAAATATTCCTAAAAATGTTCCAAACTGAGGTTACATACCATGTGCAGCACCTGGGAAAATATTCCCAAAAACATTCCCAAAAACCCTCAGAGATGTTTTTTCCCCATTCCCAATCCCATTTTCCCCAATCCCATCCGCATTTCCCCCGCTCCAAATCCCGTTTTTCTCCAATCCTGTTTTTTCTCCATTCCCAATCCCAAATCCCACTTTTTCCCAATCCCAACCCCATTTCCCCCAACCCCATATTCCCAATCCCATTTTCTCCCAATCCCCCCAAATCCCAAATCCCATTTCCCCCAATACCCTTTTCCCCCAATTCCTGATCCCATTCCCAATCCCATTTCTCCAATCCTGTTTTTTCTCAATCCCCAACCCCAAATCCCATTTTTTGCCCTCTCACCTCATCGTATTTCGTGTTGCACAGAGCCAGTTTGAATTTAAACTCTGTGGGGTTGATGCTCCCAATCCTGTTTTTTCCCTAAATCCCCATTTTCCCCCATTTTTTCCCCATTGTTCCCCCTTTTTTCCCCCCATTTTCCCATGTTTTTTCACTGTTTTTCACCCCATTTTTCCCCATATTTTCCTTAAATCCCCATTTTCTCCCCATTTCCCCCATTTCTCCCCTCTCACCTCATCATATTTCCTGTTGCACAGAGCCAGTTTGAATTTGAACTCAGTGGGGTCGATGCTCCCAATCCCATTTTTACCCTAAATCCCTATTTTCTCCCCATTTCCCCCGTTTTTTCCCCATTTCCCCCATTTTTCTCTCACCTCATCGTATTTCCTGTTGCACAGAGCCAGTTTGAATTTGAACTCGGTTGGATCAATGCTCCCAATTCCATTTCTTCCCCATTTTCCCCCCATTTTCCCCATTTCCCTCCATTTTTCCCCATTTTCTCCCCATTTTCCCCCATTTTTCCCCATTTCCCCCATTTTTCCCCCCACTTTTCCCCACTTCCCCCATTTTCTCCATTTTTCCCCCATATTTTCCCCATTTTCTCCCCATTTCCCCCCATTTTTTCCCTGTTTTTCCCCATTTTCCCCCATTTCCCCCATTTCTCTCTCTCACCTCATCGTATTTCCTGTTGCACAGAGCCAGTTTGAATTTGAACTCGGTTGGATCGATGCTCCCAATCCCATTTTTCCCCCATTTCTCCCCATTTCCCCCCATTTTTTCCCCGTTTTTCCCCCCATATTTTCCCTAAATCCTCATTTTCCCCCATTTCCCCCATTTTTCTCTCACCTCATCGTATTTCCTGTTGCACAGAGCCAGTTTGAATTTGAACTCGGTGGGGTCGATGCTCAGCACTCTGGGGCGACACTCCCTGTCCAGGCAGAACACGCTGCTGCCCTTCACCCGCGTCACGTAGATCGGCACGTCCAGCGTCCGGATGATCCCGTGGTCACTGAACAGAGATTTGGGATTTTGGGATTTTTGGGGATTTTTTTGGATTTTTTTGGGATTTTTTTGCGATTTTTTGGTGATTTTTTGCGATTTTTTTGGTGATTTTTTGCGATTTTTGGGGGTTTTTTGAGATTTTTTGGGATTTTTTGGGGTGTTTGATCGGCACGTCCAGCGTCCGGATGATCCCGTGGTCACTGAACAGAGATTTGGGATTTCGGGATTTTTTGGGATTTTTTGGGGATTTTTTGGGATTTTTGGGCATTTTTTGGGGTGTTTTGGGGATTTTTTTCTATTTTTCCAGACTTTTTTGAGTGTTAGATCGGCACGTCTAGAGTCCGGATGATCCCGTGGTCACTGAACAGAGATTTGGGATTTTGGGATTTTTGGGATTTTTGGGGATTTTTGGGCATTTTTTGGGGTGTTTTGGGGATTTTTTCTATTTTTCCAGATTTTTTAGGGTGTTAGATCGGACGTCCAGCGTCCGGACGATCCCGTGGTCACTGAACAGAGATTTGGGAATTTGGGGATTTTTGGGGATTTTTTGGGGATTTTTGGGCATTTTTTGGGGTGTTTTGGGGATTTTTTTTCTATTTTTCCAGATTTTTTTAGGGTGTTAGATCGGCACGTCCAGCGTCCGGATGATCCCGTGGTCACTGAACAGAGATTTGGGATTTTGGGGATTTTTGGGATTTTTTGGGATTTTTTTGGGATTTTTTTGCGATTTTTTGGTGATTTTTTTGCAATTTTTTTGCAAATTTTGGGGGGTTTTTTGGGATTTTTTTGAGTGTTAGATCGGCACGTTCAGCGTCCGGATGATCCCGTGGTCACTGAACAGAGATTTGGGATAATTTTGGGGATTTTTTGGGATTTCTTTTGCAATTTTTTGGTGATTTTTTGCGATTTTTTTGGTGATTTTTTGCGATTTTTGGGGGTTTTTTGAGATTTTTTGGGGTGTCAGATCGGTCGTCCAGCGTCCGGATGATCCCGTGGTCCAGGGAAATTTGGGAATTTTTGGGATTTTTGGGATTTTTTTTGCGATTTTTGCTTTTTTTTGTGATTTTTGGGATTTTTGGTGATTTTTTGCAATGTTTGGGGTTTTTTGGCATTTTTGGGGTGTTAGATCGGCACGGCCAGCGTCCAGATGATCCCGTGGTCACCAGGGAAATTTGGGAATTTTTGGGATTTTTGGGATTTTTTTTTTGCGATTTTTTGCTATTTTTTTGGGATTTTTTGGGATTTTTTGGTGATTTTTTGCAATGTTTGGGGGTTTTTTTGGCATTTTTGGGGTGTTAGATCGGCATGGCTAGCGTCCAGATGATCCCGTGGTCACTAGAGAAATTTGGGATTTTTTTTTTATTTTTTGGGAATTTTTTGCGATTTTTTAGCAATTTTTTGTGATTTTTTGCAATTTTTTGGGGGTTTTGGGATTTTTTTGGGTGTTTTTGGGGTGTTAGATCGGCACGTCCAGCGTCCAGATGATCCCGTGGTCCCTAAGGAATTTGGGATTTTTTGGGGTGGGATTTTTTGGTGTTCCAGAATGTTCTGGGATGTTGGGTTTGGGATCTTCGTTTCCAGAAGGCACAGGGTGCTTCAAGAAGGAGTTTTGGGATGGTTTGGGGGGAAGTTTTGGGACGGTTTGGGAAGTTTTGGGACGGTTTGGGAAGTTTTGGGATGAAGGAAGTTTTGGGATGGTTTGGGAAGTTTTGGGATGGTTTGGGAAGTTTTGGGACGGTTTGGGAAGTTTTGGGATGGTTTGGGAAGTTTTGGGACGGTTTGGGAAGTTTTGGGACGAAGGAAGTTTTGGGACGAAGGAAGTTTTGGGATGAAGGAAGTTTTGGGACGAAGGAAGTTTTGGGAAGATATTTTAAGATAAAGTTTTGGGATTATTCTGGACATGTCTTTGGTGGAATTCCCACCTCCCACCCTCCTGATCTCAGAATTCCCGGAATTCCCAATTCCTGGAATTCCCAGGAATTCCCTAAAAAATCCCTAAAAAAACTCTCCCCCAAAAAAAAACCCTAAAAAAAAATCCCCAAAAACTCCCAGAAAAATCCCAAAAAATCCCGAAAAAATTTTTAAAAAAATCCCAAAAAATCCCCCAAAAAATCCCAAAAAATCCCAAAAATTCCCATTAAAATTCCCAGAATTAATCCCCATCACCCTCACCCCGAGGTGACAGCGTATTTGATGTGGTTGCTGGTGGTGTAGATGAAAACTCCACTCTCATCCCAAATTCCCAAATCCCATCATTCCCAATCCCATAATCCCATAAAATTCCTGTAAAATTCCCATTTAAAAAAAAAAAATCCCATAACAATCTCCAAGAAATCAAAAACAATCCCCAAAAAGTAAAAAAACTCCCAGAAAAATAAAAAAAATCCCAAAAAATCCTCAAAAAATCCCAAAAAAAAACCCCAAAAAATCCCTGAAAAAATCCAAAAAATTCCAAAAAAATCCCAGAAAAATCCCAAAAATTCCCAAAATTCCCAGAAATAATCCCCATCACCCTCACCCCGAGGTGACAGCGTATTTGATGTGGTTGCTGGTGGTGTAGATGAACACTCCACTCTCATCCCAAACTCCCAAATCCCATCATTCCCAATCCCATAACCCCATAAAATTCCCATAAAGTCAAAAAAAAATTCCCATAGAAATCCCAAAAAATGCCCTAAAAAATCCCCCCAAAAGTCCCTGAAAAATCCACGAAAAATAAAAAAAAATCCCCAAAAAATAAAAAAAAAAATCCAAAAAAATCCCATGAAAAGCCCCCAAAAAATCCCATAAAACCCCCCCCAAAAAAACCCCAAAAAATCCCAAAAATCCCCATTAAAAATCCCAAAATCCCCACCATCTCACCCCGAGGTGACAGCGTATTTGATGTGGTTGCTGGTGGTGTAGATGAACACTCCACTCTCATCCCAAGCTCCACTCTTCACCCTGATGTTCTCGTGGATGTTGCACAGACTCTCCAGCTTCCGGTTACAGATCATGATGGCTGAGAATTCCCAAAGAAAATCATGGGGAAATCATGGGGGAAATCAGGGGGAAATCACGGGGAAAACATGGGGAAAACATGGGGAAAACATGGGGAAAACACGGGGAAAACATGGGGAAATCACAAAAAAATTATGGAAAAATCATGGGAAAATCATGGGGAAAACATGGGGAAAACACGGGGAAATCCATGGGGAAATCATGGGGAAAATCATGGGGAAATCACAAAAAAATCATGGGGAAATCATGGAGAAATCATGGGGAAATCATGGGGAAATCCATGGGGAATCCATGGGGAAATCCATGGGGAAATCCATGGGGAAATCCATGGGGAAATCCATGGGGAAATCCATGGGGAAATCACAAAAAAATAATGGAAAAATCATGAAAAAATAATGCAAAAAATCATGAAAAAATAATGGAAAAAATCATGAAAAAATAATGGAAAAAATCATGAAAAAATCATGGAAAAAATCCTGGGGAAATCCATGGGGAAATCCATGGGGAAATCATGGAAAAAATAATGAAAAAATCATGGGGAAAATCATTAAAAAATCGTGAAAAAATCATGGGAAAATCGTGAAAAAATAGTGAAAAAAATCATGAAAAAACTCATGAAAAAATTCATGACAAAAATTCATGACAAAAATTCATGAAAAAAATTCATGAAAAAAATTCATGAAAAAAATTCATGAAAAAAATCATGAAAAAATTCATGAAAAAATTCATGAAAAAATTCATGAAAAAATCATGAAAAAAATCATGAAAAAATCCTGGGAAAATCCCAGGATTGATCCCAAAAATCCCAGGAAATCAGGAGAGAAAATCTTGGGATGGTTTGGGGTTGGAAGAGGTTTGGAGATGGAAATTCCTGGAATTTCAATTTGGGAATTTCCAGTTCTGAACCGGGATTGGAAATTCCCAGGGATGAGGAATTCCATGGAAAAAATTCGGGATTGATCCCGAAAATCTCAGGGAATCAGGAGGGAAAATGCTGGGATGGAATTTCCCGATTGGGAATTTCCATGGAAATTCAGGAATTCCATTTAAAACAAAAAAAAAAACAAAAAAAAAAAAAAAGGAAGTTTCCTGGGAGCAGCAGAAATTCCATGAAAAAATTAGGAATTCCATATGAAACCTGGGATTTCCCAGGAGGAGTAAGAAAGTCCATGGAAAACCTGAGATTTCCCAGAAATTTTAGAAAAACCCTTGGATTTCCCAGAAATTCCGTTTAAAAAAAGATTTCCCAAGAATTCCATGAAAAACCTTGGATTGCCCAGAAATTCCATTTAAAAAAAAGAGATTTCCCAGGAATTCCATTAACAAAACCAGGATTTCCTGGGGAGAAACTAGAAACTCCACTAAAAACCACCAAAAAATCCATTAAAAACCATCAAAAATTCCATCAAAAATTACCTTGAAAACCACCAAAAATTCCATTAAAAACCATCAAAAATCCCATTAAAAATCCCATTAAAAACCCTCAAAAATTCCGTTAAAAATCCCATTAAAAACCCTCAAAAATTCCATTAAAAATTCCATCAAAAACCATCAAAAATGCCATTAAAAATCCCATTAAAAATTCCATCCAAAATTCCATTAAAAACCATCAAAAATTCCATCCAAAATTCCATTAAAAACCACCAAAAATCCCAATTAAAACCATCAAAAACCACCAAAAATCCCATTAAAAACCCTCAAAAACTCAGTGAAAATCCCAGGATTTCCCAGGAACTCCACGGAAATCCCAGGATTTCCCAGGAATTCCACAAAGCCCTGGAATTTGGGGTTTTTGGGGACTCACCATGCTTGGCCAGCAGAGCCACGTGGGACATGTCTGACGACCAAATCACATATTTCACCTTCGAGATCTTCACCGAAGCCAAAGTCCTGGAATTCCACAGGTGGGAGAAAAATGCCAAAAAAGAATTGATCCCAAAAAACCCAAAATTGATCCCAAAAAAACCCCAAAATCGATCCCAAAAAAAATCCAAAATTGATCCCAAAAAAACCCAGAATTGATCCCAAAAAACATGGAATTGACCCCAAAAACCCCAGAATTGATCCCAAAAAAATTCCAAAATTGATCCCAAAAAACCCAGAATTGATCCCAAAAAACCCCCAGAATTGATCCCAAAAACCATGGAATTGATCCCAAAAAAACCCAAAATTGATCCCAAAAAACCCGGAATTGATCCCAAAAAACATGGAATTGATCCCAAAAAAACCTGGAATTGATCCCAAAAAAATCCAGAATTGATCCCAAAAAACCCGGAATTGATCCCAAAAAACCCAGAATTGATCCCAAAAAACCCGGAATTGATCCCAAAAAACCCAGAATTGATCCCAAAAACCCGGAATTGATCCCAAAAAACCGGAATTGATCCCAAAAACCCAGAATTGATCCCAAAAAACCCAAAATTGATCCCAAAAAAACCCCAAAATTGATCCCAAAAAACCCAGAATTGATCCCAAAAAAACCAGAATTGATCCAAAAAAAAATCCAAAATTGATCCCAAAAAAACCAGAATTGATCCCAAAAAAACCCGAATTGATCCCAAAAAACATGGAATTGATCCCAAAAAACCCAGAATTGATCCCCAAAAAAACCAGAATTGATCCCAAAAAAACCCAGAATTGATCCCAAAAAAACCCCAGAATTGATCCCAAAAAACATGGAATTGATCCCAAAAAAATCCAAAATGAAAAAAAAAACCAAATCCAACCTGGAATTTACAAAGAAATTCCAAATCCAAAAAAAACCCCAAATACAAAAAAACCCCCAAATCCAAAAAAACCCCAAATCCAACCTGGAATTTACAAAAAAAAAAAAACCAAATCCAACCTGGAATTCCAAAAAAAATCCCAAAAAAGATACCAGAAAAATCCCTGAAAATTCTCTGGGGAAAAAAAAAAAAATCTCAGAAAATAAAAAAAAAAATTCCCAAAAAATTTTTTAAAATTCCTGAGAAATCCCATAAAAATCCCATAAAATTCTTGCAAAATCCCTGTAAAGTTCCCAAAAAAATCCCAGAAATTTCCCTGAAAAATAAAAAAAAATTTTAAAAAATCTCAAAAAAGCCCCAAAAAAATCCTGAAAAATTCAAATAATTTCCCAAAAAATTCCCAAAAATCCCAAAAAATCCCCAAAAACCCCCAAAAAATCCCAGAAATTCCCAAAAATCCCCCAAATTTCCCACCTTTTCTGCTGCACATCAAACAGTGTGATGGAGTCGGAATCCCTCAGCAGCAAATTCCCAGTTAATTCCCATAAAATTCCCAAAAAAATCATCAAAAAATCCCCAAAAAAAAAAAAAAATCCGAAAAAATCCCCCCCAAAAAAAAAAAATTCCAGAAAAATCTCATAAAATTCCCATAAAATCCCCATACAATTAAAAAAAATTCCTAAAAAAATCCCGTAAAATCCCCATAAAAATCCTGAAAAATCCCCAACAAATTCAAAAAAAACCCAGAAAAATCCCTGAAAAAATAAAAAAGAAAATTTTTTAAAAATCCCAGAAATTTCCTGAAAAATAAAAAAAATTTTTTTAAAAATCCCAGAAAATCCCTGAAAAATTTTTAAAAAAAAATCCAAAAAAAATCCCCAAAAAATCCCAAAAAACCCCAAAAACCCCCAGAAAAATTAAAAAAAAAAAATCCTGTAAAAATCCCATAAAATTCCCATAAAAATTCCCAAATTCCCACCTTTTCTGCTGCACATCAAACAGTGTGATGGAGTCAGAGTCCCTGAGCAGCAAATTCCCAGTTCCAGCATAGAAAATCTCCTCACAGTTTGGCACTTGGACCTTCTTGGTGATCTCGTTCTTCAGGTTCTTGATCAGGATCTGCAAAAAATCCCGGGATTTGGGGATTTTTGGGGATTTTGGGATTGTTGGGGGTTGGGGTTTAAGCTTGGGGTGAAGGAATTTGGGGGTTTTGGGGTTTTTTGGGGTTTTTCTGGGATTTTTTGAGATTTTTTTTTAATTTTTGGGGGCATTTTATGGGATTTTCTGGGGTTTTTTGGGGGATTTTTTGGGGGAATTTTGTGGGAATTTTACAGGAATTTTATGGGGTTTTTCCTGGGATTTTTTGAGATTTTTTTTTTAATTTTTGGGGGCATTTTATAGGATTTTCTGGGGTTTTTTGGGGGATTTTTTGGGGGAATTTTGTGGGAATTTTACAGGAATTTTATGGGGTTTTTCCTGGGATTTTTCGGGGATTTTTTGGGGATTTTTCAGGGATTTTATGGGATTTGCTGCGAATTTGCTGGGAATTTGCTGCGAATTTTGGGATTGTTGGGGGGTTGGGGTTTGTGATTGGGGTGAAGGAATTTGGGGTTTTGGGGTTTTTTTGGGGGTTTTCTGGGATTTTTCTGTGGATTTTATGGGATTTTCTGGGGATTTTTTGGGAATTTTTTGGGATTTTTGGGGGGATTTTGGGGGAATTTTTCGGGAATCTTTTCAGGGATTTTTTCGGGAATTTTTGGGGGAACTTTTGCGGATTTTCTAGGGATTTTTTGGGGAATTTTTTTTGATTTTTGGGGGATTTTTTGGGGGATATTTTGGGATTTTGGGGGATTTTTTGGGGAATTTTTGGGATTTTTTGGGGAACTTTTTTGAGAATTTTTCAGGATTTTTTTGGGAACCTTTTGGGAATTTTTTTTGGATTTTTTTGGGATTTTTTTGGGATTTCTCACCGAGTGCATTCTGTCCAGGACGGCGAATCGATTGCGAGCGACCCAGACTGCAGTGAGCCCTGAGGAGCGCTTCCCTTCGGGAGCTGGGATTGATTAATTACAGTAATTAATTAATTGATAAAATGGGAATTCATAACAGGAATTGATTAATGAAAACTGGGAATGGGGAAAATGGGAATTAATAAAAACTGAACGACCCAGACTGCAGTGAGCCCTGAGGAGCGCTTCCCTTCTGGGGCTGGGAGTGATTAATTACAGTAATTAATTAATTAATAAAATGGGAATTCATAGCAGGAATTGATTAATGAAAACTGGGAATGGGGAAAATGGGAATTAATAAAAAAAACTGAACGACCCAGACTGCAGTGAGCCCTGAGGAGCGCTTCCCTTCTGGGGCTGGGAGTGATTAATTACAGTAATTAATTAATTAATAAAATGGGAATTCATAACAGGAATTGATTAATGAAAACTGGGAATGGGGAAAATGGGAATTAATAAAAACTGAACGACCCAGACTGCAGTGAGACCCGAGGAGCGCTTCCCTTCTGGGGCTGGGAGTAATTAATTACGGTGATTAATTAATTGATAAACACCAAGAGTTAATAAAAATGGGAATTAATAAAAACTGGGAATCAGGGGAAAAAAATGGGAATTAACACTGGGAATGGGGAAAAGAATTGGGAACGAGATAAAACAGGAATCAGGAATGGGAAAAAACGGCAATTGGGAAAACAAAGGGAATTTATTTTATTTTAATGTAATGGGAAAATAAAGGGAATAGGGAGAAAACAGGAATGAGAAAAACCCGGGAATGGGGGAAAAACCTGGAAGTTAACACTGGGAATGGGAATTGATGGAAACCAGGAATGGGAGAAAAAATGGGAATTAATAAAAACTGGGAATGGGGGAAAAAGGGGAATTAACACCAGGAATGGGAAAAAAACAGGAATGAGGAAAAAACCAGGAATGGGAAAAAATGGAATTTTTAGGACCTCAAACTTCATCCAACCCATGGGTCCAAAATGGATCTAAAATCCACTTTTTTCCAGGTTTTCCAAGCTCAAAACCCCTTGAATTCCATCAAGAATTCCAGAAAGAATTCCAGGTTGAAATCTCCCTTATCCCCAAAAATAAGGAATTTCGGGGATTTTTTTCCCCAAAAATAAGGAATTTGGGGGATTTTTCCTGAAAAAATAAGGAATTCTGGGTTTCTTCCCCCAAAACAGGAATTCCAGCTGCTGCAGGAATAATTAATAAAAAATAAAATGAATTAAAATAAATATAAATATATAATAATAAAAAATAAAACCAAAATACAACAGCAAAAATCAAATTAAAAACAAACATAAATATATAATAATAAATAATTTAAAAATATATAAAAGTAAACATAAACATATAATAACAAGAAGTATAAAAATAAAATCAAAACAAAAAATAAAAATACACGTATAAAAATATATAATAAAAACAGAATAATAATGCAAACAAAATATTTTTATTTTCCAATAAAAATCAGAATTTTCCACCCCAAAAATCCCTTTTTTTCCCTAAATTTTCCCTTTTTCCCTCATTTTTCAGCCTCAGCTGCAACTCTCAGTCAAACCCTCAGCTTTGATGGATTTTCCCAATTTCCCAGCTGGGAAAAATTCCCAAAAATCCCATTTTTCCATCCAAATTCATCCCCAGCAGGGAAACATTTCCTGCAATCCATAAATCTCTGGAAAAATTCCCAAATCCATCATTTTTTTGAGGATTTCCAGGCAGAGGGAGCAGCTGGGATGTCCAAAGAATTCCAAAAAAACGCCAAAAAACGGATTTTTTAATGGATTTTCCCATTAAATCAGAGCTGGGAATCGTAAATCCCAAAAAATAAAATTATTTGGGATTTGCCAGAGGAATAAAAAAAAGGAAATAATTTTGGTTTTTGTCGTTTTTATGGTGAATTTTTATGAAGAATTCCATAAAGGGGAAGAAAAATGGATGTTTTTTGGGTGGAGAAATGGAAATTCCTGCTGGGAGGGAAATTTGGGAAATTTCGGGATGATAAAATATGGATTTGGGGTTGGAAAAAGTTTGGGGTGGAAATGAATTTTTTAAGGGGAAAGGGGAGAAATGCCAAGTTTGGGGAAATGGGATTTTTTGGGGGGAAAATGGGATTTTTAGGGAAAAAGGAGAGGAAAAAATGGGAAAAATGGGATTTTTGGTTAGAAATAAAGGGGAAAAGGAGAGGAAAAAATGGGATTTTTAGGGGAAATAGAGGGAAAAATGTGTTTTTATGGGGAAAAAGAAGTTTTATGGGAAATAAAGGGGAAAAGGGGGGAAAAGGGATTTTGGGGAAAAAATGGGATTTTTGTGGGAAATGAAGGGGAAAATGGAGAGAAAAAAATGGGATTTTTAGGGAAAAAGGATAGGAAAAAAGGGAAAAATAGGATTTTTTGGGGGAATAAAGGGAAAAAGGAGAGAAAAAAATGGGATTTTTAGGGGAAATAGAGGGAAAAAAGAGAAGGAAAAAGGGGAGAAAAAAGGGATTTTTGGGGGGAAAAAGAGAGAAAAAAAGGGATTTTTATGGGAAAAGGAGAGGAAAAAAAGGGATTTTTTGTGGGAAATAAAGAGGAAAAGGAGAGGGGAAAATGGGATTTTTAGGGGAAATGAAGGGAAAAATGGGTTTTTATGGGGAAAAAGGAGTTTTGTGGGAAATAAAGGGGAAAAGGAGGGAAAAAGGGATTTTTGGGGGAAATTAATGGGAAAAAGGAGAGAAAAAAAGGGAAAAAAGGGATTTTTTTGTGGGAAATAAAGGGGAAAAAGGAGAGAAAAAATGGGATTTTTACGGGAAAAAATGGGAAAAAAGAAAGAAATAAATGGGATTTTCAGGAAAAATAGAAGGAAAAAATAGAAGGAAAAAATAGAGGAAAAAAAGGGGGAGAAAAAAGGGATTTTGGGGCAAAAAGAGAGAAAAAAATGGGATTTTTATGGGAAAAAGGAGAGAAAAAAGGGGGAAAAAGGGATTTTTTGTTGGAAATAAAGGGGAAAAAGAGAAAAAATGGGATTTTTAGGGGAAAAAAATGGGATTTTTAGGGAAAACAGAGAGAAAAAATAGAGGGGAAAAGGGAAAAAAAGGATTTTTTTTGGGAATTAAAGGGGAAAAAGGAGAGAAAAAAATGGGATTTTTATGGAAAATTAAGGGAAAAAGGAAAGGAAAAAATGGGATTTTTAGGGGAAATGAAGGGAAAAATGGGTTTTTATGGGAAAAAAGGAGTTTTGTGGGAAATAAAGGGGAAAAGGAGGGAAAAAGGGATTTTGGGGGGAAAAATGGGATTTTTAGGGAAAATAGAGGGAAAAATAGAGAAAAAAGGGGAAAAAATGGGATTTTTGTGGGAAATAAATGGGAAAAAGGAGAGGAGAAAATGGGATTTTTAAGGGAAATGGAGGGAAAAATATGTTTTTATGGGGAAAAAGGAGTTTTAGGGAAATAAAGGGGAAAAGGAGGGAAAAAAGGGATTTTGGGGGGGAAATTAATGGGAAAAAGGAGAGAAAAAAAGGGGAAAAATGGGATTTTTGTGGGAAATAAAGGGAAAAAGGAGAGAAAAAAATGGGATTTTTAGGGAAAATAGAGGGAAAAAAGGGAAAAAAGGGATTTCTGGGGAAAAAATGGGATTTCTAGGGAAAATAGAGGGGAAAAAAGGAGGAAAAAATGGGATTTTTGTTGGGAAAAAAGGGCTTTTTGGGGGGGGAAAAAAGGGATTTTTTGTGGGAAATAAAGGGGAAAAAGGAGAGAAAAAAAGGGATTTTTGTGGGAAATAAAAGGAGAAAAGGAGAAGGAAAAAGGAGATTTTTATGGAAAATAAAGGGAAAAAGGAGACAAAAAAAGGCATTTTTGGGGGGAAAAAGGGAAAAAGGACAAGGGAAAAAGATTTTTATGGAAAATAAAGGGAAAAAAAGATTTTTATGGAAAGTAAAGGGCAAAAAGAGCAGAAAAAAAGGATTTTGGTAAAGAATAAAGGGGGAAAGAAGAGAGGAAAAAAAGAGATTTTTAAGGAAAATAAAGGGAAAGAGGAGAGGGAAAAAGAGAATTTTTTTAGGGAAAATAAAGGGGAAAAAAGGAGAGAAAAAAAAGGATTTTTAGGAAAAACAGATGAAAAAAAGACAGAGGAAAAAAGGGATTTTCATGGAAAATAAAGGGAGAAAAAGACAGGAAAAAATGGATTTTTAAGGAAAATAAAGAGGGAAAATGACAAGGAAAACCAAGATTTTTGTAGAAAATAAAAGGGAAAAAGAACAATGGAAAAAGGGATTTTTATGGAAAACAGAGAAAGAAAAAGTCAGGAAAAAATGGATTTTTTATGGAAAATAAATGGAAAAAGAATTTTAAAAAATGGATTTTTATGGAAAATAAAATAAAAAAATGGATTTTTATGGGAAATAAATGGGAAAAGGACAATGAAAAAATAGATTTCTGTGGGACATAAATGGGAAAAAGAATTAAAATAAAAGGATTTTAATGGAAAATAGATGCGAAAAAGAATTTTAAAAAATGGATTTCAATGAGAAATAAAAGGGGAAAAAGAAAAAAAAATGGATTTTTATGGGAAAAAGAATTTTAAAAAAAGCATTTTAATGGAAAATAAATGGGAAAAAAATGGATATTTATGGAAAATAAGTGGAAAAAGAATTTAAAAAACGGATTTTATGGGAAATAAATGGGAAAAAAATGGATTTTTATGGGAAATAAATGGAAAAAAAGGATTTTTATGGAAAATAAATGGAAAAAAGGATTTAAAAAACGGATTTTATGGGAAATAAATGGGAAACAATGGATTTTTATGGGAAATAAAGGGAAAAAAGGATTTTTATGGGAAATAAATGGGAAAAAAGGATTTTATGGGAAATAAATGGGAAAAAAAGGATTTTTATGGGAAATAAATGGGAAAAAGGATTTAAAAAAAGGATTTTATGGGAAATAGAATGGGAAAAAAATGGATTTTTATGGGAAATAAATGGGAAAAAAATGGTTTTTTATGGGAAATAAGTGGGAAAAAAGGATTTAAAAAACGGATTTTATGGGAAATAAATGGGAAAAAAATGGATTTTTATGGGAAATAAATGGGAAAAAAATGGATTTTTATGGGAAATAAATGGGAAAAATAATTTTTAAAAATGGATTTTTATGGAAATAAATGGGAAAAAAATGGATTTTTATGGGAAATAAATAGGAAAAAAAATTTTAAAAATGGATTTTTATGGGAAATAAATGGCAAAAAAAAGGATTTTTATGGGAAATAAATGGAAAAAAAGGATTTTATGGAAAATAAGTAGAAAAAGGATTTAAAAAAAGATTTTATGGGAAATAAATGGGAAAAATGGATTTTTATGGGAAATAAATGGGAAAAAAATGGATTTTTATGGGAAATAAATGGGAAAAATAATTTTTAAAAATGGATTTTTATGGGAAATAAATAGATAAAAGGATTTGAATGGAAAAGAAATAGAAAAGAAATGGCCAGAAGGAGGACAAAAGGGATTTCTGGGATGACTGACCGTCGGGGTTTTGGGAATCAGCGTCCTTGGGGATGGAGTAGAGATCGTAGGTGCTGTTCTCCAGATTGCTGGCTCTCTGCAAAACATGGGGAAAATGGGAATTTGGGGTTTTACCAAAAAATTGGGGAATTTCTGGGTTTAGCACCAAAAAATTGAGGAGTTTTGGGGAGTTTTGCCCAAAAAAAATGAGATATTTGGGAGGTTTTGACCAAAAAAAAGAGGATTTTTGGGGATTTTTATTGTCAAGAAATGAGGAATTTCGGGGTTTTTGAAGAAAAAAAAAAAAAGAGGAATTTGGGTGTTTTTTCCTGAAAAAAATTAGGAATTTTGGGGGTTTTCCCTCAAAAAATATGAGGAGTTTGAGGGTTTTTTCCCTAAAATGAAGATTTTTGAGGGTTTTTTCCCCCAAAACCAAAGAATTTTGGGGATTTTTTTCCAAAAATGAGGATTTTTGAGGGGTTTTTTTCCCTGAAAATCAGGAATTTCAGTATTTTTCTCCCAAAGGGAATGATGAATTTCAGGGATTTTTTTCCCCCAAAAATGAGGATTTTTGAGGTTTTTCCCCCAAAAATGAAGAATTTCAGGGATTTTTCCCCCAAAAATGAGGAATTTAGGTGGTTTTCCTGCAAAAATCAGGAATTCCAGTATTTTTCACCCAAAAATGAAGAATTTTGAGGATTTTTTTCCCCAAAAAATGATGAATTTTGGGGATTTTTTTCCCCATAAATGAGGAATTTTGAGGTTTTTTCTCCCGAAAATGATGAATTTTGAGGTTTTTTCCCCATAAATCAGGAATTTTGGGGTTTTCCCCCAAAGAAGCTGAATTTTGGGTTTTTTCCCCAAAATCCCAGGGATAACTCACAGTGCAGAGCAGCACGGCGTTCTCAGCAGGATTGTAACTCATGTTGAACACTGGGAACTTGGAGCCACTGGAAAAGAGGGAAAAACGGGAAAATGTGGGAAAAATGGGAAAAATGTGGGGGAAAAAGGGGGAAAAAGGGAACATGGGGAAAAAAAGGGGAAAAAAGGGGGAAAAAAGGGGAAAAAAGGGGAAAAAAAGGGAAAAAAAGGGGGAAAAAAGGGGAAAAAAGGGGGAAAAAAGGGGGAAAAAGGGGGAAAAAGGGAGAGGAGGAGGAATTGGGGTGGAAATGGGGAAAAATGGGGAAAAAATGGGGAATTTATTTTAAAAAATGAGGATTTTCTGATGGGATAAGTTTGGGATAAATTTGGGCTAATTTTGGGATAATTTTAAGATAATTTTGGGATAACTGGGATAAATTTGGGATAATTTAAAGATAATTTTTAGATGATTTTGAGACAATCTTGGGATAAATTTTGCAATAACTTTGGGATAATTTTGGGATAAGATTTGAGATAGTTTTGTGACAATTTTGGGGTAATTTGGGGATAACTTTGGGACAATTTTCGGATAACTTTGGGATAATTTTGGGACAATTTTGGGACAAATTTTGCAATAACTTTGAGATAAACTTGGGATAATTTTGGGATAAAATTTGGGATAACTTTGGGACAATTTTGGGGTAACTTTGGGCTAACTTTGTGATGATAATTTTGCAATAATTTTGTGATAATTTTGCGATAATTTTGGGATAACTTTGGGACAATTTTGGGGTAACTTTGGGCTAAATTTTGGGATAATTTTGGGATAAATATGGGACAATTTTGGGACAAATTATGGGACAACTTTGGGATAAATTATGGGATAAAATTTGGGATTAATTTTGGCCTAATTTTGGGATAAAATTTGTGAAAATTTTGGGGTAATTTTGGGCTAATTTTGAGATAAATTTGGGATAATCTTTGGGATAAAATTTGGGATAATTTCGGGACAATTTTGGGATAATCTTTGTGATAACTTTGGGCTAAATTTGGGATAATTTTGGGACAACTTTGTGGCAATTTTGGGACAACTTTGGGACAAATTTTGGTCTAAATTTGGGATAATTTCAGGGTAATTTGGTCTAAATTTGCGATAACTTTGGGACACATTTTGCAATAATTTTGGGACAATTTTGGGACAATTTTGGGACAATTTTGGGACAAAGTGCAGTCTAAATTTGGGCTAATTTTGGGCTAAATTTGGGCTAACTTTGTGATAACTTTGTGATAATTTTTGGGATAACTTTGGCATAACTTTGGGATTAATTTTGCAATAATTTCAGAATAACTTTGGGCTAAATTTGGGATAAATTTTGGCTAAATTTTGGGGTAAATTTTGGAATAACTTTGGGCTGAATTTTGGGATAACTTTGGGATAACTTTGTGATAATTTTGGGGTAAATTTTGGCATAACTTTAGGATCAATTTGGGGTAAATTTGGGCATAACTTTGGGATCAATTTGGGGTAAATTTGGGCATAACTTTAGGATCAATTTGGGGTAAATTTGGGCATAACTTTAGGATCAATTTGGGGTAAATTTGGGCATAACTTTAGGATCAATTTGGGGTAAATTTGGGCATAACTTTAGGATCAATTTGGGGTAAATTTGGGCATAACTTTAGGATCAATTTGGGGTAAATTTTGCTGTAACTTTGCAATAATTTTGGGATACTTCTGGGCTAATTTGGGGTAAATTTTGGGGTAAATTTGGGATATTTTGGCATTGCCAACCTGCGGAGCTGCATGACAGCGACGTCCTTGGAGGAGGAGAAGTCGAGCTGCCGCAGGAATCGATCTTTGACGTAGAAGAGCAGATTGCCGTGGACAGCGTGGGCTGGGCGCTCCCTTTCTAATTTAAACACCAGCATGCCTCCGTCGTGGCCTGGGAATGGGGAGAAACCAGGGAATTTGGGTCAGAATGGGCAGAAAATGGGAAAAAAATGGGGATTTTGGGGAAAAAAAGTGATTTCGTACAGGAGAAACACATGAAAACCAGGGATTTGGGGTGGGAATTTGGATATAGAGTGGGCTGGGTGTTCCCTCTCTAGTTTAAACACCAGCATTCCTCCATCGTGGCCTGGAAATGGGAAATTTGGGTTAAAAATGGGAATTTTGGGGGAAAAAATGGGAAAAAAGTGATTTTGTACAGGAGAAACAAAGGGAAAAGAGAGAATTTGGGGTGGGAATTCAGGGACAGCGTGGGCTGGGCGTTCTCTCTCTAGTTTAAACACCAGCATTCCTCCATTGTGGCCTGGAAATGGGAAATTTGGGTTAAAAAATGGGAATTTTGGGGAAAAAAATGGGATTGAGAGAAAAATGGGAATTCTGGGGCAAGTAAAAAGGGAAATTTTGGGGTGAAAATGGGGAAAACAGCCATGGGCAGAGTGGGCTGGGTGCTCCCTCTCAGCTTGAACCCCAGCATGCGTCATGGGTGGAAAAATGGGAATTCTGGGGAAAAATGGGAATTCTGGGGAAAAAGATGGGAATTTTGGGGAAACCAATGGGAATTTTGGGCAAAAAAATGGGAATTCTGTAAGTTAAGTGGGGAATTTTGGGGTGGAATGGGGTAATCAGCCGTGGGCAGCATGGGCTGGGCGCTTTGGAATCCCAGTGGAAATTTTGGGAATCCCAGCTGAAATTTGGGATATCCCAGTGGGAATTTCAGATAGCCCATATAAAATTTGGGATATCCCAGCTGGAATTTGGGATATCCCAGTGGGAATTTTGGGTTATCCCAGCAGGAATTTGGGATATCCCAGCGGGAATTTTGGGATATCCCAGCAGGAATTTGGGATATCCCAGCAGGAATTTGGGATATCCCAGCGGGAATTTGGGATATCCCAGCGGGAATTTGGGTTATCCCAGCGGGAATTTGGGATATCCCAGCAGGATTTTGGGATATCCCAGTGGGAATTTGGGTTATCCCAGCGGGAATTTGGGTTATCCCAGCGGGAATTTGGGTTATCCCAGCGGGAATTTGGGATATCCCAGCGGGAATTTGGGTTATCCCAGCGGGAATTTTGGGTATCCCAGCGGGAATTTGGGATATCCCAGCGGGAATTTGGGATATCCCAGTGGGAATTTGGGATATCCCAGTAGGAATTTGGGATATCCCAGTGGGAATTTGGGATATCCCAGTGGGAATTTGGGATATCCCAGTGGGAATTTTGGTTATCCCAGTAGGAATTTTGGGATATCCCAGTGGGAATTTTGGTTATCCCAGCGGGATTTTGGGGTATCCCAGCGGGATTTTGGGATATCCCAGTGGGAATTTTGGGTATCCCATCAGGAATTTGGGATATCCCAGGGGAATTTTGGGAATTCCCAGGTGAGGAGTTACCTGCAGCGAAGAGGTTGAGGTTGGGGTGAGCTGCCAGAACCCAAAACCTGTCGTGATCTCTGCGGAACGTCTGAACCCCAGTGCTGGAAAAGGAGAAGGGAATTCCGGGGATTTGGGAATTCTGGGGGAATTTGGGAATTCCACGGGGATTTCTGGAGGATTTTGGGAATGGGGTTTGGGGATTTGGAGTGGGAATTGTGGGATTTTGGGAATTTCAGGGCTGTGATTTTGGAAAATTTTGGGCTGAGATTTGGGGAATCTTTGGGAATTTTGGGCTGTGATTTTTGGGAATTTTCAGGGCCACAATTTTTGGGAATTTCGGGGCTGCGATTTTGGGGATTTTTGTGAATTTTAGAGCTGGGAATTGTAGGATTTTCAGGGCTGAGATTTGGGACACTTTTGGGAATTTCAGGATTACAATTTTTGGGAATTTCAGGGCTGAGATTTGGGGTATTTTGGGCTGAAATTTTTGGGAATTTCACATTGAGATTTTAGGGAATTTTTGGGTTCACTGACCATTTGGACATGTCCCAGACCTGAATGTTTTTGTCCTTGGAATTCAGGGGTTTTTGGGAATTCTTGGGCTGAGATTTGGGAGATTTTTGGGAATTTCAGGGCTGCAATTCAGGGAATTTTGGGCTGTAGTTTTGGGAATTTCAGGGACTTTTTGGGCCACGATTTTTGGGGGAATTTTGGGCCGCGATTTTTGGGAATTTAAGTGCTGAGATTTTGGGATTCTTTGGGATTTTTTGGGTTCACTGACCGTTTGGACATGTCCCTGACCCTGATGCTCTTGTCCTCAGAGTTGCTCAGGATTTTTGGGAATTTCAGGGCTGAGATTTTGGGTGATTTTTGGAAATTTCAGGGCTGTGATTTTAGGGATTTTTGGGAATTCTTGGGCTGAGATTTGAGGTATTTTTGGGAATTTCAGGATTACAATTTTTGGGAATTTCAGGGCTGAGATTTGGGTGATTTTGGGAAATTTTCAGGCCGCAATTCAGGGATTTTTTGGGAATTTGGGGGAATTTTTGGGCCGTGATTTTTGGGGGGAATTTTGGGCTGGAATTTTCGGGAATTTTGGACTCACTGACCGTTTGGACATGTCCCTGACCCTGATGCTCTTGTCCTCAGAGTTGCTGAGGATTTTTGGGAATTTCTGGGCTGCGATTTACAGAACTTTTGGGAATTTTGGGCTGCAATTTTTGGGAATTTTTGGGAATTTCAGGGCTGAGATTTTGGGGACTTTTGGGAATTTAAGTGCTAAAATTTTTGGGAATTTCAGGGCTGTGATTCAGGGAACTTTTGGGAATTTCACAGCTATAATTTTGGGGGGAATTTTGGGCTGAAATTTTCGGGGATTTTGGGTTCACTGACCGTTTGGACATGTCCCAGACCCTGATGCTCTTGTCCTCAGAGTTGCTCAAGATTTTTGGGGATTTCAGGGCTGAGATTTTGGGAATTTAGGGGAATTTTTGGGAGAATTTTCAGCCACGATTTTTGGGAATTTCAGGACTACAATTTAGAGAACTTTTGGGACTTCTGTGTTGCGATTTTTGGGAATTTTGGGGAATTTCAGGGCTGCGATTTTTGGGAATTTCTGGGCTGAGATTTTAGGGATTTTTAGGAATCGGAATCTCATGGCTGTAATTTTGGGAACTTGGTGGAATTTTTGGGGGAATTTTGGGCTGCGATTCAGGGGGTTTTTGGGAACTTTGGGCTGAAATTTTGGGGATTTTTTGGGGGAATTTTCAGGCCAGGATTTCTGGGAATTTCAGGGCTGGGAATTGTGGGTTTTGTGGGATCACTGACCGTTTGGACATGTCCCAGACCCTGATGCTCTTGTCCTCAGAGTTGCTGAGGATGAGCTCCTGGCGCGGGTGGAACACTGCGCACGACACGTTGTTGTAATGACCTCGGCAGGTGTCAACCTCCCACGCCTTGGACTCTGCAGAGAGGGGAAAATGGGAATGAGGGGGGAATGAGGGGGAAAATGGGGGAAATGGGGGGAGAAAACGCGGGGGAAAATGGGGAAGGATGGGGGAGAAATGGGGGAGAAATAATGGGGGGAAATGGGGGAGAAATAATGGGGAAGGAAATAATGGGGGAGAAATAATGGGGGAGAAATAATGGGGGAGAAATAATGGGGGAGAAATAATGGGGGAGAAATAATGGGGGAGAAATAATGGGGGAGAAATAATGGGGGAGAAATAAATGGGGGAAAAATAAATGGGGAAGGAAAGGGGAAAAATAAATGGGGAAGAAATAAATGGGGAAGAAATAAATGGGGAAGAAATAAATAACGGGGAAGGAATAAATAACGGGGAAGGAAAGGGGAAAATGGAGGAAAAAATGGGGAAGAATGGCAGAAAAATGGGGCAAAAATAAATGGGGAAGGAAATGGGGAAGGAAATGGGGAAGGAAATGGGGAAGGAAATGGGGAAGGAAATGGGGGAAGAAACCCAGAAAAATGGGGAAAAAAGACAGGGAAACACTCAGGGAAATGACAGAAAGGGGGGAAAAAATGGGGAAAAAATTCAGGGAAATGGAGAAGGAAATGGGGGAAAAATAAATAATGATGGGGAAAAATAATGAGTGAAAAAACCACCATGGAATAGCAGAACTCAAATCCCACCCCATTTTCCCCAGTTTTTCCCCCAGTTTTTCCCCATTTTCCCCCAGTTTTTCCCCATTCCCAGTTTTTTCCCCAAATCCCACCCCATTTTCCCCAGTTTTTCCCCATTTTCCCCAGTTTCCCCCATTTTCCCATTTTCCCCCCAGTGCTCACCGTTCATCCTCCAGATCTTCACCTGCCTGTCGTCAGCTCCCGACACGATCAGCGGCATGGAGGGGTGGAAAGCTGCCCAGTTCACCCCTCGGTCATGGCCCTGGCAAACGAGGGGTTAACGGGGTTAATCGGGACTTCTGGAATGTTCTGGGAGAAAAACATCATCGTTCCCTAATTTTCCTGGGGTTTTTCCCATTTATTCCCAAATTTCTCCTCAATTTTCTCATTTTTAACCCCAATTTCTGCTTCATTTTCCCAGTAAAATCCCAGATTTCTGCTCTGTTTTCCAATTTAAATCCCAAATTTCTCACTTAAATCCAAGATTTCTGCTCCATTTTCCCATTTTTAACCCAAATTTCTCCTCAAATTCCCCATTTCTAACCCAAATTTCTCAATTTTCCCATTTGAATCCTGAATTTCTTTTCTAATTTCCCATTTTTAAGCCCAGATTTCTGCTCTAATTTCCCATTTTTAACCCAAATTTCTCCTCCATTTTCCCAGTTCACCCCTCGGTCATGGCCCTGGCAAACGAGGGGTTAATGGGGTTACTCGGGACTTCTGGAATGTTCTGGGAGAAAAACATCATCGTTCCCTAGCTTTTCCCAGGGTTTTTTCCCATTTATTCCCAAATTTCATCTGCAATTTTCTCATTTAAATCCCAAATTTCTGCTCCCATTTCCCACTTAAATCCCAAATTTCATCTCCATTTTCCCATCTAAATCCCAAATTTCTCACTTAAATCCCAAATTTCTGCTCTAATTTCCCATTTTCAACTCCAATTTCTCCTCAAATTTCCCATTTTTAGCCCAAATTTCTACTCTAATTTCCCATTTTTAATCCCAAATCTCTGCTCCATTTTCCCAGTTCACCCCCGGTCATGGCCCTGGCAAACGAGGGGTTAATGGGGTTAATTGGGAGTTCTGGAATGTTCTGGGAGAAAAACATCACCGTTCCCGAATTTTTCTGGGATATTTCCCTGTTTATTTCTGGTTTTTAGCTCAATTTTCCCATTTTTAACCCAAATTTCACCTCAATTTTTCTCATTTAAATCCCAAATTTCTGCTCCATTTTCCCATTTCTAACCCAAATTTCACCTCAACTTTTCCCATTTAACCCAAATTTCTCCCCCATTTTCCCACTTCAATCCCAGATTTCTCCTCAATTTTCCCATTTTTAACCCAAATTTCTCCTCCATTTTCCCAGTTCACCCCTCGGTCACGGCCCTGGCAAACGAGGGGTTAATGGGGTTAATTGGGACTTCTGGAATGTTCTGGGAGAGAAACATCATCATTCCCTAATTTTTCTGGGATATTTTACTGTTTATTTCTGGTTTTTAGCTCAATTTTCCCATTAAAATCCCAAATTTCTGCTTGAATTTCCCACTTAAATCCCAGATTTCTCCTCAATTTTCTCATTCAAGTCCCAAATTTCCCACTTAAATCCCAGATTTCTGCTCTAATTTCCCACTTTTAACACAAATTTCTGCTCCATTTTCCCATTTAAATCCCAGATTTCTGTTTGAATTTCCCACTTCAACCCAAGGTTTCTGCTTTATTCTCCCACTTAAATCCCAAGATTTCACCTCCATTTTCCCATCTAAATCCTAAATTTCTCACTTAAATCCCAAATTTCCCCTCAGTTTTCCCATTTATTCCCAGATTTCTACTCTAATTTCCCACTTTTAACCCAAATTTCTGCTCTAATTTCCCATTTTTAACCCAAATTTCTGCTCCATTTTCCCAGTTCACCCCCCTGGTGTGGCCCTGGGGAGAAATGCAGGAAAATTGGGAAAAAGGAGGGAAAAATGGCAACCATCCCCATGGATTTCCCCAATCCCCAAAATTCCCAAAATTCCAGGATTTTTCCTGAATTTTCCCAAAATTTTTCCCTAATTTTCCCGAATTCTCCCCAGATTTTCCCCATATTTTCTCCTGAATTTTCCCAATTTTCCCCAATTTTCCTCAATTTTCTCTCAAATTTTCCCCGAATTTTCCCCAAATTTTTTCCCAAATTTCTCCCAGATTTTTCCCAAATTTCCCCTGAATTTTCCCCGGAATTTTCCCTGAATCTTTCCCAAACTTCTCCCAAATTTTCCCCAAACTTTCCCCAGATTTTCCCCTCATTTTCCCCGAATATCCCCCCAAATTTTTCTCACATTTTCCCCAGATTTTTCCCAATTTTTTCCCACTTTTTTCCCGTATTTCCCCCACATTTTCCCATATTTTCCCAAAAATTTCCCCCAAATTTCCCCCAGTTTTCCCCAAATTCTCCCGATATTTTCCTCATATTTTCCCCCGAATTTTTCCCACATTTTCCCCGTATTTTCCCCAATTTTCCCCCTAATTTTCCCCTAATTCTCCCCAGATTTTCCCCTAATTTTCCCCCATATTTTCCCCAATTTTTTCCCTGAATTTTCCCAATTTTCACCAAATTTTTCCCATATTTTCCCCACATTTTTCCCCAAATTCTCCCCATATTTTTCCCAAATTTTTCTCAATTTTCCCCCACATTTTCCCCACATTTTCCCCCCATTTTCCCCACATTTTCCCCCCCAATTTTCCCTTTTCTCTCACCTCCAGCACGTGTTTCACCACGGCATCAGTGGTTCCAAAGAGATCAACCCCAGTGATCCCTCTGACCTCGGAGTCCACGGCGCCCGGAGACAGGTTCTTCTTCCTCAGCCCTGGGAAGGGGAATTCATGGGGTTATCCCAATTTTTTCCCATTTCCCCAGGATTTTCCCCACTTTTTCAGGGATTTCTCACCGGATATATCCCAAACTCTGACGGTCTGCTCCAGGCTCCAACCCCATCCCCATTTTTCTGTGATTTTTCTGTGATTTTTCTGTGATTTTTCTGCCATTTTTCCATCTTTTTTCTGTCATTTTCTCTGTCATTTTTTTCTGTCCTTTTTTCTGCCATTTTTCACCAGATATGTCCCAGTTCCCACCCCACCCCACCCCATTTTCCCCCCCATTTTTCCCCATTTTCCCCAGGATTTTTCCCAGTTTCTCACCAGAAATATCCCAAACTCTGACAGTCTGATCCAGGCTGGCTGACACCACCAGATCCTCGCTGGGGTGGAACTGAGCACACATCACATAGTGGTTGTGACCTGTCAGCACACTGGGGAGAGAAAATTCCAGAAAAATCCATGAAAATCTGGGATTTGGGATCAATCCCATCCCAAACTGAGCACACATCACATAGTGGTTGTGACCTGTCAGCACACTGGGGAGAGAAAATTCCAGAAAAATCCATGAAAATCTGGGATTTGGGATCGATCTGAGCCCAAACTGAGCAACATCACATAGTGGTTGTGACCTGTCAGCACACTGAGGGGGAAAAATTCCAGAAAAATCCATGAAAATCTGGGATTTGGGATTGATTCTGACCCAAAAAGAACCAATATTTGGGATTTTTCCCCACATTTG
This sequence comes from Entomyzon cyanotis, assembly GCA_024500445.1. NCBI lineage: Eukaryota > Metazoa > Chordata > Aves > Passeriformes > Meliphagidae > Entomyzon > Entomyzon cyanotis. The sequence continues at coordinate 978,380 of JAKEPQ010001001.1, forward strand.
GGATCAATTCCATCCCAAACTGAGCACACATCACATAGTGGGTGTGACCTGGCAGCACACTGAGGGGGAAAATGGGAGAAATTCCATGAAAATCTGGGATTTGGGATTGATCTGAGCCCAAACTGAGCAACATCACATAGTGGTTGTGACCTGTCAGCACACTGCAGGAAAAATTCCATGATAATCCATGAAAATCTGGGAATTGGGATTGATTCTGACCCAAAAGAACCAGGATTTGGGATTTTTCCCATATTTGGGATCAATCCCATCCCAAACTGAGCAACATCACATAGTGGGTGTGACCTGGCAGCACACTGCAGGAAAAATTCCAGAAAAATCCATGAAAATCTGGGATTTGGGATCGATCTGAGCCCAAACAGAGCCAGGATTTGGGATTTTCCCCCAATATTTGGGATCAATTCCATCCCAAACTGACCAATATCACACAGTGGGTGTGACCTGGCAGCACACTGGGGGGGAAAATTCCATAAAAATCCATGAAAATCTGTGAAAATCCATAAAAATCTGGGATTTGGGATCAATCCCATCCCAAACTGAGCACACATCACACAGTGGTTGTGACCTGTCAGCACACTGGGGAGAAATTCATAAAAATCCATGAAATTCATGAAAATCTGTGAAAATCTGGGATTTGGGATTGATTCTGACCCAAAAGAACCAATATTTGGATTTTCCCATATTTGGGATCAATTCCATCCCAAACTGAGCAACATCACACAGTGGGTGTGACCTGGCAGCACACTGAGTGGGAAAATTCCAGAAAAATCCATGAAAATCTGGGATTTGGGATTGATCTGAGCCCAAACAGAACCGGGATTTGGGATTTTTCCCCAATATTTGGGATTTTTCCCCACATTTGGGATCAATTCCATCCCAAACTGAGCACATCATGTAATGATTGTGACCTGTCAGCACACTGAGGAGAAATTGGGACAAAATTCCATGAAAATCTGGGATTTGGGATTGATCCATTGGCCCCGAAAGCAGCTGGGATTTGGGATCAATTGTGTCCCAAAAAGAGCCAAGATTTGGGATCAATCCCAGCCCAGAAAGATCCAGGATTTGGGACATTTTTCCCACAATTTGGGACATTTTTCCCACAATTTGGGACACTTTTCCCACAATTTGGGACACTTTTCCCACAATTTGGGACATTTTTCCCACAATTTGGGACATTTTTCCCCCAAAATTCGGGACGTTTTTCCCCCACAATTTGGGACTTTTTCCCCCAAAATTCAGGACATTTTTCCCACAATTTGGGACGTTTTTCCCCCAAAATTCAGGACATTTTTCCCTCACAATTCAGGACATTTTTCCCCCAAAATTCAGGACATTTTTCCCCCAAAATTCGGGACATTTTTCCCCCAAAATTCAGGACATTTTTTCCCCACAATTCAGGACATTTTTCCCCCAAAATTCAGGACATTTTTCCCTCACAATTCAGGACATTTTTCCCCCAAAATTCAGGACATTTTTCCCCCAAAATTCAGGACATTTTTCCCCCAAAATTCAGGACATTTTTCCCCCAAAATTCAGGACGTTTTTCCCCCAAAATTCAGGACATTTTTCCCCACAATTCGGGACATTTTTCCCCCAAAATTCAGGACATTTTTCCCCACAATTCGGGACATTTTTCCCCCAAAATTCAGGACATTTTTCCCCCAAAATTCAGGACATTTTTCCCCCAAAATTCAGGACATTTTTCCCCACAATTCGGGACGTTTTTCCCCCAAAATTCAGGACATTTTTCCCCACAATTCGGGACATTTTTTCCCATTTTTTCCCATTTTTTCCCCAAAATTCAGGACTCTTTTTCCCCAAAATTCAGGACATTCCCCAGGAATTCTCACCACACACAAGTCCTGGATTGCCAGTTCCACACTCGGATGGTTTGATCATCAGAAGCACTCAGGATCCACGGATACTCCTGGGAAAAAAATCAAATCAAATCAAACAAAACACCCAAAGGATTATTCAGGAATTCCCTGGAATTGATCGATTCCCATTGGAAATTCCCAGGAATTGGTTGATTCCCATTGCAAATTCCCATTGGAGATTCCCAGGATTTAATTCCTATTAGAGATTCCCAGGAATTCATTAATTCCCATTAAAGATTCCCAACAGTTGATTAATTCCCACTGGAAATTCCAGGATTTGATTCCCATTGAAGATTTGGAAGATTTGATTAATTTCTATTGAGATTCCAGAATTGATTAATTCCCACTGGAAATTCCCAGAAAAGCACAATCCCCCTCCCCAAAAAAAATCAAAAAAATCAAAATTCCCCCCAAAAACCCCAGAATTCCCAAAAAAAAAGGAGATCCCATGAAGATATTCTCAGAGGAAATTCCCCCTGGAGATTTCCAGAAAAGCAGAATCCCCAAAATAACAGAATTCCCAAAAAACATTCCCAGAAAAGCAAATCCCAGAAAATCTGAAATTCCCAAAAAACCCAGAATGCCCAAAAAAGCAGAATTCCCAAAAAAAGGAGATTCCCCGAAAATATTTCCTCTGGAGATTCCCAAAAAAGCAAAATTCCCAGGAGAGCAGAATTCCCAAAAAACCCAAGAATTCCCAGAAAACATTCCCAAATTCCCAAAATTCCTGATTTTACTCACATGGTGGAAGAAAAATCCTCAAAAAACCCAGAATTCCCAAAATAACAGAATTCCCAAAATAACCAGAATTCCCAAAAATCCCAGAAAACATTCCCAAAATTCCCCCAAATTCCCAATTTTCCTCACGTGGTGGAAGAAGGTGGTTCTGATGTAATCCAGGTGTCCCAGCAGGGTGAAGAGGCAGCGGCGCAGCTTGTAATTCCACACCTGGAAATTCGGGAATTCCGGGAAATTTGGGAATTCCGGGAAGGGAAACAGAGCAGATCAACATTCCCAACTTTTTCTGGGAATTTTCCTGTTTGTTCCCAATTTTCACATCCATTTTTCCATTTAAATCCCAAATTTCTCCTCCATTTTCCCATTTTTAAGCCAAATTTCTTCTCCATTTTCCTATTTAATTCCCAAATTTTTCCTCAATTTTCCTTTTTAATTCCCAAATTTCCTCTCCATTTTCCCATTTAAATCCTGAATTTCTCAATTTTCCTATTCATTCCAAGATTTTTCCTCAATTTTCCCATTTCAATCCCAAATTTCACCTCAATTTTCCCATTTAATTCCTGAATTTCTCCTAAATTTTCCCATTTTTAAGCCAAATTTCTCCTCAGTTTTCCCATTTATTCCCAAATTTCTGCTCCATTTTTCCACTTATTCCCAGATTTCTTCTCCGTTTTCCAATTTTTAAGCCAAATTTCTCCTCAGTTTTCTCATTTCCAAATTTCTGCTCCATTTTCCCATTTTTTCCCAAATTTCTTCTCCATTTTCCGGTTTAATTCCCAAATTTCTTCTCCATTTTCCCACTTAAATCCCAAATTCTTCTTCATTCTCCCATTTAAATCCAAGATTTCTCCTCAATTTTCCCATTTTTCCCAAATTTCTCCTCCATTTTCCCACTTAAATCACAAATTTCTCTTCATTTTTTTCCATTTTAACCCGAATTTCTCCTCAATTTTTCCCATTTAATTCCCACATTTCTTCTCCCTTTCCCCATTTATTCCCAAATTTCTGCTCCATTTTTCCACTTATTCCCAGATTTCTTCTCGGTTTTCCAATTTTTAAGCCAAATTTCTCCTCAGTTTTCTCATTTCCAAATTTCTGCTCCATTTTCCAGTTTAATTCCCAAATTTCTTCTCCATTTTCCAATTTAATTCCCAAATTTCTTCTCCATTTTCCCACTTAAATCCCAAATTCTGCTTCATTCTCCCATTTAAATCCAAGATTTCTCCTCAATTTTCCCATTTTTTCCCCAAATTTCTCCTCCATTTTTCCACTTAAATCACAAATTTCTTTTCAGTTTTTTCCATTTTAACCCAAATTTCTCCTCAATTTTTCCCATTTAATTCCCACATTTCTTCTCCCTTTCCCCATTTATTCCCAAATTTCTGCTCCATTTTCCCATTTATTCCCAGATTTTTCTTTAATTTTCCCAAATTTCACTTCAATTCAAATCCCAAATTTCTGAACGTTTTCTCATTTAAATCCCAAATTTCTCCTCAATTTTCCCATTTATTCCCATTTTTTTGGGGAATTTAGGAATTTCTCACCTTGATTTTGTAATCATCTCCTCCGGATACAAACAGAGGTTGTTGTTTGTGGAAATCAATGCCTCTGACAGGACCTGGGAAATGGGAAAAATGGGAAAAATGGATAAAATTACCAAAAAAATGGGATGGAATTCCCAAAAAATGGGAGAAATGGGATTTTGGGGGAAATTCCCACTATTTCTGGGGATAAAAGTGGATTTTTTTCCTCATTTTTGTTGTTGTTGATCCATAGAAAGCTTCAAACTGCTTCAAAAATCCCATTTTTTTCTTGAAAATTCCTGGTTTTTCTCGGGAAATTCCCATTTTTCTCCCATTTTTCGCCCAGTTTTCCCATTGTTTCCCATTTTTTCCAGGCTGACCATCATGTTTGAATACTTTGCCACGAAAAAAATCCTCACAAATCCTTAAAAATCCTTCACATAATCCTTAAAAATCCCCATTCCCACTATCTCAGAGTTCCCAAGTCCTCTCCCACCCCCAGAATTCCCATTTTTCCCAGTAAATTCCTGGGTTTTGCTGAAAATTCCCATTTTCATCCCAAGAAATTCCCCATTTTTCTGAAGAAATTCCCATTTTTTCCCCATTTTCCCCAAGAAATGCCCATTTTTTCCAGGCTGGCCATCAAGTTTGAATGATTTACCATTAAAAAAATCCTTAAAAATCCAGTATCTTAGACATTCCCATTATCCCAGTGCTCCCCAATTCCTCTCCCACCCCCAGAATTCCCATTTTTCCCATGAAATTCCCATTTTTCCCCATTTTCCCCCAAGAAATGCCGTTTTTCAGGCTGCCATCAAGTTTGAATGATTTACCATTAAAAAAAATCCTTAAAAATCCTCAATAATCCCCATTCCCACCATCCCACACCTCCCCTCTTCCTCTCCCACCCCCCAGAATTCCCATTTTCTTCCCGTTTTTTCCCATTTTCTCCCAAGAAATTCCCTTTTTTTCCTATTTTTTCCCCTTTTTCCCTGACCTGGCCACCATTCTCAAATCCTTTAGGATAGAAAAAAATCCTAAAAAATCCTTAAAAATCCTCAAAAATCACCATTCCCACCATCCCACACCTCTCCACTTCCTCTCCCACCCCCCAGAATTCCCATTTTTTCCACAAAATTCCCATTTTTTCCCATTTTTCACAGGCTGACCATCATCCTCAAGTCCTTTAGGATACAAAAAAATCCTAAAAAAACATTAAAAATCCTCAATAACTGCCATTCCCATTACCTCAGAGTTCCCAATTCCTCTCCCACCCCCCAGAATTCCCTTTTTCCCCTCTTTTTTCCCCCAAAATTCCTGACTTTTCCTGGAAATTCCCTTTTTTTTCCTGCTTTTTCCTGGGAAAAAATCCTTAAAAATCTTTAATAATCCTTAAAAATCACCATTCCTACCATCCCACACCTCCCCAGCTCCTCTCCCACCCCCCAGAATTCCCATTTTTTCCCTTTTTTCCACAGAAAATTCCCCTTTTTCCCTAGTTTCTCCCCCCCCCCCCCCCTTTTTTTCCCATTTTCCCAGGCTGACCATCATGTTCATTCCTCTCCCACCCCCAGAATTCCCATTTTTCCCCGTTTTTCCCCATTTTCCCAATTTTTCCCCACGTTCTGACCGTCATGCTCATCAAACTTGTCGATCAGTGTGCACATGCGATAGTCCCACAGCTGGATCACCCCGTTGTGCAGGCTGGTCAGGATCCAGGGCCGCTTGGGGTGGAAACTCAGCCCTGGAAATGAAACAAAAATGTAAAAAAACGGGGAAAAATTGTTGGGAAAATGGGGGGGGAAATGGGGAAAAAATTGAGGGGGAAATGGGGAATAAATGGGGGAAAAATGAGGATAGAATGGGGGAGAAATGGGGAGAGAATTGAGAGAAATTTGAGAAAAAAAGAAATCAGAGAGAAATCAGAGAGAAATCAGAGAGAAATCAGAGAGAAATCAGAGAGAAAATGAGGAAAAAGTGGAGAGGAAAAGTGCAAACTGGTGAGGATCCAGGGCCGCTTGGGGTGGAAACTCAGCCCTGGAAAAATGGGAAAAAACATGGAAAAATTGAGGGGAAATGGTGGGGAAAATGGGGGAAAAATTGAGGGGAAAATGGGGAATAAATACGGAATAAATGGGGAATAAATAGGGAAAGAATGGGGAGAAAATGGAGAGAGAATGGAGAGAAACTGGAGAGAAATTGGAGAGAAATTATTGGAGAGAAAATGAGGAAAAAGTGGAGGAAAAATGGAGAGGAAAATGGCAGAAAAAGTGCAAACTGGTGAGGATCCAGGGCAGCTTGGGGTGGAAACTCAGCCCTGGGGGGAAAAATATATGGGGAAAAATGTAAAAAAATGGGGAAAAAGTGGAGAGAAAATGGAGAGAAAATGGGGGAAAATAATGGAGAAGAATGGGGGAGAAAGTGGCAGAAGGAAACTGGGGAGGATCCAGAGCCGCTTGGGGTGGAAACTCAGCCCTGGAAAATATGGGAAATTAGGGAAATAAAGGTGAGAAAAACTTGAAAAAATGGAGGGGAAATGGGGAGAAAATAATGGGGAGAAAATGAGGAGAAAATGGGGAGAAGACAAATATAATATTTTAATCCTCTTTTTCCACAGAATTCGAGGAATTTTGATGGAAATAAATCCCATATTGCCATCCTGCTTTTGCAGGGAATTTTGCAGTGACAAATCCCACATTTTAATCCTCTTTTTCCACAGAATTCGAGGAATTCTGAGGAGAAAAATCCCACATTTTAATCCCAACTGCTTTTCCCTCAATCCCTCAGCTCCCTCTCCTGCTATTCCATGCAATTTAAGGGAATCCTGAGGGGAAAAATCCCAAATTTCCATCCTCCTTTCCCACACAACACTGAGGCGACAAAATCCACATTCCCACCCTCCTCTCCCACCCCAAAATCCCATTTTCCCCCTATTTTCCTCATTTTTCCCTCATTTCTCCCCATTTTTCCCCATTCTTCCCTCATTTTTCCCCATTCTTCCCTCTCCCCAATTTTCCCCCTATTTCCCTGTTTCTCCCCATTTTCCCCTCATTTTCCGCATTATTCCCTCATTTCTCCTCATTTCCCCCTCATATTCCCCCATTTTTCCCCTTATATTTTTTCCCCTCATATTTCCCTCATTTTCCCCCCAATTTTCCCCATTTTCCCTCATTTTCCCCATTTATTCCAAATTTTCCCCCATCTACCCCCGTTATTTCCCCATCTCTCCTCATATTTCCCCCTCATTTTCCCCCCATTTTCCCCGTTATTTCCCCATTTTCCCCCATTTATTCCCCATATTCCCCCATTTCTCCCCCATTTTCCCCATTTCCCCCTCATTTTCCCTCCATTTTCCCCATTCTTCCCTCATATATTCCCTCATTTTTCCCCATTTCTCCCCCATTTCTCCCCCATTTCTCCCATTTGTCCCCCACTTTTCCCCCGTATTTCCCCCATTTTCCCCATTTATTCCCTCATATTTCCCCCATTTCTCCTCATTGTTCCCTCATATTTCCCTCATTTATTCCCCATTTTTCCCCATTTCTCCGCAGTTTCCCCCATTTCTCCCCTCCTTTTCCCTCACATTTCCCTCATTTCCCCCATTTATTCCTCATTTTCCCCATTTATTCCCCATTTTCCCCCATTTATTCCCCATTTTCCCCATTTATTCCCCATTTTCCCCATTTATTCCCCCATTTTCCCCCATTTCTCCGCAGTTTCCCCTATTTCTCCCCCCCTTTCCCCTCACATTTCCCTCATTTCCCCCATTTATTCCCCATTTATTCCCCATTTCCCCCATTTATTCCCCATTTCCCCCATTTATCCCCCATTTTCCCCATTTATCCCCCATTTTCCCCCATTTCTCCGCAGTTTCCCCCATTTCTCCCCCCCTTTCCCCTCACATTTCCCTCATTTCCCCCATTTATTCCCCATTTTCCCCACTTTCCCCTCACATTTCCCACCTTTCACTCGCGCCGATTTGGTCTCGAACTTGGTCAGCATCGCTGCGCTCTGCCCGGCCGGACCCTCCACGTCACTCCCTCACTTCCCTCTTCCTACTTCCCTCACATCACATCCGTTACGTTAAAAATAAAAAAAAAAATTAAAAAAAAACTGAAAACCAAGCAATCACATCCTGTTTTCCTGACGTCACTTCCGCCTTCTTCCCGGAAGTGCCGCGGGCAATGGCGGCGCTGAGGGAGGAAGGAGAAGCCGGGCGGAGCGGGAATGGCGGGAAGTGGCTGGGAGTGCTGCTGGTGGTTGCCATGGCAACGGGTGAGGGGGAGCGAGGGGGAGGAGAGGCCTGAGGGGCTTTGGGGGTCAAAGGGAGATTTTTGGGGTTTCCAGGGAGCCGTTTGGGGTCGGTTTGGGGTCTCAATGAGCCTTTTGGGGTCAAACTGACCTATTGGGGATCCATTCTGACCCTTTTGGGATCCATTCTGGGCCTTTTGGGGTCCTATTTGACCCTTTTGGGATCCATTCTGGGCCTTTTGGGGTCCTTTTTGACCCTTTTGGGGTCCTTTTTGATCCTTTTGGGGTCCATTCTGGGCCTTTTGGGGTCCTTTTTGGCCCTTTTGGGGTCTCTCTGGCCCTTTTGGGGTCTCTTTTCACTCCTTTAGGGTCTCCAAGGAGCCTTTTGGGGTCCCTAATGTCCCTCTTGGGGTCCCTTCTGGCCCTTTTTGGGGTCTCACTGACCCTTTTAGGGTCATCACTGACCCTTCTGGGGTCCCCAATGACCCTTTATAGGATCCATTCTGACCCTTTTAGGGTCCCTACTGACCATTTTGGGGTCCTGTCTGATCCTTTTGGGATCCTTTTTGTCCCTTTTGGGGTCTCTGTGACCCTTTTAGGGTCACCACTGGTCCTTTTGGGGTCTCTTTTGACTCCTTTAAGGTCCCTTCTGACCCTTTTGGGATTCCTTCTGACCCTTTTGGGGTCTCTTTTGATCCTTTTGGGGACCTTTTTGTCCCTTTTGGGATCCATTCTGGCCATTTTTGGGTCCATTTTGGGGTCAAACTGAGCTTTCTGGGTTCGTTTTGGGTCCATTTTAGGGTCTCACTGAGCCTTTTAGGATCCCTACTGACCCTTGTGGGGTCAAACAGAGCTTTCTGGGTTCGTTTTGGGGTCGTTTTGGGGTCTCTGTGACCCTTTTAGGGTCATCCCTGGTCCTTTTGGGGTTCTTTTTGTCCCTTTTGGGATCCCCAGTGAGCCTTTTAGGGTCCTTCTGACCCTTTTGGGATCTCACTGACCGTTTTGGGTTTCCTTCTGACCCTTTTTGGGTCCAGTTTGGGGTCAAACTGAGCTGTTTGGGGTTCGTTTTGGGGTCTCTCTGACTCTTTTAGGGTCATCGCTGGCCCTTTTGGGGTCAAACTGATCCTTTTGGGATCTCCACTGAGCCTTTTGGGGTCTTCTTAACCCTTTTGTGATTCTTTCTGGACCTTTTGGGGTTCATCCTTTTGGGGTCCTTTCTGTCCCTTTTGGGGTCTCCCTAACCCTTTTAGGGTCATCAGTGGCCCTTTTGGGGTTCCCAGTGAGCCTTTTGGGGTCTCCTGTGTTCCTTTTAGGGTTCCCTGACCCTTTTGAGGTCCCCAGTGACCCTTTCAGGGTCTCTTCTGGCCCTTTTGGAGTCCCTTTTGACTCTTTTGGGATCCCTCTGACCCTTTTAGGGTCCTTCCCGACCCTTTTGGGATCCCCAGTGAGCCTTTTAGGGTCATCCCTGGCCCCTTTGGGGTCTCTCTGACCCTGTTGGGATTCCTTCTGTCCCTTTTTGGGGTCAGTTTGGGGTCTCAATGAGCCTTTTGGGGTCAAACTGACCTACTGGGGATCCATCCTGACCCTTTTGGGGTCCCTTCTGGCCCTTTTGGGGTCTCAATGAGCCTTTTAGGGTTTCCCTGACCATGCTGGGATCCCCACTGACCCTTTTGGGGTCTCAATGAGCCTTTTGGGGTCAAACTGACCGACTGGGGATCTCTCTGACCCTTTTGGGGTGCCTTCTGGCCTTTTTGGAGTCCCTTTGGAGCCTTTTGGGATCCCCCTGACCCTTTTAGGGTCATCCCTGGCCCTCTTGGGGTCTCCCCTGAGCCTTTTGGGATCCCCAGTGAGCTTTTTGGGATTCCTTCTGGGTCCATTTTGGGGTCAAACTGACCCTTTTGGGATCCCCAATGAGCATTTTAGGGTCTCTTCTGACCCTTTTGAGATTCCTTCTGACTCTTTTAGGGTCCCCAGCGACCCTTTTGGGGTCTCCTTGACTCTTCTAGGATTCCTCCTGACCCTTTTCGGGTCCACTTTGGGCTCTCTGCGACTCTTCTGGGGTCTCTCTGACCCTTTTAGGGTCCCCACTGACCCTTTTGGGGTCTCCCTGACCATCCTGGGGTCCCCAGTGAGCTTTTTGGGGTCTTTCCTGTCCCTTTTGAGGTCTCTCTGAGCCTTTTAGGATTCCCTCGAACCCTTTCTGGGATCCCCAGTGATCCTTTTGGGTCTTCTGGACCCTTTTGGGATTCTTTCTGGCCCTTTTGGGGTCTGTTTTGGGGTCTCTCTGACCCTTTTGGGGTTCCTCTGGTCCTTTTAAGGTCGCTTTTGGGATCCCCAGTGACCTTTTTGGGGTCCCTGGGAACCAAAAAAACCGGAAAAAGTCTTATTTTCCTTCAAATTCCCAGTTTTTTGAGTCCCTGGGAACCAAAAAAATCAGAAAAAATCTTATTTTGCTTCAAATTCCCAATTTTTGGAGTTTCTGGGAACCAAAAAAATCAAAATAATATTTCTTTTGCTTTAAATTCCCAACTTTGGAGTCCCTGGGAATCAAGAAAATCAGAAAAAAAACTTATTTTCCTTCAAATTCCCAACTTTTGGAGTCCCTGGGAAAGAAAAAATCAGGAAGGAATTTCTTTCCCAGTTTTTTGAGTCCCTGGGAACCAAAAAAATCAGAAAAAATCTTATTTTCCGTCAAATTCCCAATTTTTGGAGTTCTGGGAATCAAAAAAACCAAAATAATATTTCTTTTGCTTTAAATCCCCCACTTTTGGAGTCTTGAGGGTCAAAAAAAATCAAAATAATACTTCTTTTGCTTCAAATTCCCAATTTTTGGAATCCCTGGGAACCAAAAAAAACTGGAAAAAAATCTTATTTTGCTTCAAATTCCCAATTTTTTGAGTCCCTGGGAATCAAAAAAATCAAAATAATATTTCTTTTGCTTTAAATTCCCAACTTTTGGAGCTCCTGAGAATCAAGAAAATCAGAAAAAAACTTATTTTCCTTCAAATTCCCAATTTTTGGAGTCCCTGGGAATGAAAAAAATCAGGAAGGGATTTCTTTCCCAAATTTTTGGGTCCCTGGGAATGAAAAAAATCAAAATAATATTTCTTTTGATTTAAATTCCCAATTTTTGCAGCGCCTAACCTTAAAAAAATCCAGGAAAAGGCTTTTTTTCCCTTTCATTCCCAATTTTTTGGAGTCCCTAGGAACCCAAAAAAATCAAAATAATTTTTTTTTTGCTTCAAATTCCCAATTTTTGGAATCCCTGGGAACCAAAAAAATCAGAAAAAAATCTTATTTTGCTTCAAATTCCCAAGTTTTTTAGCTCCTGAGAATCAAAAAAGTCGGGAAAAAACCTTATTTTGCTCTAAACTTGCAATTTTTGCAATCCCTGGGAACCAAAAAAAAACTGGAAAAAAATCTTATTTTGCTTTAAATTCCCAATTTTTTGAGTCCCTGGGAACCAAAAAAATCAAAATAATATTTCTTTTGCTTTAAATCCCCAACTTTTGGAGTCCCTGGGAATCAAGAAAATCAGAAAAAAAACTTATTTTCCTTCAAATTCCCAATTTTTGCAATCCTTGGGAAACAAAAAAATCTGGAAAAACCCTTCTTTTGCTTCAAATTCCCAACTTTTGGAGTCCCTGGGAATGAAAAAAATCGGGAAAAAAACTTATTTTCTTTAAATTCCCAATTTCTGGAGCTCCTGAGAATCAAAAAAAACAGGAAAAAACCTTATTTTGCTCTAAATTTGCAATTTTTGCAATCCCTGGGAATGAAAAACATTGGAAAAATACTTCTTTGGCCTTAAATTCCCAACATTTTGAGTCCCTGAGGGTCAAAAAAATCAGAAAAAAAACTTATTTTCCTTCAAATTCCCAATTTTTGGAGTCCCTAGGAACCAAAAAAAATCAAAATAATATTTCTTTTGCTTTAAATCCCCAATTTTTGGAGTCCCTGAGGGTCAAAAAAAATCAAAATAATACTTCTTTTGCTTCAAATTCCCAATTTTTGCAATCCCTGGGAACCAAAAAAAAACTGGAAAAAAAATCTTATTTTGCTTCAAATTCCCAATTTTTGGAATCCCTGGGAACAAAAAAATCAGAAAAAATCTTATTTTGCTTCAAATTCCCAAGTTTTTTAGCTCCTGAGAATCAAAAAAGTCGGGAAAAAACCTTATTTTGCTCTAAATTTGCAATTTTTGCAATCCCTGGGAACCAAAAAAACTGGAAAAAAATCTTATTTTGCTTTAAATTCCCAATTTTTGCAATCCCTGGGAACCAAAAAATCGGAAAAAACCTTATTTTGCTTCAAATTCCCAATTTTTGGAGTCCCTGGGAATCAAAAAACCAAAATAATATTTCTTTTGCTTTAAATTCCCAATTTTTGGAGTCCCTGAGGGTCAAAAAAACCAAAATAATACTTCTTTTGCTTCAAATTCCCAATTTTTGCAATCCCTGAGGCTCAAAAAAATCAGAAAAAAATCAATTTATTCCCCTTCAACTCCCAAATTTTGAATCCCCTAACCCCCCCAGCCCCAGGCCATCCCTCTCCCCTCCCCACTCCCCAATTCCCAACATCCCAAATATCCCAAATTTCCCGTTTTTCCAGGATTTTCCGTCGGGAATTCGGTGGAGAGGAAGATCTACATCGCGCTGAACCGCACGGCGCCGTGCGTCAGGCTGCTCAACGCCACCCACCAGATCGGCTGCCAGTGTGGGGATTCGGGCATTTGGGGCATTTGGGGCATTTTGGGGCATTTTGGGCATTTTGGGAATTCTGGGGGGGTGGGGAGGTTCTTGGGAATTGTGGGAATTGGGGGAGGTTGGGAATTCCTGGGGAATTTGGGGTTTTTCCCTAATTTTTCACCTCTCTGCGCTGATTTTCTATGGAATTTCGGGGGATTTTGAGGAGACAAATCCCATATTTTCCATGGAATTTTGGGAATTCTGGGGGCTGGGGAGGTTCTTGGGAATTGTGGGAATTGAGGGAGGTTTGGAATTCCTGGGGAATTTGGGGTTTTTCCTAGTTTTCTGGCTCCCTGGGCTGAATTTCTATGGAATTTTGAGGGGAAAATCCCAGATTTTAATCCTGTTTTTCCGTGGAATTTTGGGGAATTTGGGGAATTTTGGGAATTCTGGGAGGGTGGGGAAGTAGCCTGGAGGTTTTGGGATTTGTGGGAATTGTGGGAAGTTGGGAATTCCTGGGGAATTTGGGTTTTTTCCCTAATTTTTCGGTTTCCTACTCTGCTTTTCCAGGGAATTTTGGGGATTTTTAGGAATTCTGGGGAGAGTGGGGAGGTTCTTGGGATTTGTGGGAATTGAGGGATGGATTGGGATTGAAGGGAGTTTGGAATTTTGGTTTTTCTCCCAATTTTTCAGCTCCCTGTGCTGATTTTCTATGGAATTTTGAAGGGATAAATCTCAGATTTTAATCCTGTTTTTGCACAGAATTTTGGGAATTTGGAGGGATAAATCCCAGATTTCCATCCTGCTTTTCCATGGAATTTTGAGGGATAAATCCCAAATTTTCATCCCACTGCTCTTCTCAAAAATTCCTCAGCTCCTTCTCCTGCTATTCCATGGAATTTTGGGGATTTTTGGGAATTCTGGGAGGGTGGGGAGGTTCTTGGGAATTGTGGGAATTGGTGGAAGTTTGGAATTCCTGGGGAATTTGGGTTTTTTCCTAATTTTTTTCATTTCCTGCTCTGCTTTTCTATGGAATTTTGAGGGATAAATCCTATTTTTTCATTCTGTTTTTCCGTGGAATTTTGAGGGATAAATCCCAGATTTTCATCTCATTGCTCTTCCCAAAAATTCTCAGTTCCCTGTGCTGCTTTTCAGGGAATTTTGGGGCTTTTGAGGAGACAAATCCCACGTTTTCCATGGAATTCTGGGGATTTTTGGGAATTCTGGGAGGGTGGGGAATTTGTCTGGGGAATTGTGGGAATTGGGGGAGTTTGGAATTCATGGGGGATTTCGGGTTTTTTCCTAATTTTTCAGCTCCCTGTGCTGCTTTTCCATGGAATTTTGAGGGATAAATCCTATTTTTTCATTCTGATTTTCCATGGAATTTTGAGGGCAATTTCGAGGGAATAATCCAAGATTTTAATCCTATTTTTCCATGGAATTTTGAGGTGGCAAATCCCCATATTTTAATCCTATTTCTCCACAGAATTTGAGGAATTTGGAGGGGATAAATCCCGGATTTCCATCCTGCTTTTCCGTGGAATTTTGAGGGAAAAATCCCAATTTTTAATCCCCCTACTTGTCCATGGAATTTTGAGGGGAATTTCGAGGGAATAACCCCATATTTTCCAGGAATCCTGGGGATTTTTCTGCCTTATGGGAGGTTGAGGAATTTTAAGGGTAAAAACCCCATATTGGGCCAGTCCCACATCTCTTCCCTCAGTCCCTCATTTTCCAGCCTTGTTTTCCATGGAATTTCATGGAATTCTGAGTGCAATAATCCCATATTTTCATCGTATTTTTCCATGGAATTTTGAGGGGAATAATCCCAATTTTTAATCCTATTTTTCCATAGGAATTTTGAGGGATAAATCCCATATTTTAACCCTTTGTTTTCCATGGAATTTTATGGAATTTTCAGTGCAATAATCCCAATTTTTCCCAATTTTTCCCCAGCCTCCCTGAGCGGGAACACGGGTGTGATCCACGTGGTGGACAAGCTGGAGGATCTGGAATTTTATCCATGGAATTTGAGGGAATTTTGAGTGGAATAATCCCAATTTTTAATCCTATTTTTCCACGGAATTTTGAGGGAATAATCCCATATTTTAACCCTTTTTTTCCCATGAATTTTATAGAATTTTCAGTGCAATAATCCCAATTTTTTCCCCCCAATAGTCCCAATTTCTCCCCCCAATAATCCCAGTTTTTCCCCCCAATAAACCCAATTTTTTCCCCCCAATAATCCCAATTTTTCCCAATTTTCCCCCAGCCTCCCTGAGCGGGAACACGGGTGTGATCCACGTGGTGGACAAGCTGGAGGATCTGGAATTCCCTCTTTCCCAAGGACCTCACCCTCCCTACATGATCCTGCTGGATGGAAACCTCTTCTCCAGGTCAGATTTGGGGGATTGGGAACCCAAAAATTGGGGATTTGATCCCAAATCCCAAACCCTGAATTCCCGGGTTGGAGCAGTCCTGGGATTTTGGGGAGTTTTCCTGCTTAAAGTTCATTTTCCCTTTTTTTTTGTGGATTTTTCTTGCTTAAATTTGATTTTTCCCTTTTTTTTTTTTGTGGATTTTTCCTGCCTAAATTTGATTTTTTTGCCCTTTTTTTGGGATTTTTTTGGATTTTTCTTGCTTAAATTTGATTTTTCCCTTTTTTTGTGGATTTTTCTTGCTTACATTTGATTTTTCCCCTTTTTTGGGGGGATTTTTCCTGCTTAAATTTGAATTTTTTCCCCTTTTTTGGGGGGGGATTTTTTTGATTTTTCTTGCTTAAATTTGATTTTTCCCCTTTTTTGTGGATTTTTCCTGCTTAAATTTGATTTTTCCCCTTTTTTTGGGATTTTGTGGATTTTTCCTGCCTGAATTTCATTTTTTCCCCTTTTTTGGGGGAATTTCATGGATTTTTCCTGCTTAAATTTCATTTTTTCCCTTTTTTGGGGATTTTGTGGATTTTTCCTGCCTAAACTTCATTTTTGCCCTTTTTTGGGGGGATTTTTCCTGCTTAAATTTGAATTTTTTTCCCCTTTTTTTGGGATTTTTTGGATTTTTCCTGCCTAAACTTCATTTTTCCCTTTTTTTTTTTTTTTTGGGAATTTCCCACCATTTTAGGCCCTTTGAAGACAAAAATCCAGGAATTTGTGCTTCATTTCCTTAATTTCTCCCTAGGATTTCCACTCTTTCCCAGATAAATCCCAAATTCCAACCTTTATTTCCCATTTCCAGGGAGGTTTTGCTGCACCTGAGGGGAAATTCCCAGATTTCAGGCTTGGAATTCTCTCCTCTTGATTTTCCCTCATTTCAGACCTCCTCAAGACAAAAATTCAGGGATTTCTGCTAAATCTCTTTGCTTTATCCCTAGATTTCCACTTTTCCTGGATAAATCCCAAATTCCAACCTTTATTTCCCATTTCCAGGGAGGTTTTGCTGCAGCTGAGGGGAAATTCCTGAATTTCAGGCCTGCAGTTTCCTCCTCTTGATTTCCCCTCATTTCAGGCCCTTTCAAGACAAAAATCCAGGAATTTTTGCTTCATTTCCTTAATTTCTCCCTAAATTTCCACTTTTCCTGGATAAATCCCAAATTCCAACCTTTGTTTTCCCTTTTTTAAGGAGATTTTGCTGCTGCTGAAGGGAACTTGCAGGATTTCAGGCCTAGAGATTCCTCCTCCAGATTTTCCACCATTTTAGACTCTCCAAACATAAAAAATGCAGGAATTTTTGCTTCATTTCCCTGATTTCTCTGAGGATTTCAATTCTTTATGGATAAATCCCAAATCCCAACCTTTATTTCCCATTTTTAGGGAGGTTTTGCTACCCCTGAGGGGAACTTCCTGGATTTCAGGCCTGCAGTTTCCTCCTCTTGATTTTCCACCGTTTTAGCCCCTTTTAACGTAAAACTCCAGAGATTTTTTGGTTCATTTCCTTAATTCATCCCTAGATTTCCACTTTTCCCAGATAAATCCCTAATTTTACCCCTCATTTCCCATTTTTAGGGAGGTTTTGCTGCAGCTGAAGGGAACTTCCCAGATTTCAGGCCTGGAATTCTCTCCATTTTCCCTCATTTCAGGCCCTTCCAACGTAAAACTCCAGGGATTTTTTGGTTCCTTTCCATTATTTCTCCCTAAATTTCCACTTTTCCCAGATAAATCCCTAATTTCCCCCCTCATTTCCCATTTTTAGGGAGGTTTTGCTGCAGCTGAAGGGAACTTCCAGGATTTCAGGCCTGCAGTTTCCTCCTCTTGATTTTCCCTCATTTCAGGCCCTTCCAACATAAAAACCCTGGGATTTTTTTGTTCATTTCCCTCATTTCTCCCTAAATTTCCACTTTTCCCAGATAAATCCCTAATCCCAACCTTTATTCCCCATTTCCAGGGAGTTTTTGCTGCAGCTGAAGGGCAGCTCCAGGATCTCGGGCCTAGAGATTCCTCCTCTTGATTTTCCCTCATTTCAGGCCTCCTGAAGACAAAACTCCAGGAATTTCTGCTAAAATTCCTTGATTTATCTCTAAATTTCAATTCTTTGTGGATAAATCCCTAATTTTACCCCTCATTTCCCATTTCCAGGGAGGTTTTGCTGCAGCTGAAGGGCAGCTCCAGGATCTCGGGCCTAGCCGTGGCTCCAGCCAAGCCCAGCCCTCCGCAGGGATTCTCTCCAGGATTGAAATGTCCCAACGATGGATTTGGTGAGGAAAATTCTCTTTTTTTTACCTTCCAAAGCAGGAAAATGGGGGTATAGTCCAAGGAAGAGCTGAGGATTTCAGGGAAGAGGGAAATTCCCCCCTTTCCCCCTTTTTTCCCCATTTTCCCCCATTTCTTCCCTATTTTCTTTCCCCATTTTCCCCCAATTTCTCCCTAATTTTTTTCTCCAATTTTTCCTTCATTTCTTCTCCTTTTTATTCTCCATTTTCTTCCCCTTTTCCCCCCCATTTTCTCCCCGTTCCCTTTTCCATTTTCTTTTCCATTTTCTTCCCCCATTTCTTTCCCCATTTCCCCTTTTCCCCCATTTTCCCCCCTTTTCTCCCCCGTTTTTCCCCGTTTTTCCCCCGTTTTCCCCCATTTTTCCCCCCTTTTTCCCCATTTTCCCCCATTTTTCCCCATTTTCCCCCATTTTCCCCCCATTTTCCCCATTTTCCCCTTTTTTCCCTGTTTTTCCACCTTATTTCCCCATTTTCCCCCATTTTTTCACCTTTTTTCCCCTTCCCCCCCTTTTTTCCCTTTTCTTCCCCATTTTCTTCTCCATTTTCTCCCTATTTCCCCAATTTTCCCCCAATTTTTCCCCATTTTTTCCCCATTTTTCCCCATTTCTCCCAGGGCTTTACTCGCATCACTACGGCCCTTTATTTCCCCATTTTCTCACCTTATTTCCCCATTTTCTCCCCATTATTTCCCCATTTTCCCCCCATATTTCCCCATATTTCCCCATTTTTTCCCCCCATATTTCCCATTTTTTCCCCATTTTTCCCCATTTTCCCCATTTCTCCCAGGGCTTTACTCGCAGCACTACGGCCCCTTATTTCCCCATTTCCCCCCATATTTCCCCATTTTCTCCCTATTTTTTCCCCATATTTCCCCATTTTCTCCCCATATCCCATTTCCCATTTTTTCCCCAATTTCCCATTTTTCCCCCATTTCCCAGGGCTTTACTCGGAGCACTACGGCCCCTTATTTCCCCATTTTCCCCCATATTTCCCCATTTCTTCCCCATTATTTCCCCATTTTCTCACCTTATTTCCCCGTATTTTCCCCCCATATTC
Source organism: Entomyzon cyanotis (assembly GCA_024500445.1). Taxonomy (NCBI): domain Eukaryota; kingdom Metazoa; phylum Chordata; class Aves; order Passeriformes; family Meliphagidae; genus Entomyzon; species Entomyzon cyanotis. Next base: position 997,236 of record JAKEPQ010001001.1, read on the forward strand.
TCCCATTTTCCCCCCAATTTCTCCCTTTTTTCCCCGTTTTTCCCCAATTTCCCATTATTTTTCCCGAATTCCCCATTTTTTCCCCATTATTTCCCCAGGGGTTTACTCGCAGCACTACGGCCCTTTATTTCCCCATTTTCTCACCTTATTTCCCCATTTTTTCTCCATTTTCCCCCATTTCTCCCCCATTTTGTCCCCCATATTTTCCCCAATTTCTCCCTTTTTTTCCCCATTTTTCCCCAATTTTCCCATTTTTTCCCATTATTTCCCCATTTTCCAGGGGTTTACTCGGAGCACTACGGCCCCTTATTTCTCCATTTTCCCCCCATTATTTCCCCCATTTTCCCCCCATATTTCCCCATTTTTTCCCATTTTTCCCCATATTTCCCATTTTTTCCCCATATTTCCCCATTTTCCCCATATTTTCCCATTTTTCCCCAATTTCCCATTATTTTTCCCCATTTCCCCAATTTCCCCAGGGGTTTACTCGGAGCACTACAGCCTCTTATTTCCCTGTTTTCCCCCCATATTCCCCCATTTCCCCCCATATTTCCCCATTTTCTCCTCACATTTCCCCATTTTCTCCTCACATTTTCCCATTTTTCCCCATTTTTTCCCATTTTTCCCATTTTTTCCCCATTGTTTCCCCAGGGGTTTACTCAGAGCACTACGGCCCCTTATTTCCCCATTTTCCCCCCATATTTCCCCATTTCCCCCCATATTCCCCCATTTTCTCCTCACATTTCCCCATTTTCTCCTCACATTTCCCCATTTTCTCCTCACATTTCCCCATTTTCTCCTCACATTTCCCCATTTTCTCCTCACATTTCCCCATTTTCTCCTCATATTTTCCCATTTTTCCCCATTTTTCCCCATTTTCCCCATTGTTTCCCCAGGGGTTTACTCGGAGCACTACAGCCTCTTATTTCCCCGTTTTCCCCCCATATTCCCCCATTTCCCCCCATATTCCCCCATTTTCCCCTCATATTTCCCCATTTTCTCACCATTTTTTCCCATTTTTCCCCATTTTCCCCCATTGTTTCCCCAGGGGTTTACTCGGAGCACTACAGCCTCTTATTTCCCCATTTTCCCCCCATATTCCCCCATTTCCCCCCATATTCCCCCATTTCCCCCCATATTTCCCCATTTTCTCCTCACCTTATTTTCCCATTTTCTCTCACCATTTCCCCTATTTTCCCCTCATTTTTTCCCCATTTTTCCCCATTTTTCCCCATTTTCCCCCATTGTTTCCCCAGGGGTTTACTCGGAGCACTACGGCCCCGAGTTCGCTCACTGCAACGGCTCCCTGTGGAACCCGCTGGGCTCTGGGATTTCCTACGAGGAGTTCCAGTTCCCGATCTTCCTGCTGCAGGATGAGAACGAGACCCAGCTCATCAGGGAGGTGAGGGATGGGGAAAGGGGGGAAAGGGGGGAAAGGGGGGAATAGGGGGGAAATGGGGGATAAATGGGGGAAAAGGGGAAAAATGGGGGGAAAATGGGGGAAAAGGGGGGAAAAAGGGGGATAAAAGGGGGAAAAAGGGGGAAAAATGGGAAAAAAGGGGGGAAAATGGGGGAAAAGGGGGGAAAAGGGGGATAAAAGGGGGAAAAAGGGGGAAAAATGGGAAAAAAGGGGGAAAAAGGGGGGAAAAGGGGGGAAAAGATGGGGAAAAACAGGGGGAAACGGGGAAAAAAGGGGGAAAAATGGGGAAAATTGGGGGAAAAAAGGGGGAAAATGGGGGAAAATGGGGAAAAAGTGGGGGAAAAGTGGGAAAAATGGGGGAAAAGGGGAAAAAGGGGGGAAAAATGGGGAAATGGGGAAAAATGGGGGGAAAATGGGGGAAAAGGGGAAAATGGGGGGAAATTGGGGAAAATGGGGGAAAAAGGGGGAAATGCGGAAAAAGGGGGGAAAAGGGGGAAAAAGCGGGGAAAAGGGGGGGAAAAACGGGAAAAAATGGGGGAAAAATGGGGAAAACGGGGAAAAATGGGGAAAAACGGGGGAAAAACGGGAAAAAATGGGGGGAAAAGGGGAAAAAGGGGGGAAAATGGGAAAAATGGGGAAAAATGGGGGAAAAATGGGGAAAACAGGGAAAATGGGGAAAAATGGGGGGAAAATGGGGGAAAAGGGGAAAAAGGGGAAAAATGGGGGGAAAATGGGGAAAAAGGGAAAAATGGGGAAAAAAAGAGAAAAAACGGGAAAAATGGGGAAAAAAATGGGGAAAAAGGGGGAAAAATGGGGAAAAAATGGGGAAAAACGGGGAAAAGGGGAAAAACGGGAAAAAAAGAGAATTTTGGGTTTTTTTCCTGGGAAATCTGCGGGAGAAATAGCAAAAATGGATGGAAAATGCATGGGAAAAGGATGAAAATAGCAAAAATCCATGAAAAAGCCATAAAAAATGCTTTAAAAATCCATAGAAAATTGGGATGGGGGGAAAGGCAAAAAGTCCATTAAGAAATCCATAAACCATTAAAAATTGGGGAAAAAAGGTAAAAATCCATAAAAATCCTTTAAAAATCCATAAAAAATAGGGGAAAAAAGTAAAAAATCTATTAAAAATTGGGAAAAAAAGCAAAAAAACCCATAAAAAATGCATTAAAAATAGGAAAAAATGTTAAAAATGCATAAAATAGGAAAAAAATCAGAAAAAATAGGGAAAATCCATTTAAAATGCATAAAAGATAGGAGGAAAACTCCATTAAAAATGCTTTAAAAATAGGAAAAAATCCAGAAAAAATGCATTGAAAATAGGAAAAAAATCCATTAAAAATGCTTGAAAAATAGAAAAAAACTCATGAAAAATGCATTAAAAATAGGCAAGAATCCATAAAAAATGCTTTAAAAATAAGGGAAAATGCATAAAAAATAGGACAAAATCCATTTAAAATGAGTAAAAAATAAGAAAAAAACATTAAAAATGCATAAAAAAATAGGAAAAATCCGTTAAAAATAGGGGGAAAATCCATAAAAGATAGGAAAAAAATTCATTAAAAATGCATAAAAAGTAGGAAAAATCCATTTAAAATGCTTTAAAAATAGGGAAAAAAAGCATGAAAAATAGGAAAAAATCCATTAAAAATAGGAAGAAATCCATCAAAGCTGCTTTAAAAATAGGAAAAAAAGTCTATTAAAAGTGCTTTAAAATAGGAAAACAATCCATAAAAAGTAGGGGGAAAATCCATTAAAAATGCATAAAAAATAGGAAAAAACCCATTAAAAATCCATTAAAAATGCTGTAAAAATAGGAAAAAAATCCGTAAAAATGCATTAAAAATAGGAAAAAACCCATTAAAAATCCATTAAAAATGCTGTAAAAGTAGGGAAAAACCCATAAAAAATGCATAAAAATAGGAAAAAATCCATAAAAAATGCTTGAAAAATAGGAAAAAATTCATGAAAAATGCATTAAAAATAGGCAACAATCCATAAAAAATGCTTGAAAAATAGGGGAAAAATGCATAAAAATAGGACAAAATCCATAAAAAAATCCATAAAAAATAGAAAGAAATCCATAAAAGGTGCTTTAAAAATAGGAAAAAAACCCATAAAAAATAGGGAAAAAATCCATTAAAAATGCGTAGAAAATAGGAAAAAACCCTTTAAAAATGCTTAAAAAATAGGAAAAAAATCAGAAAAAATAGGGAAAAAATCAGAAAAAATCGGAAAAAATCCCGAAAACCCTTATAAACTAGAAGCCAAGTTCCCCAGCCCTGTGTGCTGTTTCTTGCCCCGCAGTGTTTCCAGGCTCACAACGTGGCCCCCGCCGGCTCCCGGCCGCAGTTCCCGCTCTGCTCCATGCAGCTGCAGTCCCACATGCATGCAGCCTCCAGCAGCCTGAGCTGCATGCGCCGCAGCTCCCTGCAGAGCGCCTTCAGCATCAACCCAGGTGGGCAAATCCGGAATTTCTGGGAATTCCGGGAAAAATCCCAATGGAATTGTGGTTTTCCAGTGATTTTTGGTGAAATTTCCCGGTTTTTCCCATGATTTTTGGTGGAATTTCCCATTTTTTCCCTTTTTTCTATGTGATTTCAACTCCTGGAATGGTGTTTTCCACCTCCCAAAAGTTCTGTAGGTGTGTAAGAATCATGAATTCCATGGATTTCTTCCCTCTTTTCCATGGATTTTGGCCCAAAATTCCCTCCAAAGTCCCATTTTTCCCCCGATTTTTAAAATTCCCAGTTCACCCCAGAGCGATCGCAGCTCCGAACACCTCAGCATCAACAGGTGGGAAAATAGGTGTTTCTGGGAATTCCGGAAAAATCCATTTTCCCACATTTTAGTGAAATTTTCGGTTTTACATGATTTTTGGTGGAATTTCCCATTTTTCCCCTTTTTTTAATATGATTTCAACTCCTGGAATGTTTTTGCCATCTCTCAAAAGCTCTGTGTGTGGAGGAACCTGAATTCCATAGATTTCTCCTTTTTTTCTGGGAATTCCAGGTGGAATTCCCACTGGAATTTCCCATTTTTTGCTATAATTTTTAGCAGAATTTCCCAGTTTTCACCCCAGAGCTGCATTCACTGCAGCTCCCTGCAGAGCTCCTTCAGCATCAACCCAGGTGGGAAAATCCCGAGTTTTCCAGCTTTTCCTGGGATTTTTGGTGGAAATTCCCTTTTTTCCTGTGATTTTTAGTGAAATTTCCCGGTTTTTCCCATGATTTTTAGCAGAATTTCCCATTTTTCCCACAATTTCCCCCAGAATTCCCATTTTCTCCCCCAGAATTCCCCTTTTTCCCCCAGAATTCCCATTTTCTCCCCCAGAATTCCCATTTTCCGGCTAATCCCAGTTTCTGGAATCCCCAGAGATTGTCTGTGACCCACAGAATTCCCATTTTCCCCACAATTCCCCATTTTCCCCCTGATTTCCCCCAGAATTCCCATTTTCCCCCAGAATTCCCATTTCCCCCAGAATTTCCCATTTTCCCCCTGATTTCCCCCAGAATTCCCATTTTCTCCCCCAGAATTCCCATTTACCCCCAGAATCCCCATTTTCCCCCAGAATTCCCGTTTTCCCGGCTAATTCCGGTTTCTGGAATCCCCAGAGATTGTCTGTGACCCACAGAATTCCCATTTGCCCCCTGATTTCCCCCAGAATTCCCATTTTCCCAGAATTCATTTCCCCCCAGAATCCCCATTTTCCCCAGAATTCCCATTTTCCGGCTAATCCCGGTTTCTGGAATCCCCAGAGATTGTCTGTGACCCACAGAATTCCCATTTTCCCCAGAATTCCCATTTTCTCCCCCAGAATTCCCATTTCCCCCCAGAATTCCCATTTTTCCCAGACTAATCCCGGTTTCTGGAATCCCCAGAGATTGTCTGTGACCCTCTGCTGGATTACAACGTCTGGAGTTCTCTCCATCCCATCAACTCCTCGGGAATTCTGGAGCCTCAGAAGGAGGTGATCCTGCTGGCTGCCAGGGTGAGTCCTTGGGCCTGCTTGCCTGGGAAAGTCATGGGGAAAATCCGGGAAAATCATGGGGAAATCCGGGAAAAATCATGGGGAAATCCGGGGAAAAATCATGGGGAAATCTGGGAAAAATCATGGGGAAATCCGGGAAAAATCATGGGGAAATCATGGGGAAATCCAGGAAAAATCATGGGGAAATCATGGGGAAAATCATGGGGAAAATCATGGGGAAATCATGGGGAAATCTGGGAAAAATCATGGGGAAATCATGGGGAAAATCCTGGGAAAATCCGGGAAAAATCATGGGGAAATCATGGGGAAAATCCTGGGGAAATCCGGGAAAAATCATGGGGAAATCATGGGGAAAATCATGGGGAAAATCTGGGAAAAATCATGGGGAAATCATGGGGAAAATCATGGGGAAAATCTGGGAAAAATCATGGGGAAATCATGGGGAAGTGACAGGAAAATCCTGGGAAAATCTGGGAAAAATCACAGGAAAAATCATGGGGAAATCACGGGGGAAATCATGGGGAAAATCATGGAGAAATCACAGGAAAATCCTGGAAAAATCTGGGAAAAATCATGGGAAAAATCACAGGGGAAATCCTGGGAAAAAATCCCAGAAAAATCATAGAAAAATCCTGGGAAAATTCTGGAAAACTCTCAGAAAAAAATCCTGGAAAAATCATGGGAAATATCCCAGAAAAATCATAGAAAAATCCTGGGAAAATTCTGGCAAAAGTCACAGGAAAATCACAGGAAAATCACAGGAAAATCTGGGAAAAGTCCTGGAAAATCCTGGGAAAAATGCTGGGAAAATCCTGGAAAAATTCTGGAAAAAGTCACAGGAAAATCACAGAAAAAATCTCAGAAAAATCCTGGGAAAAATCCTGGAAAATCCATGGGAAAATCCTGGAAAAATCCTTAAAAATCACAGGAAAATCCTGGAAAAACCACAGGAAAAACCACAGGCAAATCACGGGAAAACCCTGGGAAAAGTCATGGGAAAATCACAGGAAAATCCTGGGAAAAAATCCTGGAAAAAACATGGGAAAAACCCACAGAAAAATTGTGGAAAAATCCTGGAAAAGTCCTGGGAAAATTCTGGAAAAATCTGGGAAAAATCTGGGGAAAATCATGGGAGAAATGGGAAAATCACAGGGAAAATCACAGGAAAATCCTGCAAAAAATCCCGGAAAAATCATAGAAAAATCCTGGGAAAATTCTGGAAAAAGTCACAGGAAAATCATGGAAACATCCTGGGAAAATCCTGGAAAAATCATGGGAAAATCACAGGGAAAATCCTGGAAAAAATTCTGGAAAAACCCACAGGAAAAATCCTGGAAAAATCATGGAAAAATCCCTGGAAAAGTCATGGAAAAATCATGGAAAAATCATGGGAAAATCTTGGGAAAATGCTGGGAAAATCACAGGACAATCCTGGAAAAATCCTAGTGAAAATCCTGGAAGAATCACGGGAGAATCCTGGAAAATCCCAGGAAAATCCTGGAAGAATAAAATTGATTTTCCTGCTCAGAATTCCCGAGTTTTTTTGCTGCAATCCCTGCAGAATTCCCATGATTTTGACCACAATCCCTGCAGAATTCCCAGTTTTTTGCTGCAATCCCTGCAGAATTCCCAGTTTTTTGGCTGCAATCCCTGCAGAATTCCCACGATTTTCACCCCAATCCCCACAAAATTCCCCATTTTCCCACCCCAACCTGCAGAATTGCTGTGATTTCCCCCCAAAACCCCAAGATTTCCCCTGGAATCCCCTGGAATCCCCTAATTCCCTGATTTCCCATTCCAGCTGGACAGCCACTCGTTCTTCTGGAACGTCGCTCCGGGAGCAGAGGGGACAGTGGCAGGGATGGTGACAGCCCTGGCTGCAGCTCAGGCTTGAAGAGCTAGGGGTGGAGAAACTGCCAGGAATGTGGTGTTTGTTTCTTCCAGGGGGTGAGGAATTTCTGGGATTGTTGGAATTGGGATCATTGGGATTATTGGGATATTGGGATTGTTGGGATTGGGATAAGGGATGGTGCCAGCCCTGGCTGCAGCTCAGGCTCTGAGCAGAGCTCCTGGGGTGGAGAAACTGCCCAGGAATGTGGTGTTTGTCTTCTTCCAGGGGGTGAGGAATCCGGAAAATTGGGATTTTTGGGATCATTGGGATCATTGGGATCATTGGGATCATTGATTGGGATAATAGGAATAAGGATCATTAGGATAATTGGGATGGTGACAGCCCTGGCTGCAGCTCAGGCTCTGAGCAGAGCTCCAGGGGTGGAAAAGTTACCCAGGAATGTGGTGTTTGTCTTCTTCCAGGGGGTGAGAAACTGGGAAAATTGGGATTTTTGGGATAATGGGATAATCAGGATCATTGGGATCATTAATTGGGATCACGGGGATGGTGCCAGCCCTGGCTGCAGCTCAGGCTCTGAGCAGAGCTCCCAATGTGGTGTTTGTCTTCTTCCAGGGGGTGAGAAATGGGGAAAATTGGGATTTTTGGGATAATCAGGATCATTGGGATCATTGGGATCATTAATTGAGATAATTGGAATAAGGATCATTAGGATAATTGGGATAATGGTAATTGGGATGGTGACAGCCCTGGCTGCAGCTCAGGCTCTGCACAGAGCTCCAGGGGTGGAGAAACTGCCCAGGAATGTGGTGTTTGTCTTCTTCCAGGGGGTGAGGAATCCGGAAAATTGGGATTTTTGGGATAATGGGATAATCAGGATTATTGGGATCATTGGGATTGGGATGGTTGGACTTGAGATAATTGATATAATGGGGATTGGGGAGTTGGGATTGTGAGAATTGCAGTTGGGATCGTTGGGATCACTGGGTTATTTAGGATTGGGGAATTGGGATCATTGGGATAATTGAGATAATCAGGATTGGGAGCATTGGGATTGGGGTCATTGGGAATTAGGATTATTGGGATCATTAATTGGGATCACAGGGATGGTGCCAGCCCTGGCTGCAGCTCAGGCTCTGCACAGAGCTCCTGGGGTGGAAAAGTTACCCAGGAATGTGGTGTTTGTCTTCTTCCAGGGGGTGAGGAATTTCTGGGATTGTTGGAATTGGGATCATTGGGATTATTGGGATCATTGGGATTGTTGGGATTGGGATCACAGGGATGGTGCCAGCCCTGGCTGCAGCTCAGGCTCTGCACAGAGCTCCAGGGGTGGAGAAACTGCCCAGGAATGTGGTGTTTGTCTTCTTCCAGGGGGTGAGGAACTGGGAAATTGGGATTGTTGGAATTGTTGGGAATTGGGATAACTGGAATAATTGGGATAATCAGGATTGTTGGGGTTGGGATGTCTCTGGCTGTGGAAAACCTCAGCAGGAATGTGGTGTTTGTGTTCTTCCAGGGGGTGAGGAATTGTTGGGATTTGGGATTATTGGGATCATTTGGATCATGGGTCATTGGGATCATTGGGATCATTGGGATCATTGGGATAACTGGGATGATTAGGATTGGGATGGTTGGAATTGGGATCCTTTTCCTTTGTTCCTTTTCCTTTCCCTTTTCTTCTCTTTGCCATTTCTTTCCCCTCCCTTTCCCCATTTCCTTCCCATTTCCTCTTTCCTCTTCCTTTCTTTCCTTTCCTTTTATTTTCCTTTTTTTCTCTCTTCCCATTTCTTCCTCATTTTCTTTTCCCATTCCTTTTCCGTTTCTTTTCCTTTCCTTTTTTTTCTTTTTCTTTTTCTTTTTCTTTTTCTTTTCTTTTTGTTTCTCTCTTCATTTTCTTTCCCTTTTTTCCCATTTCTTTTCCCATTTCCTTCCCCATTTTTCCCCTTTTTTCCTTTCCTTTTTCTTTCTTTTCTTTCCCTTTTTCCCCTTTTTTTCCCTTTTTTCCCCATTTTTTTCCATTTTTTTCCATTCCTTTCCCACTCCTTTCCCACTCCTTTCCCATTCTTTTCCCACTCCTTTCCCATTTTCCCCTTTTTCCCATTTCCTTTCCCATTCCTTTCTTTCCCATTTTTCCCCCATTTTTCCCCCATATTTTCCCCCATTTTTCCCCCATATTTTCCCCCATATTTTCCCCATATTTTTTCCCCAGTTTTCCCCTTTCTTTCCCCCTTTCTTTCCCCTTTCTTTCCCATTCCTTCCCCATTCCTTCCCCATTCCTTTCCCCTCCCTGCCCAGAATTCCCAGAGTCCCAGAATTCCCGAATTCCCGTATTTCCCAGGAAACCTTCGACTACATCGGCAGCTCCCGGCTGGTGTTCGACATGCAGCAGCAGAAATTCCCTCTGCGCCTCGACAACGTGCGCGCCTTCCTCGAGCTCGGCCAGGTGGGGAAATCCCGGAAAAGAGCCGGAAAAAACGGGAAAAGATCTGGGAAAATCCGGGAAAAATCCGGGAAAATCTGGGAAAAATCCGGGAAAAATCTGGGAAAAATCCGGGAAAAATTCGGGAAAAACTGGGGAAAAATCCGGGAAAAGATCCAGGAAAAACTGGGAAAAAATCTGGGAAAAAATCCAGGAAAAATCACGGAAAATCCAGGAAAAAATCCGGGAAAAGATCCAGGAAAACTGGGAAAAATCTGGGAAAAATCCGGGAAAAGATCCGGGAAAAACTGGGAAAAAATCCGGGAAAAGATCCAGGAAAATCTGGGAAAAAATCTGGGAAAAAATCCGGGAAAAATCTGGAAAAAATCCGGGAAAAATCTGGGAAAAACTGGGAAAAATCTGGGAAAAAATCCGGGAAAAACTGGGAAAAAATCTGGGAAAAAATCCGGGAAAAAATCTGGGAAAAATCATAGAAAAATCCGGGAAAATCCGGGAAAAATCTGGGAAAAAATCCGGGAAAAACTGGGAAAAATCCAGGAAAAATTGGGAAAAAATCCGGGAAAACCTGGCAAAAAATCTGGGAAAAATCCGGGAAAAACTGGGAAAAATCCAGGAAAAATCTGGGAAAAATCCGGGAAAATCTTGGAAAAATCTGGGAAAATCCGGGAAAAAATCTGGGAAAAATCCTGAAAAATCCGGGAAAAATCCAGGAAAATCTGGGGAAAAATCTGGGAAAATCCGGGAAAACCTTCCCTGGGATCTGCCAGGCTCACAATTCCCACCCTGGGGTTGAGTTTTCCGTGGAATTCCCAGGATTTTCCCTGATTTTTCCTCATAATTCTCACCCAAGATCTGATTTTCCCCTGGAATTCCCACCCTGGGGTTGAGTTTTCCATGGAATTCCCAGGATTTTCCCTGGTTTTTCCCTGGAATTCTCATCCAGGATCTGAATTTTCCTCATAATTCCCATCCAGCTCTGATTTTTCCCTGGAATTTTTCCTGATTTTCCCCTAGGATTTCCTCTCATTTTCCTGGGATTTCCCTGATTTTCCCCAGGATTTCCCCTGATTTTTCCTGGATTTCCCCTGATTCTCCCTGATTTTTCCCAGAATTTTCTGTGACTTTTCCCAGGATTTCCCCTGACTTTTCCCAGTATTATCCCTGGTTTTTTCCCCAGATTTTCCCCAGAATTTTCCCTGATTTTCCCTGGAATTTTCCCTGATTTTTCCCAGGACTTTCCCTGATTTTTCCCAGAATTTCCCCTGGATTTTCCTGAGATTTTTCCTGATTTCTCCCAGGATTTCCCCTGAATTTTTTCCCAGAATTTCCCCTGAATTTTTTCCCAGTTTTTCTCTGATTTTTCCCAGTTTTTTCTCTGATTTTTCCCAGTTTTTTCTCTGATTTTTCCCAGAATTTTCCCTGATTTTTCCCAGTTTTTCCTCTGATTTTTCCCAGAATTTTCCCTGATTTTCCCTAGAATTTTCGTTGATTTTCCCCAGAATTTCCCTTGATTTATCCCAGAATTTTCCCTGATTTTCCCTGGAATTTTCCCCGGAATTTTATCTGATTTTCCCCAGAATTTCCCCTCATTTTCCCCAGTTTTTCCCCTGTTTTTCCCCAGAATTTCCCCTCACTTTTCCCTCATTTTCCCTGGAATTTCCCCTCATTTCCCAGATTTTCTGGTCTCCCAGGTCGCCCTGCGGAACAATTCCGTTCTCTGGCTGCACACAGATCCGATCTCCCGGCGGAACAGATCCATCGAGACCCAGGTGAGCAGCAATTCCCAAATTCCAGGGCTTTGACAGCCAGAAATCCGGGATTTTCACACCAAAAAATTGGGATTTTTATCAGGAATTCTCAGGGGTTGACCACCCAAAAAATCTGGGATTTTCACCCAAAAAATCTGGGATTTTCACCCAAAAAAATTGGGATTTTTATCAGGAATTCTCAGGGTTTTACCGCCCAAAAAACCTGGGATTTTCACACCAAAAACCTGGGATTTTCACACCAAAAACCTGGGATTTTCACCCAAAAAATCTGGGATTTTCACACAAAAAATCTGGGATTTTCACCCAAAAAATCTGGGATTTTCACCCAAAAATCTGGGATTTTTACACCAAAAATCTGGGATTTTCACACAAAAAATCTGGGATTTTCACCAGGAATTCTGTGGATTTTCACACAAAAAAATTGTGATTTTTATCAGGAATTTTGTGGGTTTTACCACCCAAAAAATCTGGGATTTTCACACAAAAATCTGGGATTTTCACACAAAAATCTGGGATTTTCGCACAAAAAAGCTGGGATTTTCGCACAAAAAATCTGGGATTTTCACCCAAAAAATCTGGGATTTTCACCCAAAAAATCTGGGATTTTCACCCAAAAAATCTGGGATTTTCGCACAAAAAAGCTGGGATTTTCACCCAAAAAATCTGGGATTTTCACCAGGAGTTTCGTGGATTTTCTCACCTAAAATGTGGGATTTTTATCAGGAATTTTGTGGATTTTTTCACCTAAAATCTAGGATTTTTATCAGGAATTCCCAGGGTTTTCCACCTAAAAAATCTGGGATTTTCACCAGAAGTTTCGTGGATTTTCACACAAAAAATTTGGGATTTTTATCAGGAATTCTCAGGGTTTTACCACCCAAAAAATCTGGGATTTTCACACAAAAAGTCTGGGATTTTCACCAGGAATTCTGTGGATTTTCACACAAAAAATTTGGGATTGACATCAGGAATTCTGTGGATTTTCACACAAAAAATTTGGGATTTTTATCAGGAATTCCAGGGGTTTTCCCACCCAAAATTATGGAATTCTCTCAGCTTCCCATGGGAATTTCATCCCAAAATCCAGATTTTTCACCGGATTTCACCTCCCCGTGTGTCTCCCATCCCCAATTCCATCCCAAATTCCCAAATTCCCGATTTTCCAGGTGCAATCCCTGCATATTGAATATCCTGGATATTCCATTTCCCATGGGAATTTCATCCCAAACTTCAGAAATTTTAACAGGATTTCCCCGTTTTCCATGGGAATTTCATCCCAAAAAATCTGGAATTTCAACAGGATTTCAACTTCCCATGGAAATCTCATCCCAAAAATCCGGGATTGACAGGATCTCCTTCTTCCCATGGATTTTCCCACCCAAAAATCCACAATTTTCCACAGGATTTCCCCATTTCCATGGGAATTTCATCCCAAAATCAGGGATTTTTCACCGGATTTCACCTCCCCGTGTGTCTCCCATCCCAAATCCCACCCCGAATTCCCAAATTCCTGATTTTCCAGGTGCAATCCCTGCATATTGACTATCCTGGATATTCAACTTCCCGTGGAAATCTCATCCCAAAATCCAAGATTTTTCACCAGGAGATTCTCCTTCTCAAAAATTCCATATTTTCATGGATTTTCCCGCTCAAAATATGGGATTTTTAGTAGAATTTCAATTTCCCACAGGAATTCTATCCCAAAAAATCCAGGGTTTTCTACAGGATTTTCCCCCTTCCCGTGGGAAATCCATCCCAAAATCCAGGATTTTAATAGGATTTCAATTTCCCATCCCCAATCTGATCCCAAATTCCCGAATTTTGGATTTTCCAGGTGCACTCGCTGCTCTCCACCCTGCGCAATCTCATCCCATTGCCAACTCCCCATGGGAATTCCATCCCAAAATCCAGGATTTTTAATAGGATTTCCCCTTTCCCATGGGAATCTCATCCCAAAATCCCAGATTTTTCACCGGATTTCACCTCCCCGTGTGTCTCCCATCCCAAATTCCCGAATTTTGGATTTTCCAGGTGCACTCCCTGCTCTCCACCCTGCACAATCTCATCCCATTGCCAACTCCCCATGGGAATTCCATCCCAAAATCCAGGAATTTTCACAGGAATTCCATTGATTTTCCAACCCAAAAATATGGAATTTTTAACAGAATCTCAATTTCCCATGGAAATTTCATCCCAAAACCCAGGAATTTTAATGGGATTTCCCCATTTCCATGGGAATCTCATCCCAAAATCCCAGATTTTTCACCGGATTTCACCTCCCCGTGTGTCTCCCATCCCAAATTCCGGAATTTTGGATTTTCCAGGTGCACTCCCTGCTCTCCACCCTGCAGCAGTTCAGCAATCTCATCCCATTGCCAACTCCCCATGGGAATTCCATCCCAAAACCCAGGAATTTTCACAGGATTTCAATTTGCCATCCCCAGTCTGATCCCGCATTCCGGAATTCCCGGTTTTCCAGGTGCACTCCCTGCTCTCCAGCTGCGCAATCTCATCCCATTGCCAGCTCCCCATGGGAATTCCATCCCAAAACCCAGGAATTTTCACAGGATTTCAATTTCCCATCCCCAGTCTGATCCCGCGTTCCGGAATTCCCGGTTTTCCAGGTGCACCGCTGCTCTCCACGCTGCGCAATCTCATCCCATTGCCAACTCCCCATGGGAATTCCATCCCAAAACCCAGGAATTGTAATAGGATTTCCCCTTTCCCATGGGAATCTCATCCCAAAATCCCAGATTTTTCACCGGATTTCACCTCCCCGTGTGTCTCCCATCCCAAATTCCGGAATTCCCGGTTTTCCAGGTGCACTCCCTGCTCTCCACCCTGCAGCAGTTCAGCAATCTCATCCCATTGCCAACTCCCCATGGGAATTCCATCCCAAAACCCAGGAATTTTCACAGGATTTCAATTTGCCATCCCCAGTCTGATCCCGCATTCCGGAATTCCCGGTTTTCCAGGTGCACTCCCTGCTCTCCACGCTGCGCAATCTCATCCCATTGCCAGCTCCCCATGGGAATTCCATCCCAAAACCCAGGAATTTTCACAGGATTTCAATTTCCCATCCCCAGTCTGATCCCGCGTTCCGGAATTCCCGGTTTTCCAGGTGCACTCGCTGCTCTCCACGCTGCGCAATCTCATCCCATTGCCAACTCCCCATGGGAATTCCATCCCAAAACCCAGGAATTGTAATAGGATTTCCCCTTTCCCATGGGAATCTCATCCCAAAATCCCAGATTTTTCACCGGATTTCACCTCCCCGTGTGTCTCCCATCCCAAATTCCGGAATTTTGGATTTTCCAGGTGCACTCCCTGCTCTCCACCCTGCAGCAGTTCAGCAATCTCATCCCATTGCCAACTCCCCATGGGAATTCCATCCCAAAATCCAGGAATTTTCACAGGATTTCAATTTGCCATCCCCAGTCTGATCCCGCATTCCGGAATTCCCGGTTTTCCAGGTGCACTCGCTGCTCTCCACACTGCGCAATCTCATCCCATTGCCAACTCCCCATGGGAATTCCATCCCAAAACCCAGGAATTTTCACAGGATTTCAATTTCCCATCCCCAGTCTGATCCCGCATTCCGGAATTCCCGGTTTTCCAGGTGCACTCGCTGCTCTCCACGCTGCTCCAGTCCAGCTCTGGCGTTTCCCTGCGGGAAGCTGGCAGCTCCCAGCCGCTGCCTCCCTGCTCCTTCCAGAGGTTCCTCAGGGCCAGAGCCGTGCCGGGGGTGCTGCTGGCTGACCACCGGGGCCGCTTCAGCAACAGGTGGGGAGCTGGAGCTTTGGGGGTTTTATGGGGATTTTATGGGGATTTTATGGGGATTTTATGGGATTTTATGGGGTTTTTTGGGGATTTTATGGGGATTTTATGGGAGTTTTTTGGGGATTTTTTGGGATTTTATGGGGATTTTGTGGGGATTTTGTGGGGGTTTTTGGGGATTTTATGGGGATTTTATGGGGATTTTATGGGGATTTTTGGGATTTTATGGGGATTTTCTGGGATTTTATGGGGATTTTACGGGAGTTTTTGGGGATTTTACGGGAGTTTTTTGGGGATTTTTGGGATTTTATGGGGAATTTTGGGGATTTTTGGGGAATTTGGGGGAATTTTGGGGGGTTTTCTGGGATTTTCTGGGGATTTTTTTGGGATTTTATGGGAATTTTCTGGGATTTTATGGGGATTTTTGGGATTTTATGGGAATTTTGTGGGGATTTTATGGGGGTTTTTGGGGATTTTATGGGATTTTCTGGGATTTTATGGGGATTTTCTGGGATTTTATGGGGATTTTGTGGGGGTTTTTGGGGACTTTATGGGGACTTTATGGGGATTTTATGGGGATTTTATGGGGGGTTTTTGGGGATTTTTTGGGAATTTTGGGGATTTTTTTGGGCATTTTATGGCGATTTTTGGAGATTTTTTGGGGGTTTTCTGGGATTTTATGGGGATTTTATGGGATTTTCTGGGGATTTTCTGGGAATTTGGGGGATTTTTTGGAGATTTTATGGGAATTTTGTGGGGATTTTATGGGGATTTTTGGGGAATTTTTGGGATTTTATGGGGATTTTTGCGGAATTTTGGGGATTTTATGGGGATTTTTTGGGGGGTTTCTGGGAATTTTTTGGGGGTTTTTGGGGATTTTTTTTTGATTTTATGGGGATTTTTGGGGAATTTTTTGAGGATTTTCGGGAATTTTCTGGGATTTTATGGGGATTTTTTGGGATTTTATGGGGATTTTCTGGGAATTTTTGGGAATTTTGTGGGAATATTTGGGGGGTTTCGGGGATTTTTTTTTTTCTGGGGATTTTTGGGGGTTTTTATGGGGATTTTATGGGAATTTGGGGGATTTTATGGGGATTTTTTGGGAATTTTGGGGATTTTTGGGGGTTTTATGGGGATTTTATGGGAGTTTTTGGGGGATTTTGGGGATTTTATGGGGATTTTTTGGGGGGTTTCTGGGAATTTTTTGGGGGTTTTTGGGGATTTTTTTGGGATTTTATGGGGATTTTTGGGGAATTTTTGGGATTTTATGGGGATTTTATGGGATTTTCTGGGGATTTTCTGGGAATTTGGGGGATTTTTTGGAGATTTTATGGGAATTTTTGGGATTTTATGGGGATTTTATGGGGATTTTATGGGGATTTTTTGGGGTTTGGGGATTTTGGGAATTTTTTGGGATTTTGGGTTTTTTGGATTTTATGGGGATTTTATGGGGGTTTTTTTGGGATTTTATGGGGATTTTCTGGGGATTTTGGGGGGGGATTTTTGGGATTTTTTTGATTTTCTGGGGATTTTCTGGGAGTTTTTTGGGGATTTCAGGGATTTTCTGGGGATTTCGGGGATTGTTTTGGTAATTTTGGGAGTTTTCTGGGAATTTCTGGGAATTTTGGGGAATTTTTTGAGGATTTTCGGGAATTTTCTGGGATGTTATGGGGATTTTATGCGGATTTTGGGGGTTTTCTGGGGATTTTGGGGGATTTTTTGGGAATTTTCTGGGAATTTTGGGGATTTTCTGGGGATTTTCTGGGAATTGTCTGGAAATTTAGGGAATTATTTTGGTAATTTTGGGAGTTTTCTGGGGAGTTTCTGGGAATTCTTTGGGAATTTTGGGGATTTTCTGTGGATTTTCTGGGAATTTTCTGGGGATTTTTTTGGGATTTTTTGGGGATTTTTGGGGGATTTTGGGGATTTTCTTGGGATTATTTTGGGGATTTTCTGGGGTTTTTCTGAGAATTTTCTGGGGATTTTGAGGGAATTTTTGGGAATTTTTTTTTTGATTTTCTAGGAATTTTGGGGATTTTCTGGGAATTTTGGGAGTTCTGGGATTTTCACCAGCAATTCCATGGATTTTCCCACCCAAAAATATGGAATTTTTGAACAGAATCTCAATTTTCCATGGAAATTTCATCCCAAAATTCAGGAATTTTCACAGGATTTCCCCTTTTCCATGGGAATTCCATCCCAAAATCCCGGATTTTTAACCGGATTTCACCTCCCTGTGGGAATCTGATCCCGAATTTCATCGGAATTCCCGGAATTCCGGAATTTTCCAGGTATTTCCAGAGTATCTACGACACTGCGGAGAACATTGGGATTCGATATCCGGAGGGTTTGACTGCTGAGGAGAAACTGGAGTTTGTCACTGACACGGCCGAGGTGGGAATTCCGGGAATTCCGGGGATTTTGGGGAATTTTGGGAGAATTTGGGGGATTTTTTGGGGATTATTCTGGGATTTTTTGGAGATTTTTTTGGATTTTGGGGAATTTTTCAAGGATTTTTTGGGAATTTCTTGGGGATTTTTTTGGGGGTTTTTGGGGATTTTTGGGGGATTTTTTGGGAGTTTTTGGGGATTTTGGGGGGATTTTTCAGGAATTTTTGGGAATTTTTTGGGGCTTATTCTGGGATTTTTTGGGGATTTTTTCAGGGAATTTTTGGGGATTTTTCTGGGATTTTTTGGATTTTTGGGGGATTTTTTGGGAATTCTTCTGGGATTTTGGGGGATTTTAGGGAATTTTCTGGGATTTTTGGGAATTTTTTGGGATTTTTTGGGATTTGGGGAGATTTTTAGGGATTTTTCCCAGAGTTTTTCCCATTTTTTCCCATTTTTCCCATTCCCAATCCCACTTTTCCTGGTTTTTCCCATTCCCAATCCCATTTTTTCCCCATTTTTCCCATTCTTTCCCATTTTTCCCATTCCCAATCCCATTTTCCTGGTTTTTCTCATTCCCAATTCCATTTTTTTCCCATTTTTCCCCATTTTTTTCCCATTTTTCCCATTCCCAATCCCATTCTTTTCCCATTCTTTCCCATTTTTCCCATTCCCAATCGCACATTTCATGGTTTTTCTCATCCCCAATCCCATTTTTCCCATTCCCAATCCCATTCTTTTCCCATTCTTTCCCATTTTTCTCATCCCCAATCCCGTTTTTCCCCGTTTTCCCCGGTTTTCCCTGTTTTCCAGTGGCTGGCCCAGCTGAGCACCTTCCTGGCTCGCTCGCTGTTCTCCCTGGCTGGAGGAGCTGAGAGTCCTGAGAGCATCCAGGCCGATCCCAAAACGGTGAGAAACCCCGAATTCCGGCAGGAAATCCGGGAAAAAATCCTGGGGATCAGTCTGGGAAAAAATCCTGGGAATTCTGGGAATAAATCTGGGAATTCCGGGAAAAAATCCTGGGAATAAATCCTGGGAATTCTGGGGAAAAAATCCTGGGAATTCTGGGGAAAAATCCTGGGAATCAATCCTGGGAATCTTGGGAACAAATCCTGGGAATGAATTCTGGGAATTCCGGGGATAAATCCTGGGAATAAATCTGGGAATTCTGGGGAAAATCTGGGAATAAATCTGGGAGTTTTGGGAATAAATCCTGGGAATCAATCCTGGGAATTCCGGGAAAAAATCATGGGAATGAGTTCTGGGAATTCTGGGGAAAAATCCTGGGAATCAATCCTGGGAATCATGGGAATAAATCCTGGGAATTCTGGGAATTCTGACCCAAATTTCCCGGAAATCTCTAGGATTGAAATCTCCAATTTTCCTGGAATCTTTAGGGTTAGAATCCTCAATTTCCCTGAAATCCCTGGAATTAAAATCCTTCATTTTCCCAAAGTTCCCAGGAATAGAATCCCTCATTTTCCCAAAGTTCCTGGAATTGGAATTCTCAATCTTCCTTAAATCTCTAGAATTAAAATCCCCAATTTCCCTGAAATCCCTGGAATTAGAATCCCTAATTTTCCTGGAGTTCTTGGAATTGGAATTCCCAATTTTTCCAAAATCCTTTGAATTGAAATTCCCAATTTTCCTGAAATCCTTAGGATTGAAATCCTCAATCTTCCTGGAATCCCTAGGATTAGAATTTCCAATTTCCCTGAAATCCCTGGAATTAGAATCCCTAATTTTCCTGAAATCCCTAGAATTCAAATTCCCAATTTTCCTGAAATCCCTAAAATTGAATTCCCCAATTCTCACTTTTTCCCCAAAAATTCCCACTTTTCCTGCCAGACTTCCCATTTTTCCTGATGAAATTCCCATTTTCCTCCCATCCTTCCCCCAAATTCCCATTTTTCCTGCCGAAATTCCCATTTTTCCCCCAGAATTCCCGTTTTTCCTGCTGAAATTCCCTTTTTCCCCCAAAATTCCCGTTTTTCCTCCCAAAATTCCCATTTTTCCCCCGAATTCCCTTTTTCCCCCAAAATTCCCATTTTTCCTCCCAAAATTCCCGTTTTTCCTGCCAAAATTCCCATTTTTCCCCCAGAATTCCCGTTTTTCCCCCAGAATTCCCTTTTTCCTCTGAAATCCTTTTTCCCCAAATTCCCTTTTCCTGCCAAATTCCCTTTCCAAATCCCGTTTTTCCTGCTGAAATTCCCATTTTTCCCCCCAAAATTCCCATTTTTCCCCAAAATTCCCATTTTTCCCCCAGAATTCTCATTTTTCCTGCTGAAATTCCTGCTTTTCCTGCTGAAATTCCCATTTTTCCTGCTGAAATTCCCACGATTCTTTTGAGAATTCATTTTTCCTGCTGGAATCCCCATTTTTCTCTCAGAATTCCCACTTTTTCCCCCAGAATTCCCGTTTTTCCTGCTGAAATTCCCCTTTTCCAGGTGGCTCGGCTGCTCTATGGATTTCTCATCCAAACCAACAACTCCTGGTTCCAATCCATCGTCAAAGCCGACCTGAAAGGAATCCTGGGTGAGGAAAAATCGGGAAAAATCCGGGAAAATCCGGGAATTTGGGGGGTTTGGAATTCTGGGGTTTCCTCATTCCCAATCCCCGTTTTCCCATTTCTTCCCAATCCCATTTTTCCCTTTCCAAATCCCATTTTTCCCCATTTTCCCCCATTTTTTCCCATTCCAAATCCCATTTCTTCCCATTTTTTTCCATTTTTTTGCATTTTCCCTATTCCAAATCCCATTGCTTCCCATTAATTTTTCCCATTTTTTTTCGCATTTTTCCCATTCCAAATCCCATTGCTTCCCATTTTTTTCCATTTTTTTGCATTTTTCCCATTCCAAATCCCACTTTTTCCCATTTTTTTGCCATTTTTCCCATTCCAAATCCCATTTCTTCCCCTTTTTTTCCATTTTTTCCATTTTTCCCCTTCCAAATCCCACTTTTTCTGGTTTTTTTTTCCATTTTTTCCATTTTTCCCCATTCCAAATCAAATTTTTCCCCATTTTTTCCCATTTTTCCCACTCCAAATCCCATTTTTTCCCAATCCCATTTTTCCCATTCCAAATCCAATTTTTTCCCAATTTTTCCCCATTTTTCCCATCCCAAATCCCATTTCTTCCCTTTTTTCCCCATTTTTCCATTTTTCCCATTCCAAATCCCATTTTTCCCCATTTTCCCCCGTTTTTTCCCCATTCCAAGTCCCACTTTTCCCATTTTTCCCCCATTTTTCCCATTCCAAATCCCATTGCTTCCCATTTTTTTCCATTTTTCCCATTCCAAATCCAATTTTTTCCTAGTTTTTTCCCATTCCATTTCCCATTTTTTCCCATTTTTGCCCTTTTTTCCCATTCCCGATCCCAATTCCCCATTTTTTCCCAATCCTATTTTTTTCCCATTCCCAATCCCATTTTCCCATTTTTTCCCGTTTTTCCCACTTTTCCAAGGGACACCCTGGAGGTTTTTAGGATGGATTTTCCCATTCCCAATCCCATTTTTCCCATTTTTCCAGGAGAAATCTCACATCAATCACCCCTGGCAGGGTTCTAGGATGGATTTTTCCCATTTTTCCCATTTTTCCCATTGTTTTCCCCATTTTCCAGGTGGCACTCCCCAGCACTACATGGCAGTCTCCAGATTTCCCGTTTTTCCTCATTTTTCCCAATTTTTTCCCATTTTTCCAGGAGAAATCTCACAGCAATCACCCCCAGCAGGTTTGGGGCATTCAGGATTTTTTGGGATTTTCCCATTTTCCCATTTTTCCCATTTTTTCCCCATTTTCCAGGAGGCACCCCCCAGCACTACGTGGCAGTCTCCAGATTTTCCATTTTTCCCATCATTTTTCTTATTCCCAATCCTATTTTTCACCTTGCTGATCCCATTTTTCCCCATTCCTGACCCCATTTCTCCCATTCCCTTTCCCATTATTTCCCCCTCCCATTTTTCCCATCATTTTTCCCATTTTTCCCATATTTTTCCCCATTTTCCAGGAGGCACCCCCCAGCACTACATGGCAGTCTCCAGCCCAGTGAACACAACCTGCCTGATCCCATTGCTCCCCCATTCCCAATCCCATTGTTTCCATTCCTGATCCCATTGCTCCCATTCCCAATCCCATTTTTTCCATTCCTGATCCCATTGCTCCCATTCCCAATCCCATTGTTTCCATTCCTGATCCCATTGCTCCCATTCCCAATCCCATTGTTTCCATTCCTGACCCCATTTCTCCCATTTTTCCCATTATTTCTCCCATTTTTCCCATTATTTTCTGGGATTTTCCCATTTTTTCCCCATTTCCAGGAGGCACCCCCCAGCACTACGTGGCAGTCTCCAGATTTTCCATTTTTCCCATCATTTTTCTTATTCCCAATCCTATTTTTCACCTTGCTGATCCCATTTTTTCCCATTCCTGACCCCATTTCTCCCATTTTTCCCATTATTTCTCCCATTTTTCCCATCATTTTTCCCAATTTTCCCGTTTTTTCCCCATTTTCCAGGTGGCACCCCCCAGCACTACATGGCAGTCTCCAGCCCAGTGAACACAACCTGCCTGATCCCATTGCTCCCATTCCCAATCCCATTGTTTCCATTCCTAATCCCATTGCTCCCATTTTCCCAATTTCTCCCATTGTTTCCATTCCCAATCCCATTGTTTCCATTCCTGACCCCATTTCTCCCATTCCTTTCCCATCATTTCTCCCATTTTTCCCATCATTTTTCCCAATTTTCCCATTTTTTCCCCATTTTCCAGGAGGCACCCCCCAGCACTACGTGGCAGTCTCCAGCCCAGTGAACACATCCTACCTGATCCCATTGTTCCCATTCCCAATCCCATTTTTCCCATTCCTAACCCCATTTTTCCCATTTTTCCCATCATTTTTCCCATTTTTCCCGTTTTTTTCCCCATTTTCCAGGAGGCACCCCCCAGCACTACGTGGCAGTCTCCAGATTTTCCATTTTTCCCATCATTTTTCTCATTCCCAATCCTATTTTTCACCTTGCTGATCCCATTTCTCCCATTTTCCCGATCCCATTTTTCCCATTTTTCCCATCATTTTTCCCAATTTTCCCGTTTTTTCCCCATTTTCCAGGAGGCACCCCCCAGCACTACGTGGCAGTCTCCAGCCCAGTGAACACAACCTACCTGGTGCAGTTCGCCTTGGCAAACCTGACAGGAACCAAAGTCAACTTTTCCAAGGAGGAATGTCAGAATCCCGAAAAAACCCCCGGAGCGCAGCCTGAGGTGAGCTGGGAATTCCAGGGGTTGGGATTTGGGGGGAATTGGGGATTTTGGGGGAAAATTAGGGAATTTTGGGGGAAATGGTGGATTTAGGGGGAAAATTGTGGATTTTGGGGGAAATTGGGGATTTATAGGGGGAAATTGTTGATTTTAGGGGGAAGTTGTTGATTTTGGGGGAAAAATTAGGGAATTTTGGGGGGAAATGGTGGATTTTGGGGGGAAAATTGGGGATTTGTGGGGGAAATTGGGGATTTTTAGGGGGAAATTGTTGATTTTTAGGGGGAAGTTGTTGATTTTGGGGGAAAAATTAGGGAATTTTGGGGAAAAATGGTAGATTTTTAGGGGGAAAATTGGGGATTTTGGGGGAAAAATTAGGGAATTTTGGGGGGAAATGGTGGATTTTTGGGGGGAAAATTGTGGATTTGGGGGAAATTGGGGATTTTTAGGAGGAAAATTGTGGATTTTTAGGGGGAAAATTGTGGATTTTGGGGGAAAAGTGATGGAATGGGGGAAATTGGGGATTTTGGGGGGAAAAGTTATGGAATTCTGGGGGAAATTGGGGATTTTTAGGAGGAAAATTGGGGATTTTGGGGGGAAAACCTTGGAATTGTAGGGGGAAAAGTGATGGAATTGTAGGGGAAAAGTTAGGGATTTTTAGGGGGAAAATTGGGGATTTTTGGGGGGAAAATTGGGGATTTTTAGGGGGAAAATTGGGGATTTTGAGGGGGAAAATTGGGAATTTTTAGGGGGAATTGGGGATTTTAGGGGGAAAATTGGGGATTTTAGGGGGAATGGGGATTTTAGGGGGAATTGGGGATTTTGGGATGAAAATTGGGGATTTTGGGGAAATTCCCATTGTAATTCCCACTATAATTCCCACTTTAATTCCCATTTTCCCAACTCTACGAGTATTTCTGGATCCAAGGCTCTCTCACTGTAATTCCCATTGTAATTCCCATTTTTCCATTCCCATTTTTCCATTCCCAGCTCTAATTCCCATTTCCATTCCCACTTTCCCAGCTCTGTGACTATTTCTGGATCCAAGGCTCTCTCACTCTAATTCCTGTCATAATTCCCATTTTAATTCCCATTCTAATTCCCATTTTTCCATTTCCAGCTCTGTGACTATTTCTGGATCCAAGGCTCTCCAAGGCTGTAATTCCAATTTTAATTCCCATTTTTCCATTCCCATTGTAATTCCCATTGTAATTCCCATTTTTATTCCCATTTCCAGCTCTATGAGTATTTCTGGATCCAAGGCTCTCTCTCTGTAATTCCCATTGTAATTCCCACTGTAATTCCCATTTTAATTCCCATTTTTCTGTTTTAATTCCGATTTTTCCAGCTCTAATTCCCATTTTTTCATTCCCAATTCCCATTTTTCCAGCTCTAATTCCCATTTTTCCATTTTAATTCCCATTTTTCCAGCTCTAATTTCCATTTCCATTTCCATCCCCATTTTCCCAGCTCTACGAGTATTTCTGGGTGCAGGGCTCCCTGATTCCCAACTCCACCTCCCGGAATTCCGGCTGTATCCGCAGCTCCGCCCGTCTCTCCAAAGCTCTGATTCCCACTGGAATTCCCATTTTTCCATTCCCAATTCCCATTTTTCCAGCTCTATGAATATTTCTGGATCCAAGGCTCTCTCACTGTAATTCCCATTTTAATTCCCACTGCAATTCCCATTGTAATCCCATTTTTCCATTCCCAATTCCCATTTCCATTCTCAATTCCCATTTTTCCAGCTCTGTGAATATTTTTGGATTCAAGGCTCTCTCACTCTAATTCCCATTGTAATTCCCATTGTAATTCCCATTTTAATTCCCATTTTTCCATTCCCAGCTCTATGACTATTTCTGGATCCAAGGCTCTCTCACTCTAATTCCCGTTGTAATTCCCATTCCCAATTCCCACTTTTCCAGCTCTATGACTATTTCTAGATCCAAGGCTCTCCAAGGCTGTAATTCCCATTGTAATTCCCATTTTCCATTCCCAATTCCCACTTTTCCAGCTCTATGACTATTTCTGGATCCAAGGCTCTCTCTCTGTAATTCCTATTGTAATTCCCACTGTAATTCCCATTTTTCCATTCCCAATTCCCATCTTAATTCCCATTTCTCCAGCTCTATTTCCCATTTTAATTCCACATTCCCATTTCCATTCCCACTTTTCTAGCTCTACTAGTGTTTCTGGATCCAAGGCTCTAATTCCCATTGTAATTCCTATTTTAATTCCCATTTTTCCAGCTCTAATTCCCATTTTTCCATTTCCATTCCCATTTTCCCAGCTCTACGAGTATTTCTGGGTGCAGGGCTCGCTGATTCCCAACTCCACCTCCCGGAATTCGGCTGTATCCACAGTTCTGCCCATCTCTCCAAAGCTCTGATTCCCACTGGAATTCCCATTGGAATTCCCATTTCCATTCCACTTTCCCAGCTCTGTGACTATTTCTGGATCCAAGGCTCTCTCACTCTAATTCCCATTGTAATTCCCATTTTAATTCCCATTCTAATTCCCATTTTTCCACTTTTCCAGCTCTGTGAGTATTTCTGGATCCAAGGCTCTCCAAGGCTGTAATTCCAATTTTAATTCCCATTTTTCCATTCCCATTGTGATTCCCATTTTTCCATTCCCAATTCCAATTGTGATTCCCATTTTTCCATTCCCATTGTACATTCCAATTTTAATTCCCATTTTCCATTCCCAATTCCCACTTTTCCAGCCGTAATTCCCATTTTCTTCCCCATTTTCCCAGCTCTACGAGTATTTCTGGGTGCAGGGCTCGCTGATTCCCAACTCCACCTCCCGGAATTCCGAGTGCATCCGGAGCTCCGCCCGTCTCTCCAAAGCTCTCTCTCCAGCCTTCGAGCTCCGCCTCTGGGATTCCCGGGAATTCTCCACCTGGACGGAGAGCCGCTGGAAGGAGATCCGCGCCAGGATCTTCCTGGTCGCCAGCCCCGAGCTCCAGGTGGGTGGGAATTATCCCGGAATTCCCGAAATTCCTGGGATTGGGATTCCCGAATTTCCAGAAATCAGGATTCCCAAATTTCCTGGGAACCGTAGAATTGGGATTCCCGAATTTCCTGATATCAGGATTCCCAAATTTCCTGGGAACCGTAGAATTGGGATTCCTGAATTTCCTGAAATCAGGATTCCCAAATTTCCTGGGAACCGTAGGATTGGGATTCCCGAATTTCCAGAAATCAGGATTCCCAAATTTCCTGGGAACCGTAGAATTGGGATTCCCGAATTTCCTGGAGTCCCTGGGATTGAAATCCCCAATTTTCCTGGAATCCTTAAGATTGGAATCTCCAATTTTCCTGAAATCCCTGGAATTGGGTATCCCAAAATTCCTGGGATTGGGAATCCCAAATGTCCAGAAATCAGGATTCCTGGATTTCCTGGAGTCCCTGGGATTGGATTTCCCAATTTTCCTGGAATCCTTAAGATTGAATCCCCAGTTTGCCTGAAATCCCTGGAGTTGGGAATCCCAAAATTCCCGAAATTCCTGGGATTGGGATTCCCAACTTTCCTGGGAATCGTGGAATTGAAATTCCCAAATTTCTGGAAATCTCTAGGATTGGGATTCCTGGTTTGCCTGGAATCCATGGAATTGAAATCCCCGATTTTCCTGAAATCCATGGAGTTGGGATTCCCGACTCTCCTGCAATCCCAACATGGGGAGGAGAGCTGGGGGGGGGGGTGATGACGTCACACTCGGTGTGGTGACGTCACTGTGACGTCACAATGTGTGAGATGACGTCGTGCTACGTCGGGTGATGTCACCGATGATGTCATATATCCCCACAATGACGTCACGGTGACATCATACTCTGACATGTGACATCATCCTCTGTTGGGTGATGTCGCTGATGATGTCATACTCATACCAGTGATGTCACAATGACATCACGCCCTGCCAGGTGACATCATGCTCTGATGAGTGATGTCACTTCCCAGCCTGATTGCGTCACTGTGATGTCACACCCAGCCCAGTGACGTCACACGCTGCTGGATGACATCACACGCTGTCTGGTGATGTCACGATGACGTCACACTCTATCAGATGATGTCATCACAGCCCAGCAGGAGCCACCCCAGAACTGGGGATCTGCTCCATTATTGATTATTGGTTATTGATCACAGCTGCTGATGCTGGCACTGGGGATCTGATCCATTGATCGATTATTGATCAATTATTGGTTATTGATCACAGCTGCTGACGTTGGCGCTGGGGATCTGATCAGGTTATTGATTATTGGTTATTGATTATTGATTATCAATTATCGATGACAGCTGCTGACACTGGCGCTGGGGGTCTGATCAGGTTATTGATTATCGATTATTGATCAATTATCAGTTATTGATGGCAGCTTCTGATGCTGGCGCTGGGGTTCTGATCAGGTTATCGATTATTGATTATTGATTATCGGTTATCGATCACAGCTGCTGATGTTGGGGATCTGATCAGGTTATCGATTATCATTTATTGATTATTGGTTATCAATCACAGCTGCTGGCGCTGGGGATCTGATCAGGTTATCGATTATTGGTTATTGATTATGGGTTATTGATCACAGCTGCTGACGCTGGCGCTGGGGATCTGATCAGGTTATCGATTATCGCTTATTGATTATTGATCAATTATCAGTTATCGATGGCAGCTGCTGACGCTGGCGCTGGGGATCTGATCAGGTTATCGAGTTATCGATTATTGATCAATTATCGGTTATCGATCACAGCTGAGCTGGCGCTGGGGATCTGATCAGGTTATCGATTATCGATTATTGATTATGGGTTATTGATCACAGCTGCTGACGCTGGCGCTGGGGATCTGATCAGGTTATCGATTATCGCTTATCGATTATTGATCAATTATCGGTTATCGATGGCAGCTGCTGACGCTGGCGCTGGGGGTCTGATCTATATCAATTTATCGATTATCGATTATTGATCAATTATCGGTTATCGATGGCAGCTGCTGACGCTGGCGCTGGGGGTCTGATCTATATCAATTTATCGATTATCGATTATTGATCAATTATGGGTTACTCGATCGGCAGCTGCTGACGCTGGCGCTGGGGATCTGATCAATTTATTGATTATTGATTATCGATTATTGATCAATTATGGTTATCGATGGCAGCTGCTGACGCTGGCGCTGGGGATCTGATCTAGGTTATCGATTTATCGCTTATCGATTATTGATCAATTATGGTTCTCGATGGCAGCTGCTGACGCTGGCGCTGGGGGTCTGATCTATAGAATTTATCGCTTATCGATTATTGATCAATTATGGTTCTCGATGGCAGCTGCTGACGCTGGCGCTGGGGGTCTGATCAGGTTATCGATTATTGATCAATTATGGTTCTCGATGGCAGCTGCTGACGCTGGCGCTGGGGATCTGATCTATATCAGGTTATCGATTATCGCTTATCGATTATTGATCAATTATGGTTCTCGATGGCAGCTGCTGACGCTGGCGCTGGGCGTGGCCGTGCTGCTGCTCTCCCTGCTCTGCACTTACCTCATCAACGCCAAGGCTGAGCTGCTCTTCGGAGATCCCGCCCAGCCCGGCGCCCCGGGGTACTGAGAGCCCGGGAAAACACCCGGAAAATCCCGGAAAAACACCCGGAAAAACCCGGGAAATCCGGGAAAACAACCCGGGAAAGGACGGAAAATCCGGGAAATCTCACAGAAAACAGCTGGAAAGGATGGAAAAGGTCTGGAAATGCAAGGGAGAACATCTGGAAAGGATGAAAAATGTTTGGAAATGCATAGAAAACACACGGAAAACACCTGGAAATGAACAGAAAATCTATGGGAAACACCTGGAAAATCCCAGAAAACACATGGGAAACAGCTGGAAAGGATGGGAAATGTTTGGAAATGCATGGAAAATCCACGGAAAACAGCTGGAAAACACCTGGAAAGGACAGAAAACACCTGGAAATTCATGGAGAACATCTGGAATTGCAGGGAGAACATCTGGAAAAACACCTGGGAAATCCTGAGAAAACACCTGGAAAATCCCGGAAAACACATGGAAAACACCTGGAAATGCACAGAAAGTATCTGGAAATGCACAGAAAACATGTGGAAATGTAGGGAAAATCTGGGAAATCACGTGGAAAGTCTGGGAAAACGCAGGGAAAACACCTGGAAAGGACAGAAAACGTCTGGAAATGCACGGAAAATCTATGGAAAACATGGAGAACACCTGGAAAATCAGAGAAAACGCATGGAAAACACCTGGAAATGCAGGAAAATCCAGGAAATCGCCCAGAAAATTTGGGAAAATGAACGGAAAACACCTGGAAATGCACAGAAAATCCAGGAAATCGCACTGAAATTCCCAAAATTCCTCCCGTCCTGAGGAGGAAATTCCCAAAATTCCCAGTTGGATTTGTTTTCCAGAGTGGGAAATTCCCTAAATTACTGTTTCCCTGACTGGGAAATTCATGGAATTCCCAAAATTCCAGGTTGGATTTGATGCCCTGAGTGGGAAATTCCCAAAATTCCCAAAATTCCAGGTTGGATTCCGAGGTGAGGAGGATAAAGGAATTTTAATTTTTTGGGGAATGAGGAGGAATTCCAGGTTTTCCTTCATCCTGGGATGGAAAACATTCCTGGGAAAGTTGTAAATATTATAAATAAATCCACGAAATTCCCAAATCCCAAAGGAATTTTTCATTCCTGGATTTTTTTTTTTTTTTTTTTTTGTCTTTTTGGGAGGTGAAAAAAGAGGGAAAATCTCTGGGAATTTTGGGGGAATTTTGGGGTTGGGAAAAGTGGGATTTGCATGGATTGGGGTTGGGAAAAAAGGGGAAAAGTGGAGAGAAAAATGGGAGAAATTGGAGGAAAAATGGAGAGAAAAAAGAAAAGGAAAAAACTGGAGGAAAAAAGGGAAAAAAAACTGGAGAAGGAAAAGGGGAGGAAGGGAAAAACTGGGGAAAAAAAGGGGGAAAACTGGGAATAGGGAAAAACTGGAGGAAATTCCAGGTGGGAATTCCTGGGTGAAATCCCGGAATTTGCAGGTAAGAATCCCGAGATTCCTGGGGATATCCTGGGATGAAATCCCTCATTTCAATCGATCAGTCCCAGTGGAATTGATCAATCCCAATTGGAATCAATCGATCATTCCAGCTGGAATCGATAATTCCCAGTTGGATTTTTTCCTGGCTGGAATCAATCATTTCCAGCTGGAATCAATCAATCAATCCCAGCTGGAATTAATCATTCATTCCCACCTGGAATGAATCAATCAATCAATCCTGGCTGGAATCAATAATTTCTGGTTGGAATCAATCAATCAATCCGAGTTGGATTTGATAATTTCCAGCTGGAATCAATCAATCAATCCCAGCTGGAATTGTTCATTCCCAGCTGGAATCAATCATTTCCAGCTGGAATCAATCAATCAATCAATCCAGGCAGGAATCAATTAATCATTCCCAGCTGCAATCAATTAATCATTCCCAGCTGGAATCGATCAGTCCTGACTGGAATCAATCAATCAATCCCAGCTGGAATTGTTCATTCCCAGCTGGAATCAATCTATCAATCCTGGCTGGAATTGATCAATCGATCAATCCCAGCTGCAATTGTTCTTTCCCAGCTGGAATTGACAATTCCCGATTGGAATCAATTGATCAATCCCGGTTGGAATCAATAATTCCTGGTTGGATTTTTTCCCAGCTGGAATCATCCATTCCCAGCTGGAATCAATCAATCAATCAATCCTGGCTGGATTCAATCATTTCCAGCTGGAATCAATCAATCATTCCCAGCTGGATTTTTTTCCACTGGAGTCAATCAATCGATCAATCCCAGCTGGAATCAATCAATCAATCAATCCTGGCTGGAATCAATCATTCATTTCCAACTGGAATTTTTCTGGCTGGCATCACTCATTCCCGCCTCTGGAATCAATCAACCAATCGATCATTCCCTATTGGAATCAATTATTCATTCCCTGCTGGAATCAATCATTCCCAGCTGGAATCAATCAATCAATCAATCCAGGCAGGAATCAATCAATCAATCCAGGCTGGAATCAATCAATCAATCCTGGCTGGAATCATTCATTTCTGGCTGGAATTTTTCCGGCTGGAATCAATCAATCATTCATTCCTGGCTGGATTTGATCAATCCCAGCTGGAATAAATCAATCAATCCCAGCTGGAATAAATCAATCAATCCCAGCTGGAATAAATCAATCGATCACTCCTGGCTGGACTCGATCATTCCCAGCTGGAATCAATTATTCATTCCCGATTGGATTTTTTCCGGCTGGATTTTTTCCGCTTGGAATTTTTCCGGCTGGAATCACTCATTCCAGCCTCTGGAATCAATCAACCAATCGATCATTCCCAATTGCAATCAATTATTCATTCCTGGCTGGAATCAATCATTCATTCCCGGCTGGAATCGATCATTCCCGATTGCAATCAATTATTCATTCCTGGTTGGAATCAATCATTCATTCCGGCTGGAATCGATAATTCCCGATTGCAATCAATTATTCATTCCCGGCTGCAATCAATCATTGATTTCTGATTGGATTTTTCCAGCTGGAATCAATCAATCAATCCAGGCTGGAATCAATCGATCAATCCCAGCTGGAATCAATCAGTCATTCCTGCCTGGAATCAATCAGTCATTCCTGGCTGGAATTGATAATTCCCGATTGGAATCAATCATTCATTCCCGGCTGGAATTGATAATTCCCAATTGGAATCAATCATTCATTCCCGGCTGGAATTGATAATTCCCGATTGGAATCAATTATTCATTCCTGCCTGGAATCAATCATTCATTCCGGTTGGAATTGATAATTCCTGATTGGAATCAATCACATTCATTCCGGCTGGAATTGATAATTCCCGATTGGAATCAATCACATTCATTCCCGATTGGAATCAATCATTCATTCCCAGCTGGAATTGATAATTCCCGATTGGAATCAATCATTCATTCCCAGCTGGAATTGATAATTCCCGATTGGAATCAATCATTCATTCCCGATTGGAATCAATCATTCATTCCCAGCTGGAATTGATAATTCCCGATTGGAATCAATCATTCATTCCCAGCTGGAATTGATAATTCCCGATTGGAATCAATCATTCATTCCCAGCTGGAATTGATAATTCCCGATTGGAATCAATCATTCATTCCGGCTGGAATTATTCCCGATTGGAATCAATCATTCATTCCCAGCTGGAATTGATAATTCCCGATTGGAATCAATCATTCATTCCCGGCTGGAATCAATAATTCCCGATTGGAATCAATCATTCATTCCCGGCTGGAATCAATAATTCCCGATTGGAATCAATCATTCATTCCCAGCTGGAATTGATAATTCCCAATTGGAATCAATCATTCATTCCCAGCTGGAATCAATAATTCCCGATTGGAATCAATCATTCATTCCCGGCTGGAATCAATCATTCATTCCCGATTGGATTTTTTCCGGCTGGGATTTTTCCTCTGGACTCGTTCCGCTTGGATTCTCTCCCGGCTGGAATTCTTCCCGGCTGGATTCTCTCCCGGAGCTGCAGGAGATTCTCTCAGCCTCAGCTGCAGGAGAAACAGCGGAAATTCCCCGCGGGGGATTCAGGATGGAGAGTTGGGATTTGGGATTTGGGGTTTGGGGGGATGGAGGGAGGGAGGGAGGGATGGAGGAGGAGAATGATCCCAAAAAACATCGGGAAGGGCAGGAGGGGGTTTGGGATTTGGGGTGATGGATGGGGATTGGGGATAGGATTTGGGATGTGGGAGTGGAGTGGGATTGGGGTTTGGGGTTTGGGGTGAGGATGTCCCGAATTTGGGGTTTGAAATTTGTGGGATTTGGGGTTTGGGATGATGGATGGATGGGGAGGAGAGTCCTGGTTTTGGGAATGATCCCAAAAAAACATCGGGAGAGCTGGGAGGGGATTTGGGATTTGGGGTGATGGATGGGGATTTGGGATTTGGGGTGTGGGTTTTGGGATTTGGGATTTAGGATGTGGGATGTGGATGTGGAATGTGGATTTGGGGTGTGGGATGATTTGGGATGAGGATATCCCAAATTTGGGGATTTGAAATTCAGGGGATTTGAAATTTGGGGGATTTGGGATTTGGAGATTTGGGATTTGGGGATTTGGGATGAGGATGAGGATGAGGATTCGGGATTTGGGTGATGGATGTGGGATGAGCTTCAGGAATGGGAAGGGAATGAGGATGTGGGATTTAGGATTTGGGATTTAGGATTTGGGATGAGGATTTAGGATTTGGTATGAAGATTTGGGATGAGGATGGTGGGATGTGGGATTTGGGATTTAGGGTTTGGGAGGAGGATGTGGGATTTAGGATCTGGGAGGAGGATGTGACATTTGGGATGAGGATAAGGATGTGGGATTTGGAATTCGAGGATTTGGGATGAGGATGTGCGATTTGGGATGAGGATGTGGGATTCGGGATCTCTCTGTCCTCTCTCCCCCGTCCCTCCTGTCCCCGCTGTCCCCCGCTGTCCCCGCTGTCCCCTCAGGCCGTTGGCTCTGTGTCACACTCTCTCTCTCTCTCTGTCGCTGTTTGTCGCCAGCTGAGCTCTGCTGTCACCCTGAGGCTGCCGAGCAGCTGCGGGAGAGAGGGAGGGAGGGGACAGGGGGGGGACAGGGAGGGGACAGGATGGGACAGAGGAGGGGACAGGGATGGGACAGGATGGGGACAGGAGGGGGGGACAGGAGGTGGGGACAGCGATGGGACAGGGGGGGGGGATGGGGACAGGATGGGGACAGGGAGAGTGACAGGGTTGGGGACAGGGATGGGATGGGACAGGACAGGGATGGGGACGGGCGGGACAGGATGGGGACAGTGAGGGGACAGGGATGGGGACAGGATGGGGACAGGGATGGGGACAGGGATGGGGACAGGGATGGGGACAGGGATGGGATGGGACAGGACAGGGATGGGGACGGGGGATAGGATGGGGACAGTGAGGGGACAGGGATGGGGACAGGATGGGGACAGGGATGGGGACAGGGATGGGGACAGGATGGGGACAGGGATGGGGACAGGATGGGGACAGGGATGGGATGGGAGGACAGGGATGGGGACAGGATGGGGACAGGGATGGGGACAGGATGGGGACAGGGTGGGATGGGATGGGACAGGACAGGGATGGGGACAGGATGGGGACAGGGGTGGGACAGGATAAGGATAGGGGACAATGAATGGGGACAGGAACAGAGCGACAGGGACAGAGATGGGGACAGCGAGAGCGACAGTGAGAGCGATAGTGACAGCGACAGCGACAGGAGGGGATGGGATAGGGACAGGGATAAGACTAGGGGACAGGGACAGGAGGGGACACGAGGGGACAGGGACGGGAAGAGGGATGGGGACAAGGATGGGGACAGCGACAGGGGACAGGGATGGGGACAGTGACAGCGACAGCGACAGAGCGACAGCGATAGTGACAGGGATGGGGACAGCGACAGAGACAGCGAGAGCGACAGTGACTAGACAGCGACAGCGACAGGGACAGGAGGGGATGGGGACAGGGAAAGCGACACGAGGGGACAGGGATGGGATGGGACGGGATGGGGACAGCAGGGGACAGGGACGGTGAGAGGGACAGAAGATGGGGACAGGGACAGCAGGGGACAGGGAGTGGGGACAGGAGGGGACAGGGAAAGGACAGCAAATGGGAATGGGGACAGGAGAAGGGGACAGAGAGGGGACAGCAGGGGACAGCAGGGGACAGGGAATGGAGAGAGGGACAGGGATTGGGACAGGAGGGGACACGGACAGGGGACAGAGGACGAATTCCCCAATTTCTCCAGTCCCACTTTTCCCCTTTTTCCCCTCTTTTTTTCCCTTTTTCCCATTTTCCCCCTTTTTTCCCAGTTTTTTCCGGTTTTTTTCCCTTTTCCTTTTTCCCCTCTTTTTCCCTCTCTTTTCCCCTTTTTTCCCCTTTTTTCCCATTTTCTCCCTTTCCTTTTCCCCCTTTTCCCCCGTTTTTCCCGATTTTTCCCCTTTCCTTTTCCCCTCTTTTCCTCTTTTCTCCCCTTTTTTTCCCATTTTCCCCCTTTTTCCTCTTTTTTCCCCATTTCCCCCTTTTTTCCCTTTTTCCTCTTTTTTCACATTTTTCCCATTTTTTCCCTTTCCTTTCCCCCTTGTTTCCCAGTTTTTTCCCATTTTCCCCCTTTCCTGTTCCCCCATTTCCCCTTTTCCCCCCTTTTTCCCCATTTTTCCCCTTTTCCCCTTTTTCTCATTTTTCCCAAATTTCCCTCGGGAATTCTCTCCTCCCTCCCTCTCTCTCCCCTCGGCAGCCAATGGAATTCCGAATTCCCGATTTTTCCATATTTATGAGCAAATCGCAAACCAATGAGATTCCAAGCCCGGCTGGATAAATTGGGAATTTCCCAGCGGCGAATCCCAGAGATTTTGGGGCTCCAGGAGTTGGGAATTCCCGGGATTTCTCCCTAATTTCCCAAGGCGGGAGAATTCCGGGGAAGTTTGGGATTTCTCCATGGATGGATGAGGAGAGAGGATCCCGAATTCCTGGGATTTTCCAGAGGAAAAAACTCCGGGAATGGTCGTGGAGTTTGGGGTAAGATTTTCCTGGATTTTTTGGGGATTTCGGGGATTTTTGGGGGATTTTTCGGGGATTTTTCGGGGGTTTTTTAGGATTTTTTGGGGGATTTTTAGGGGATTTTTTTCAGGATTTTTAAAGGGGATTTTCAGTCATTTTCCAGGGATTTTCCGAGGATTTTCCAGAGGTTTTTTAGGATTTCTTTTGGAGGATTTTCCGGGGATTTTTCACTCATTTTCCAGGGATTTTCCAGGGATTTTCCAGAGATTTTTCAGGATTTTTTCCGGGGATTTTAAGGGGATTTTTCAGAATTTTTTCAGGGATTTTTTCAGGGATTTTTTGGGGATTTTCCGGGGTTTTCAGGGATTTTTCGGGGATTTTCGGGGATTTTCCGGGGGTTTTCCAGGGATTTTTCCAGGGATTTTCCGAGGATTTCCCAGGGGTTTTTTAGGATTTCTTTTCGAGGATTTTTCGGGGATTTTTCACTCATTTTCCAGGGATTTTCCAGGGATTTTTCGGGGATTTTTCAGAATTTTCTCAGAGATTTTTCAGGGATTTTATGGGGATTTTTTTTCAGGGATTTTCCAGGGATTTTTCCGATTTTTTTCAGGGATTTTCCCGGGATTTTCCCGGGATTTTTCAGGGATTTTCCAGGGATTTCCCACTGATCTTCCAGGGAATGGAAGCAGAGGGGAAAAACCAGGATCAGGGTGGGAATTTGGCTCCGGATTCCCAGGAAAATCCTCAATCCCACTGATGCCTTTGGAAGCAGAAAAACAGGAATTTGGGGAATTTCCTGGAATTTTGGGATCCTGGGGAGGTTTGGGATTCCCCAGGAAAATTCTCTGGGAAAAAAATCTCGGGAAAATTCTCGGGAATGGAGAGGAAAAAGCAGGAAGAATTCCCGGGATTTGGGGATTGGGGAAAATTCCTGGGAATTGGATTTGGGAATTGGGAGTTTTCCCCTTAATTTTATGGGGAAAAAAATCCCAAATTCCCAGAGAATCCCGAGAGCCAAAATTCCCAAAATCCCAAATTCCCAGACATCCCAGAGCCAAAATTCCCAAATAATTCCCAAATAATTCCCAAATAATTCCCAAATAATTCCCAAATAATTCCCAAATTCAGGGAGCCCAAATTCCCAATAATTCCCAATAATTCCCAAAATCCCAAATAATTCCCAAATAGTTCCCAAATAATTCCCAAATAATTCCCAAATAATTCCCAAATTCCAAAATTCCTGGGAATCCCAATTCCCAAATAATTCCCAAATAATTCCCACATTCCCAAATTCCCTGCTCTGGATCCTGGAATTTCCTCTGCGAATCCCAGCTGGAAAAATCCTCCCCGCAGAAATTTCGGGAGCACTTCCCGTTTTTTTTGGGGGATTCCCATCATTCCCAGATTTTATTTGGGATTGGGATCATTCCCGCCCCACAATTCCCAAAACAATTCCCAACAATTCCCAACAATTCCCAAAACAATTCCCAACAATTCCCAAAAGAATTCCCGACAACTCCCAAATAATTCCCAAAACAATTCCCAAAACAATTCCCAGGGAGCTGCTGGGAATTCCCACCTCATTCCCATCCGGTTTTTCCATCCGGTTTTCCCATTCCCAAATTTTTCCCATTCCAGAGTTTTCCCATCACTTTTCCCAATCCCCTTTTTTCTTTTCCCATCGACTTTTCCCATCCCAAAGTTTTTCCCTGTTTCCCATTTCCTTTTCCCTCTACTTTTCCCAGCGGGAATCATCCTGACTTCCCCCGGAATTATCCCGAATTCCCAGCTGGAATCATCCCGAATTTCCAGTGGGAAAGGGCTGGAATTCCTATCGGGAATGATCCCAAAATTCCCAGCTGGAATCATCCCGAATCCCCCCGGAAATATCCCAAATTCCCATCGGGATTCATCCCAAATTCCCATCAGGAATCATCCCAAATTTCCTGCAGGAAAAGGCTGGAATTCCCATCGGGATTCATCCCAAATTCCCCCAGGAATGATCCCGAATTTCCATCGGGAATGATCCCAAATTTCCATCAGGAATATCCCAAATTTCCATCGGGAATCACCCCAGAACAGCTGGAATTCCCGAATTTCCTGCAGGAAAAGGCTGGAATTCCCCTCGGGATTGATCCCAAATTCCCCCTGGAATGATCCCAAATTCCCATCGGGAAATCTCCCAGAGCAGCTGGAATTCCCAGTAGGATTCATCCCGAATTTCCTGCAGGAAAAGGCTGGAATTCCCGGTTGGATTTATCCCAAATTCCTCCCAGGAATGATCCCGAATTCCCAGCGGGAAATCTCCCGGAGCAGCTGGAATTCCCCGTAGGAATGATCCCGAATTTCCTGCAGGAAAAAGCTGGAATTCCCATCGGGATTCATCCCAAATTCTCCCTGGGAATGATCTTGAAATTCCCATCGGGAATCACCCCAAGCAGTTGGAATTCCCAGTTGGATTCATCCCAAATTTCCCTGGGATGATCCCGAATTTCCTGCAGGAAAAGGCTGGAATTCCCAGTTGGATTGATCCCAAATTTCCCCAGGAATGATCCTGAATTCCCAGCTGGAATCACCCGGAGCAGCTGGAATTCCCGGTTGGATTCATCCCAAATTTCCCCTGGGAATGATCCCGAATTTCCTGCAGGAAAAGGCTGGAATTCCCCTCGGGACTCATCCCAAATTCCCCCGGGAAATCTCCTGGAGCAGCCAGAATTCCCATCGGGAATGATCCCAAATTTCCAGCTGGAATCATCCCGAATTTCCCTCGGGAAATCTCCCGGAGCAGCTGGAATTCCCACCGGGAATGAGCCCAGGAATATCCCGAATTTCCCCATCGGGAATGATCCCGAATTTCCTGCAGGAAAAGGCTGGAATTCCCCTCGGGAATCACCCCTGAGCAGCCGGAATTCCCAGTTGGATTCATCCCAAATTCCCATCGGGATTGATCCCAAATTCCCAGTTGGATTGATCCCAAATTCCCGGTTGGATTGATCCCAAATTCCCATCGGGATTGATCCCAAATTCCCATCGGTTGATCCCAAATTCCCAGTTGGATTGATCCCAAATTCCCGGTTGGATTGATCCCAAATTCCCATCGGGATTGATCCCAAATTCCCATCAGGATTGATCCCAAATTCCCTGGTGTCCCATCCCAGTGTCCCTCCAGTGTCCCTTCCTGTCCCAAATTCCCAGTTGATCCCAAATTCCCAGTTGGATTGATCCCAAATTCCCAGTTGGATTGATCCCAAATTCCCGGTTGGATTGATCCCAAATTCCCATCGGGATTGATCCCAAATTCCCATCAGGATTGATCCCAAATTCCCAGTTGGATTCATCCCAAATTCCCATCGGGATTGATCCCAAATTCCCATCGGGATTGATCCCAAATTCCCAGTTGGATTGATCCCAAATTCCCAGTGGGATTGATCCCAAATTCCCAGTTGGATTGATCCCAAATTCCCAGTTGGATTGATCCCAAATTCCCATCGGGATTGATCCCAAATTCCCAGTTGGATTGATCCCAAATTCCCATCGGGATTGATCCCAAATTCCCATCGGGATTGATCCCAAATTCCCAGTTGGATTGATCCCAAATTCCCAGTTGGATTCATCCCAAATTCCCATCGGGATTGATCCCAAATTCCCAGTTGGATTGATCCCAAATTCCCGGTTGGATTCATCCCAAATTCCCATCGGGATTGATCCCAAATTCCCAGTTGGATTGATCCCAAATTCCCGGTTGGATTGATCCCAAATTCCCAGGTTGGATTGATCCCAAATTCCCAGTTGGATTGATCCCAAATTCCCGGTTGGATTGATCCCAAATTCCCAGTTGGATTGATCCCAAATTCCCGGTTGGATTGATCCCAAATTCCCGGTTGGATTGATCCCAAATTCCCATCGGGATTGATCCCAAATTCGGTTGGATTGATCCCAAATTCCCATCGGGATTGATCCCAAATTCCCATCGGGATTGATCCCAAATTCCCGGTTGGATTGATCCCAAATTCCCGTGGGAATTCTCTCCTCTCCCAGCTGTCAGCTCAGCAATTCCAGTTCTCTCCCTGCAGCCGCCTGGCGCCTCTGGGAAAACGGGAAATCCCG
The DNA here is from genome assembly GCA_024500445.1 of Entomyzon cyanotis. Taxonomy (NCBI): domain Eukaryota; kingdom Metazoa; phylum Chordata; class Aves; order Passeriformes; family Meliphagidae; genus Entomyzon; species Entomyzon cyanotis. The sequence goes on from JAKEPQ010001001.1 coordinate 1,036,816, forward strand.
GAGTTTAGATCTGATTTGATTTTATTTTGTTTTATTTTATTTTATTTTTGTTCTGGTTTATTTTATTTTATTTTATATTTTATTTTATTTTATTTTATTTTATTTTATTTTATTTCTGTTTTATTTTAATTTATTTTATTTTAGTTTCGTTTTTTATTTTTATTTTATTTTATTTTGTTTTTTCCTATTCTATTCTATTCTATTCTTTTTGTTTTGTTTTTTCTTTTTCTTTTATTTTGTTGTAGTTTATTTTATTTTGTTTTGTTTATTTTATTGTATTTTGTTTGGGGTTTTATTTTTATTCTATTCTATATTTATTTTGTTTTGTTTTGTTTCATTTTATTTTATTTTATTTTATTTTATTTTATTTTATTGCGTTTTGTTTGGGTTTTTATGGGTTTTTTAATTTTGTTTTATTCTATTTCTTTCATTTTGGTTTATTTTGTTATTTAATTTTATTTTGTTACATTATGTTTTGTTTTATTTTGATTTATTTTATTTTGTTTCGGTTTGGTTTATTTTTTATTTTATTTTGGTTTGGTTTGTTGTGTTTTATTTTGTTTTATTTTATTTTATTTTATATTATTCTGTTTTTATTTTATTTTGTTTTGGTTTATTTTTATTTGGTTTTGTTTTATTTTTATTTTATTTTATCTTATTTTATTTTATTCTATTCTATTCTATTCTATTATTTTATTCTATTTTATTCTATTTTATTCTATTTTATTCTATTTTATTTTATTTTATTTTATTCTATTCTATTCTATTCTATTCTATTCTATTTTATTCTATTTTATTCTATTTCATTTTATTTTATTTTATTTTATTTTATTTCAGGAGGAGATCTGCAGTTGCTGCTGACAGTCAGGGATTGACTTTGCCTTTTCCAATCCCTTTTCCTGCTCAGGTGATCCCAAAATCATCGGGATTGGATTGAAGTGATCCCAAAATCATCAGGATTGGACTGGAAGTGATCCCAAATCATTGGGATCGGATTGAAGTGATCCCAAATCATCGGGATCGGACTGGAAGTGATCCCAAAATCATCAGGATTGGACTGGAAGTGACCCCAAAATCATCGGGATTGGACTGGAAGTGACCCCAAAACGTTGGGATCAGATTGAAGTGACCCCAAAATCATTGGGATTGGACTGGAGGTGACCCCAAAATAATTGGCTTTGGATCAGAGGTGACCCAAAAATCATCGGGATTGGACTGGAAGTGATCCCGAATCATTTGGATTGGATCAGAGGTGACCCCAAAATAATCGGCATTGGACTGGAAGTGATCCCAAAACGTTGGGATCAGAGGTGATCCCAAAATCGTCGGGATCGGATTGGAAGTGATCCCAAAATAATCGGCATTGGACTGGAAGTGATCCCAAATCATCGGAATTGATCAGAGGTGACCTCAAAATCATCAGGGTTGGATTGGAAGTGATCCCAAAATCATTGGGATTGGACTGGAAGTGACCCCAAAATCTTTGGGATCGGATCAGACGTGACCCCAAAACATCAGGATTGGATTGGAGGTGACCCCAAATCTTTGGGATTGGGTCAGAGGTGACCCAAAAATCATTGGGATTGGACTGGAGGTGATCCCAAAATCATCCGGATTGGACTGGAGGTGACCCCAAATCTTTGGGATTGGACTGGAAGTCATCCCAAATCATTGGGATCGGATTGAAGTGATCCCAAAATCATCGGGATCAGACTGGAAGTGATCCCAAATCATCGGGACTGGGTCAGAGGTGACCTCAAAATCATCGGGATTGGACTGGAAGTGATCCCAAAATCATCGGGATTGGACTGGAAGTGACCCCAAAACGTTGGGATCAGATTGAAGTGACCCCAAAATCATTGGGATTGGACTGGAGGTGACCCCAAAATAATTGGCTTTTGATCAGAGGTGACCCAAAAATCATCGGGATCGGACTGGAAGTGATCCCGAATCATTGGGATTGGATCAGAGGTGATCCCAAATCATTGGGATCGGATTGGAAGTGATCCCAAAATCACCAGGATTGGATCAGAGGTGACCCCAAATTATTTGGATCAGATCAGAGGTGACCCTAAATCATTGGGATTGGACTGGAAATGACCCCAAAATCATCGGGATTGGATCAGAGGTGACCCCAATCTTTGGGATCAGAAGTGTTCCCAGTTCTTTGGGATCAGCTCTTCCTGAAGTGTCCCCAAACCCATCGGGATCAGAGGTGACCCCAAACCCTCGGGATCAGAAGTTGTCCCTAAATCCTTGAGGATCAGAAGTATCCCGATATCTTTGGGATCAGAATTATCCCCAAATTTCTAGGATCAGAATTATCGCGATACCTTTAGGATCAGAATTATCCCCAAATTTTTAGGATCAGAATTATCCCAATATTTTTAGGATCAGAATTATCCTGATATTTTTAGGATCAGAATTATCCCAATAACATTAGGATCAGAATTATTGCGATATTTTTAGGATCAGAATTATCGCGATATTTTTAGGATCAGAATTATCCCGATACCTTTAGGATCAGAATTATCCCAAAATCTTTAGGATCAGAATATCCTGATATCTTCAGGATCAGAATCATCCCAATAACATTAGGATCAGAATTATCGCGATACCTTTAGGATCAGAATTATCCCCAAATTTTTAGGATCGGAACTATCCCGACATTTTCAGGATCAGAACTATCCCGACATTTTCAGGATCAGAACTATCCCGATATTTTCAGGATCTCCCTCCCCTAACAACGATGCTCAACTCAGACCCCCTCCAACCCCCCCATCCCCCCAACCCACCCCGACAACCGCGACAGCAACCCCGACAACCGCGACAGTCACCGCGACAATCGCGACAGTCACCGCGACAACCGCGACAGTCACCGCGACAACCGCGACAATCACCGCGACAACCGCGACAGTCACCGCGATAACCGCGACAATCACCGCGACAACCGCGACAATCACCGCGATAATCGCGACAACCGCCCGGCGGGTGACGACAGCGGCCGGAAGGAGTCGCTGAGTCGCGAGGAGCGCCGCCGGCGCCGCCGGGCCACGGCCAAGTACCGCACGGCGCACGCCACGCGGGAGAGGATCCGCGTGGAGGCTTTCAACGTGGCTTTCGGGGAGCTGCGGAGGCTGCTGCCCACCCTGCCCCCCGACAAGAAACTCTCCAAAATCGAGATCCTCAGGTTGGCCATTTGTTATATATCGTATCTGAACCATGTTCTGGATGTGTGAAATGTCCGTCTGTCCGTCTGTCCGTCTGTCTGTCCATCTGTCCATCCGTCTGTCCATCCCCAGGCTGCTGCCCACCCTGCCCCCCGACAAGGAACTGTCCAAAATCGAGATTTTGAGATTGGCCATTTGTTATATATCGTATTTGAATCATGTGTTGGATGTCTGAGGTGTCCATCTGTCCGTCTGTCCCTCCGTCTGTCCATCCCTGTGTCCGTCTGTCCATCCCCACCCTGCCGCCCGACAAGAAACTGTCCAAAATCGAGATCCTCAGATTGGCGATCTGTTATATATCGTATTTGAATCATGTTCTGGATGTGTGAAATGTCCATCTGTCCATCTGTCCATCCGTCTGTCCATCCCCACCCTGCCCCCCGACAAGGAACTGTCCAAAATTGAGATTTTGAGGTTGGCCATTTGTTATATCTGAATCATGTTCTGGATGTGTGACATGTCCAGGTGTCCATCTGTCCATCTGTCTGTCCATCCGTCTGTCCATCCCCAGGCTGCTGCCCACCCTGCCCCCCGACAAGAAACTGTCCAAAATTGAGATTTTGAGATTGGCTATCTGTTATATATCGTATTTGAACCATGTGTTGGATGTCTGAGGTGTCCATCTGTCTGTCTGTCCATCCTAGTGTCCATCCCAGTGTCCATCTGTCCATCTGTCCATCCCAGTGTCCATCTGTCCATCTGCTACATCTCCTACCTGAACCATGTGTTAGATGTCTGAGGTGTCCATCTGTCCAACTCTCCCTGTGTCCATCTGTCCATCCCTCTGTCCATCTGTCCATCCCTGTGTCCATCTGTCCATCTGTCCATCTGTCCATCCCTGTGTCCATCTGTCCATCCCTCTGTCCATCTGTCCATCTGTCCATCTGTCCATTCCTGTGTCCATCTGTCCATCTGCTACATCTCCTACCTGAACAATGCATTAGATGTCTGAGGTGTCCATCTGTCCATCCCTGTGTCCATCTGTCCATCTGTCCATCCCTGTGTCCATCTGTCCATCTGTCCATCTGTCCGTCTGTCCATCCCCGTGTCCAGAACAACTGGAGCACCAATTCCCAGAGGATTGGAGCAGCAATTCCCAGAAAAACCGGAGCGGGAATTCCCAGAGATTTGGGACTGCAATTCCAGAGATTTGGGGCTGAAATTCCCGGAGGGATGGAGCCGCAAATTCCCGGAGGGATGGAAGAGCAAATCCCGGAAATTTGGGACTGCAAATCCCAGAGGGATGGAGCAGAAATTCCCAGAGGATGGGAGCCGCAAATTCCAGAGATTTGGGACTGCAAATTCCAGAGGATTTGAGACGCAAATTCCCAGAAAAACTGGAGCGGGAATTCCTGGAGGGATGGAAGAGCAAATCCCGGAAATTTGGGACGGCAAATTCCAGAGGGATGAAGAAACAATTCCCGAAGGATTTGGGGCTGCAAATTCCAGAACAACTGGAGCAGCAATTCCCAGAGGGATTGAGCCGCAAATTCCAGAGATTTGGGACTGAAATTCCAGAGATTTGGGACTGAAATTCCCAGAGATTTGGGACTGAAATTCCAGAGATTTGGGACTGAAATTCCAGAGATTTGGAGCCGCAAATCCCAGAGAAGGAGCAGGAATTCCCGGAGGGATGGAAGAGCAAATCCCAGAACGCTGGGACTGCAAATTCCAGAGGAATTGGAGCAGAAATTCCCAGAGGATTGGAGCTGCAAATTCCAGAGATTTGGGACTGCAATTCCCGGAAGACTGGAGCCACAAATTCCCGGAGGAACCGGAGCAGGAATTTCCAGAGAGATGGAGAAACAATTTCTGGAGGAACTGGGGCTGCAAATTCCAGAACAACTGGAGCAGCAATTCCCAGAGGGATTGAGCCACAAATTCCAGAAATTTGGGACTGAAATTCCAGAAATTTGGGACTGAAATTCCAGAGATTTGGAGCACAAATTCCCAGAAAAACTGGAGCAGGAACTCTCGAAGGAACTGGGACTGCAAATTCCAGAGGGATGGAAGAGCAAATCCTGGAAATTTGGGACTGAAATTCCAGAGGAATTGGAGCAGGAATTCCCACAGGGATTGAGCCGCAAATTCCAGAGATTTGGAGCAGAAATTCCCAAAGGATTGGAGAAGGAAATTCCAGAGGGATGGAGCTGCAATTCCCAGAGATTTGGGATAGCAATTCCCAGAGGGGTGGAAGAGCAAATCCCGGAAATTTGGGACTGAAATTCCCAGAGATTTGGGACTGAAATTCCCAGAGATTTGGGACTGAAATTCCCAGAGATTTGGAGCAGAAATTCCCGGAGATTTGGGACTGAAATTCCCGGAGATTTGGGACTGAAATTCCAGAGATTTGGGACTGAAATTCCAGAGATTTGGGACTGAAATTCCCGGAGATTTGGGACTGAAATTCCAGAGATTTGGAACTGAAATTCCCGGAGATTTGGGACTGAAATTCCAGAGATTTGGGACTGAAATTCCCGGAGATTTGGTACTGAAATTCCCGGAGATTTGGGACTGAAATTCCCAAAGATTTGGGACTGAAATTCCCGGAGATTTGGGACTGAAATTCCAGAGATTTGGGACTGAAATTCCCAGAGATTTGGGACTGAAATTCCCAGAGATTTGGGACTGAAATTCCCAGAGATTTGGGACTGAAATTCCCAGAGATTTGGGACTGAAATTCCAGAGATTTGGGACTGAAATTCCAGAGATTTGGGACTGAAATTCCAGAGATTTGGAGCACAAATTCCCAGAAAAACTGGAGCAGGAACTCTCGAAGGAACTGGGACTGCCAATTCCAGAGGGATGGAAGAGCAAATCCTGGAAATTTGGGACTGAAATTCCAGAGGAATTGGAGCAGGAATTCCCACAGGGATTGAGCCGCAAATTCCAGAGATTTGAAGCAGAAATTCCCAAAAGATTGGAGAAGGAAATTCCAGAGGGATGGAGCTGCAATTCCCAGAGATTTGGGATAGCAAATCCCAGAGGGGTGGAAGAGCAAATCCCGGAAATTTGGGATTGAAATTCCCGGAGATTTGGGACTGAAATTCCCAGAGATTTGGGACTGCAAATTCCAGAGATTTGGGACTGAAATTCCCGGAGATTTGGGACTGAAATTCCCAGAGATTTGGGACTGCATATTCCTAGAGATTTGGAGCAGAAATTCCCAAAGATTTGGGACTGAAATTCCCAGAGATTTGGGACTGCAAATTCCAGAGATTTGGGACTGAAATTCCAGAGATTTGGGACTGAAATCCCAGAGATTTGGGACTGAAATTCCCAGAGATTTGGAGCACAAATTCCCAGAAAAACTGGAGCAGGAACTCTCGAAGGAACTGGGACTGCCAATTCCAGAGGGATGGAAGAGCAAATCCTGGAAATTTGGGACTGAAATTCCAGAGGAATTGGAGCAGGAATTCCCACAGGGATTGAGCCGCAAATTCCAGAGATTTGGAGCAGAAATTCCCAAAAGATTGGAGAAGGAAATTCCAGAGGGATGGAGCTGCAATTCCCAGAGATTTGGGATAGCAATTCCCAGAGGGGTGGAAGAGCAAATCCCGGAGATTTGGGACTGAAATTCCCAGAGATTTGGGACTGAAATTCCCAGAGATTTGGGACTGAAATTCCAGAGATTTGGGACTGAAATTCCCAGAGATTTGGGACTGAAATTCCCAGAGATTTGGGACTGAAATTCCCAGAGATTTGGGACTGAAATTCCCAGAGATTTGGGACTGAAATTCCCAGAGATTTGGAGCAGAAATTCCAGAGATTTGGGACTGAAATTCCAGAGGTTTGGAACTGAAATTCCAGAGGTTTGGAGCAGCGAATTCCCAGAGATTTGGGACTGAAATCCCAGAGATTTGGGACTGAAATTCCCAGAGATTTGGGACTGAAATTCCCAAAGATTTGGGACTGAAATTCCAGAGATTTGGAACTGAAATTCCCGACATTTGGGACTGAAATTCCAGAGATTTGGGACTGAAATTCCCAGAGATTTGGGACTGAAATTCCCAGAGATTTGGAGCAGAAATTCCAGAGATTTGGGACTGAAATTCCAGAGGTTTGGAACTGAAATTCCAGAGGTTTGGAGCAGCGAATTCCCAGAGATTTGGGACTGAAATCCCAGAGATTTGGGACTGAAATTCCAGAGATTTGGGACTGAAATTCCCGACATTTGGGACTGAAATTCCAGAGATTTGGGACTGAAATTCCAGAGATTTGGGACTGAAATTCCCAGAGATTTGGGACTGAAATTCCAGAGATTTGGGACTGAAATTCCCAAAGATTTGGGACTGAAATTCCCAAAGATTTGGGACTGAAATTCCCAAAGATTTGGGACTGAAATTCCCAGAGATTTGGGACTGAAATTCCAGAGATTTGGGACTGAAATTCCCAGAGATTTGGGACTGAAATTCCCGGAGATTTGGGACTGAAATCCCAGAGATTTGGGACTGAAATTCCCGGAGATTTGGGACTGAAATCCCAGAGATTTGGGACTGAAATTCCCAAAGATTTGGGACTGAAATTCCCAGAGATTTGGGACTGAAATTCCAGAGATTTGGGACTGAAATTCCCAGAGATTTGGGACTGAAATTCCAGAGATTTGGGACTGAAATTCCCAGAGATTTGGGACTGAAATTCCCAAAGATTTGGGACTGAAATTCCAGAGATTTGGGACTGAAATTCCCAGAGGGATGGAGAAATAATTCCCGGAGGAACTGGAGCAGGAATTCCCAGAGAAATTCCCCCTTTTTCCCCCAAACCCTTCCCCTCCACTCCCTCCCCTCGATATTTACGGAATTAATTAATTTATGGAATTATTTAATTTATGGAATTATTTAATTTATGGAATCATTTTATTTATGGAATTATCTAACTTATGGAGAAATGCTATTATTATTTATTATTATTATCATCAATATTAATATTATTATTTAATCTATTTATCTATTTATTTATTTATTCCCTGTGCACTTCTGGGGAAAAAGGCAAAGGAGGAAAACCCAACTTGGACATGGAGAAAAGGAAAAAGGGAAAAATTTCCAATCCCAAACCCCTTTAGGGCCCCAATCCTGATCCCAAACCCTTTTAGGATCATTTCCCCAACCCCAAACCCCTTTAGGATCACTTTAGGATCATTTCCCCAATTCCCAAACCCCTTTAGGATCATTTTCCCAATTCCCAAACCCTTTTAGGATCATTTCCCCAACCCCAAACCCTTTTAGGATCACTTTAGGGTCACTTTTCCCCAATCCCAAACCCCTTCAGGATCACTTTTCCCAAACCCCTTTAGGGCCCCAGTCTTTATCCCAAACCCTTTTAGGATAAATTTTCCCAATCCCAAACCTCTCTAGGATCACTTTAGGATCATTTCCCCAATCCCAAACCCTTTTAGGATCATTTCCCCAACCCCAAACCCCTTTAGGATCATTTCCCCAACCCCAAACCCTTTTAGGATCACTTCGCCAACCCCAAACCCTTTTAGGATCACTTTTCCTGATCCCAAACCCCTTTAAAGTCAATTTTCCTGATCCCAAACCCCTTTAGGATCACTTTAGGATCACTTTCCCCAATTCCCAAACCCTTTTAGGATCATTTCCCCAACCCCAAACCCTTTTAGGATCATTTCCCCAACCCCAAACCCTTTTAGGGTTAGCTGCACCTCTCGGGGCTCGGCGGCCCCATAAACCAGCTGGCCAGGAGTGATGCTGACCCTAAAAACCATCCCTGACCCCACAAACCATCCCTGACCCCATAAGCCATCCCTGACCCCATAAACCATCCCTGACCCCATAAACCATCCCTGACCCCACGAACCATCCCTGACCCCATAAACCATCCCTGACCCCACAAACCATCCCTGACCCCATAAACCATCCCTGACCCTATAAACCATCCCTGACCCCACAAACCATCCCTGACCCTATAAACCATCCCTGACCCCACAAACCATCCCTGACCCTATAAACCAGCATCCCTGACCCTATAAACCATCCCTGACCCCATAAACCATCCCTGACCCCATAAACCATCCCTGACCCCATAAACCTCATAAATCCCCCAAAATCCACAATTTCTCCCCAAAATCCCCAATTTTCCCCAAAATCCCCCAATTTACCCCCAATTTTCCCCCAAAATCCCCAATTTTCACCCCAAAATCCCCAAATTCTCCCAAAATTCCTCCAAAATCCCCAATTTTCTCCCAAAATCCTTCAATTTCCCCCAAAATCACCCAATTTTCCCTCAAAATTCACCCAATTTCCCCCAAAATCCCCAATTTCCCCCAAAATTCTCCCCAAAATTCACCCAATTTTCCCCCGAAATCCCCAATTTCCACCCAAAATCCCCAATTTAAAAAATCCCAATTTCCCCGAAAATCCCCAATTTTCCCCATTTCCCCCAAAAATCCCCAATTTCCACCCAAAATCCCCTAATTTCCCCCCCAAATCCCCCAATTTCCCCCAAAATTCTCCCCCCCCCAAGATCTCCCAAATTTCCCCCAATTTTCCCCCAAGATCCTTCAATATTCCCCCAAAATCATCGTTTCCCCCCAAAATCACCCAATTTCCCCCAAAATTCCCCCAAATCTCCCCAAAATCCCCAAATTTCCCCCAAAATCCTCATTTCCCTCCCAGCCCCGCCCTCCTCCATTCACAAAAACAACGCATTTCAATCCGACCAATGGCAGCGCAGCTCTCTCCCCTCGCCTCACGCCATTGGTCAGCTCCGAAGGGGGCGTGGCCTGCGCGTTCCCATAGAAACCCCCGCGGCTGTTCCGGGAAGCGGCCGCGCCCCCTCCGCGCGGGGACACCCCATTGGTTTTTGGGGTTTTTTTGGGGTTTTTTTGGGGGACTTTGGGGTTTTTTTGGGGATTTTTCGGTTCTTCCCAATGGGGCTGAACCCCCTGAGTGTCCCAAACACCTCTTGGGGGGCAATTTTGGGGGTTTGAGAGCCTTTGGGGACACTTTGGGGACACTTTTGGGGGGACTGAGACACCTTGGGGACACTTTTGAGGGGTTTGAGACCTCTTTGGGGACACTTTGGAGACACTTTTGGGGGGACTGAGACCCCTTTGGGGACACTTTTAGGGGGACTGAGACCCTTGGAGACACTTTTGGGGGTTTGAGACCTCTTTGGGGACACTTTGGGGACACTTTTGGGGGACTGAGACCCCTTTGGAGACACTTTTGGGGGGGTTGAGAACACTTTGGGGACACTTTTGGAGGTTTGAGACCCTTTGGGGACACTTTTGGGGGGCTTGAGACCCCTTGGGGACACCTTGGGGACACTTTTGGGGGTTTGAGACCCCTTGGGGACACTTTGGGAACACTTTGGGGGACTGAGACCCCTTGGGGACACTTTTGGGGTCTAAGACAACTTCGGGGACACTTTTGGGGTTTGAGACCTCTTTGGGGACACTTTGGGGACACTTTTGGGGTCTGAGACATCTTTGGGGACACTTTTGGTGGTTTTAGACCCCTTGGGGACACCTTGGGGACACTTTGGGGACACTTTTGGGGACACTTTTGGGGTGACTGAGACCCTTTGGGGACACTTTTGGGGGGTTTGAGAGCCTTTGGGGACACTTTGGGGACACTTTTAGGGGGGCTGAGACCAAAAATCGGAGATTCTTCCCCAAAAAATGGGAATTTTTCCCCAAAAACTGGGAATTTTTCCCCAAAAATCAGAGATTCTTCCCCAAAAACTGGGGATTCTTCCCCAAAAATCGGGAATTCCTCCCCAAAAATCGGAGATTCCTCCCAAAAAAAACGGGGATTTTCCCCAAAAGTCAAGGATTCTCCCCCAAAAATCAGGGATTCCTCCCCAAAAATTGGGGGCCCCACAGAGAAGAGACCCCTGGAGGTGACCGTGGGTGACCAGGAGTGACCGGGGGTGACCATGGGTGGTTCCATCAGTGTCCGTGGGTGTCCATGGGATGTCCGTGGGTGTCCGTGGGTGACCAGGGGATGTCCGTGGATGACCGTGGGTGTCCTGGGAGTGTCCGGGGGTGTCCCAGGGTGGTTCCATCAGTGTCCGTGGGTGTCCGTGGGTGACCGGAGGGTGTCCGTGGGTGACTAGAGGGTGTCCGTGGGTGACCAGGGGATGTCCGTGGGTGTCCGTGGGTGACCGGAGGGTGTCCGTGGGGGTGTCCGTGGGTGACCATGGGTGTCCCAGGGTGGTTCCATCAGTGTCCGTGGGTGTCCGTGGGTGTCCCGGCTGTCTCCATCACCGTCCGAGGTGTCCCGCGGGTGTCCGTGGGGTGTCCCGGTGATGTCCCTCACTGTCCCCGGGCGGTCCGTGGGGTGTCCCCGCCGTGTCCCTCACCATCCCGGGGGTGTCCCCGCCGTGTCCCTCACCATCCCGGGGGTGTCCCCGCCGTGTCCCTCACCGTCCCCAGCTGTCCCTGCTGTGTCCTCACCATCCCGGGGTGTCCCTGCGGTGTCCGGGGTGTCCCGGTGATGTCCTCACTGTCCCGGGGTGTCCCGGGGTGTCCCCGCCGTGTCCCTCACCATCCCGGGGTGTCCCTGCGGGTGTCCGTGGGGTGTCCCGGTGATGTCCCTCACTGTCCCCGGGCGGTCCGTGGGTGTCCCGGCTGTGTCCTTCACCATCCCGGGGTGTCCCTGCTGTGTCCCTCACTGTCCCGTCTGTGTCCATCACCGTCCCCAGCTGTCCCCGGTGTGTCACTCACCGTCCGGGGTGTCCCGGGGGTGTCCCGGGGGGTCCGTGGGGTGTCCCCGCTGTGTCCCTCACCATCCCAGGATGTCCCGGGGGTGTCCGTGGTTGTCCCGGCTGTGTCCGGGGGTGTCCCCAGCTGTCCCGGCTGTGTCCCTCACGGTCCCGGGCTGTCCCGGGAGGGGTCTGTGAGTGACCGGGGGTGTCCGTGGGTGTCCCGGTGATGTCCCTCACCGTCCCTCACTGTCCCCGCTGTGTCCCTCACTGTCCCGGGATGTCCCGGGGGTGTCCGTGGGTGTCCGTGGGTGTCCCTCACCATCCCGGGGTGTCCCCGCCGTGTCCCTCCCTGTCCCCGCCGTGTCCCTCACCGTCCCCGGGCTGTCCCCGTGCTGTCCCCGCCGTGTCCCTCACCATCCCGGGCTGTCCCCGCGCTGTCCCTCCCTGTCCCCGCCGTCCCCCGCCTCCCCGCCGCACACAAAGGCCCGGCCCGGCTCAGCACGGCTCAGCACGGCTCAGCACGGCGGCGAGCAGACAATGGGCGGGAGCGGCCGGGGCTGGGCGGGGGGAGCTCGGTGGGAACGGCGCTTCCTCCTCCTCCTCTTCCTCCTCCTCCTCCTCCTCCTCCTCCTCCTCTCCTCCTCCTCCTCCTCCTCTCCGCCGCCGCCGGGATTTCGGTGCGGGGGGAAACGCACAAAGGTGCGGCGGCGATGGTGAGCTCGGGCTGGGTTTTGGGGTGGATTTTGGGGGATTTTAGGGGATTTTTCGGGGGATTTCGGGGACTGCGGCGCCGAGCCCGGCCCGCTCCCGGCGGCTAGCGAGGGCCCCGGCAGCCTCGGCGGCTTTCCCTCCGCTCGGGGAGGTGCCGCGGGGGTCCCGGTGGTCCCCGCAGGGTTTCCGGTAGTCCCCGCAGGGTTTCCGGTAGTCCCGGTGGTCCCCGCCGGGTTTCCGGTGGTCTCGGGGGTCGCGGAGGGTCCCGAGGTGGAGATGCGACCCCCCAAGACCCCCCCCCGGTTGTCGCGGAGCTCGGAGGGGCGGCGGGGACCCCCGGCGACATGTCGCGACAGCCGGGGGACATGTCGCGACCCCTCCGGTTCCGGCGGGGATGATGCCGCGGCGACAGCGGCGAGCTTTGTGCTCGGCCTGGGGCACCTGCGGGGTGTCGCCGGGGTGTCCCCAACACCTGCGGGGTGTCGCCGGGGTGTCCCCAACACCTGCGGGGTGTCCCCAACACCTGCGGGGTGTCCCCGGTGTCCCCGGGGTGTCCCTCGTCACTTTCGGGGTGTCCCCGGTGTGTCGCCGGGGTGTCCCCGGTGTCCCTCGTCACTGTCGGGGTGTCCCCACTGTCCCCTCGTCGCTTTCGGGGTGTCCCCAACACCTTCGGGGTGTCCCCCATCCCCTCCGCGGTGTCCCCCCCCGTGTCCCCTCGTGTCCCCCCCCCGTGTCCCCGCGGTGCCAGCCGGGTGTCCCGGTGTCCCCGGGGTGTCCCAGGTGTCCCCCAGGTGTCCCCGCCGTGCCGGGGTGGTGCCAGCCGGGTGTCCCGGTGGGGTTCGGGTGTTCCCAGTGGGTTCCCGGTGTTCCCGGTGTTTCCGGGGTGTTCCCGGTGGGTTCCCGGTGGGTTTGGGGTGTTCCCGGTGTTCTCGGTAGGTTCCCGGTGGGGTTCCGGTGTCCCCGGTGCTCTCAGGCTGTTCCCGGTGTTCCCGGGCTGTTCCCAGGGTGTTCCCGGTGGGGTTTGGGTGTCCCAGGTAGGGTTCAGGTGTTCCCGGTGGGTTTGGGCTGTCCCCGGGCTGTCCCCGGGCTGTTCCCGATGTCCCAGGTGGTCTCAGGGTGTCCCCGGGCGTCGTGGTTGGTGTCCCCGGGCTGTGCCCGGTGGGTTTGGGGTGTCCCCGGAGTCCCCGGGCCGTTCCCGGTGTGTCCCCTGTGTGTCCCCAGGCTGTCCCCGGTGGTCTCAGGGTGTCCTCGGTGGGTTCCCGATGTCCCCGGTGGGTTCCCGGTGTCCCCGGTGGTCTCAGGCTGTCCCCGGTGTGTCCCCTGTGTGTCCCCAGGCTGTCCCCGGTGGTCTCAGGGTGTCCCCGGTGTCCCCAGGCTGTCCCCGGTGGGTTCCCGGTGTCCCCGGTGTGTCCCCGGGCTGTCCCCCGTGGTCTCAGGGTGTCCCCGGTGTCCCCAGGCTGTCCCCGGTGGTCTCAGGCTGTCCCGGTGTGTCCCCTGTGTGTCCCCAGGCTGTCCCCGGTGGTCTCAGGCTGTCCCCGGTGGTCTCAGGGTGTCCCCGGTGTCCCCAGGCTGTCCCCGGTGGGTTCCCGGTGTCCCCGGTGTGTCCCCGGGCTGTCCCCGGGCCGTTCCCGGTGGGTTCCCGGTGTCCCCGGTGTCCCCAGGCTGTCCCCGGTGGTCTCAGGCTGTCCCCGGGCTGTCCCCGGTGGGTTCCCGGTGTCCCCGGTGTCTCAGGTGTCCGGGCTGTCCCCGGTGGGTTCCCGGTGTCCCCGGTGGTCTCAGGCTGTCCCGGGCGCCCGGTGGGTTCCCGGTGTCCCCGGTGTCCCCAGGCTGCCCCGGTGGTCTCAGGCTGCCCCGGGCTGTCCCCGGTGGGTTCCCGGTGTCCCCGGTGGTCTCAGGCTGCCCGGCCGTTCCCGGTGGGTTCCCGGTGTCCCCAGGCTGTCCCCGGGCCGTTCCCGGTGGGTTCCCGGTGTCCCCAGGCTGTCCCCGGTGTGTCCCCGGGCTGTCCCCGGTGTCCCGCGGCTCCCCGACAGCCCCAGCAGGATCCCGAGCAGGTTTTTCTCCTGGCGCAGAGCCCGAGCTGCTGCCGGAGCTCCTCCGAGCTTCCTCTGCGATCCTTTGGGATTTTTCTTCCTTTGGGATTTTTTCCTTTGGAATTCTTTTGATTTGGGATTTTTTTCCCTTGGGATCCTTTCAATTTGGGATTTTTTTTCCTTTGGGATTTTTTTCCTTTGGGATGAATTTCCTTTGGGATTTTTCTTCCTTTGGGATTTTTTTCCTTTGGAATTCTTTTTCACTTTGGGATTTTTCTTCCTTTGGGATTTTTCCTCCTTTGGGATTTTTCCTCCTTTGTGATTTTTCCTCCTTCAGGATTTTTCTTCCTTTGGGATTTTTCTTCCTTTGGGATTTTTTTTCCTTTAGGATCCTTTTTCACTTTAGGATTCTTTTTCACTTTGGGATTTTTCTTCCTTGGGATTTTTTCTTTGGGATTCTTCTTCTTTGGGGATTCTCTTCCTTTGGAATTCTTTTCCTTTGGAATTCTTTTAATTTGGGATTCTTCTTCCTTTGGGATTTTTTTTCCTTTAGGATTTTTCTTCCTTTGGGATTTTTCCTCCTTTAGGATTTTTCCTCCTTTAGGATTCTTTTTCCTTTAGGATGATTTTTCCTTTAGGATTCTTCTTCCTTTGGGATTTTCTTTTCCTTTAGGATTCTTCTTCCTTTGGGATTTTTCTTCTTTCAGGATCCTTTTTCACTTTGGGATTCTTTTTTCCTTTAGGATTCTTCTTCCTTTGGGCAATTAATTAATTCCCAATTAATTCCCCATTGCCAATTAACTCCCAACCCCAATTAATTCCTAATTAATTAATTCCCAATGAACACCAGGGTTGGATTTGGGGTTGGAATCACCGAATTCCAGAGGGAATCAGCAATGATCCGACAGGAATTCCACGTTTTCCCTCATCCGGTTTAATTCGGGATTTGGGATTTTGGGATTTTGGGATTTTGGGATTTTAGGATTTGGGATTTGGGGAAGGAACCGGAATTCCCAGCCAGCACCACCCCAAATCCAAGGAATTTCGGGAAATCCAAGGAAAACATCCCAGAACTCCTCAATCCCAAACGGAATTTTTTTTTTCCCCGACGCTTTTCCGGGATCCACGATGTGGAAAACACCGGAATTTTGGGAATTTTTCCCATGGAAAAGGCCCAGGGAGGTTTGGATTCACCAATCCTGGAGTTGTCCAGGGAATTCCTGGAACTCCATCCTGGAGAAATGATGTCGATCCATCGGGATTCGGAGAATTTGGAATTCTTTCCTGGAAAAATCCTGGAATTCTGGGATTTTCACCCCTCGGAACCACATCGGATTCCCAATGGAATTCCCGGAATTCCATTCTCCTGGAAAAATCCAATCCTGGATTCCTGGAAAATCCCGAATTTCCTTCAGCTGGAGACACCGGGATTCCCAGAAAACTTCAGGAATTCCTGGAAAATCCCAAATTTTTTTCAACTGGAGACAACCAGATTCCCAGAAAACTTCAGGAATTCCTGGAAAATCCGGAATTTTTTTCAACTGAAGACACTCAGATTCCCAGGAAAATCTCAGGGATTCCTGGAAAATCCGGAATTTTTTTCAACTGGAGACTCTTGGATTCCCGGAAAACTTCAGGAATTCCTGGAAAATCCCAAATTTTTTTCAACTGGAGACAACCAGATTCCCGGAAAACTTTGGGATTCCTGGAAAATTGGGATGTTTTTCAACTGGAGATAATCGGATTCCCAGAAAACTCAGGAATACCTGGAAAACTCAGAGATTTATGGAAAACTCCAGGATTTCTGGAAAATCCCAAATTTATTCCAGATTCCCAAAAATTTTGGGATTCCCTGAGTGTCCAACCCACATCCGTCGCTTTTCCCAGAATTCCTCAATCGCTGGAATTCAGTGATTCCCTGGATTTGGGGATAATTCCTGGGATTTGGGGGTCATTCCTGGGATTTGGGACGTGGGAATTCCCAAAAATTTTGGGGATTCCTAAAAATTTTAGGATTCCTTGAGGTGGAAATGTCCAATCTGCATCCATCGCTTTTTCCAAGATTCCCCAGTCGCCGGGACTTGGAAATTCCTGGAATTTGGGGATAATTCCTGGGATTTGGGATTCGGGAATTCCCAAAAATTTCGGGGATTCCCAAAAATTTTAGGATTCCTTGAGGGTGGAGAATGTCCAATCCACATCCATCACTTTTCCAACCCAAATCCTTTTTGCTTTTCCCAGGATTCCTCAATCACTGGGACTTGGAAATTCCTGGAATTTGGAGACAATTATTGGGATTTGGGGATAATTCCTGGGATTTGGGATTCGGGAATTCCAGCCGGGAACTCCCAAAAATTTCTGGATTCCTTGAGGGAGGAATGTCCAACCCACACCCTTCGCTTTTCCAACCAACACATTTCACTTTTCCCAAGTTTCCTCAACAACCAGAACTTGGGAATTCCCCAGATTTTGGTCCAATTCCCAGCTAACTCGGAAATTCGGGAATTCCAGCCAGGAAAAGCTCCCGAATTCCCGTTTTTCCCCGATTTTCCAGCCCCCCGTGCCGCCAGGATCCATCCATGCCCAGCGCTGAGCTCAGCGACGCCCTGGAGGCTCCGGAAGCTCCGAGGGCATCGCTGAGAGCCACGGCGGAGCCACGGAGCCTGAGGAGCCCGGTGAGGGACTGGGAGCACTGGGAATGGACTGGGAACAAGGGGGGTTGGGATGTGGGGGGGGGGGGGGGGGGGGGGGGGGGGGGGGGGGGGGGACTGGGAATGGACTGGGAATGGACTGGGATGGACTGGGATGGACTGGGATGGACTGGGATGGACTGGGAAGGGATTCGGATGGACTGGGATGGACTGGAGGCTCCGGAGCCACGGAGCCTGAGGAGCCCGGTGAGGGACTGGGAGCACTGGGAATGGACTGGGAGGGACTGGGAATGGTTTAGGAGTCACTGGGATGGACTGGGATGGACTGGGATGGACTGGGATGGACTGGGATGGACTGGAGGCTCCAGAAGCTCCGAGGGCATCGCTGAGAGCCATGGCGGAGCCACGGAGCCTGAGGAGCCCGGTGAGCCACTGGGAGTACTGGGAATGGACTGGGAGGGACTGGGAATAGTTTAGGAGTCACTAGGATAGGATTTGGATGGACTGGGATGGACTGGGATGGACTGGAGGCTCTGGAGCCACGGAGCCTGAGGAGCCCGGTGAGGGACTGGGAGCACTGGGAATGGACTGGGAACAAACTGGGATGGACTGGGAAGGACTGGGAAGGGATTCGGAGTCATTGGGAGGGACTGGGATGGACTGGGAGGGACTGGGATGGACTGGGATGGACTGGGAAGGACTGGGATGGACTGGGATGGACTGGGATGGACTGGAGGCTCTGGAGCCACAGAGCCTGAGGAGCCCGGTGAGGGACTGGGGATACTGGGAATGAACTGGGAACAAACTGGGATGGACTGGGAAGGACTGGGAAGGGATTCGGAGTCATCGGGATGGACTGGGAGGGACTGGGATGGACTGGGATGGACTGGGATGGACTGGGATGGACGGGATGGACGAGCACCACGGGCCGAGGCGGTGAGGGACGGGGACGGGAAGAACGGGAACAAACGGGAATGGAGTGGGATGGACGGGAAGGGATTGGAGTCATTGGGAGGGACGGGATGGACGGGAACAGTTTAGGAGTCTAGGGTAGGATTTGGATGGACTGGGATGGACGGGATGGACGGGAAGGGATTCAGATGGACGGGATGGACGGGAACAAACGGGAATGGACGGAAAGGATTGGGATGGACTGGGAAGGGATTTGGATGGACTGGGATGGACGGAGGCCCAGAAGCCCGAGGCACCGAGACCACGGCGGACACGGAGCCTGAGGAGCCGGTGAGGGACTGGGAGCACTGGGAATGGACTGGGAACAAACTGGGAATGGACTGGGATGGACTGGGATGGACTGGGATGGACTGGGATGGACTGGGAAGGGATTCGGATGGACTGGGATGGACTGGAGGCCGATCCACGGAGCCTGAGGAGCCGGTGAGGGACTGGGAGACTGGGAATGGACTGGGAGGGACTGGGAATGGTTTAGGAGTCACTGGGATGGACTGGGATGGACTGGGATGGACTGGGATGGACTGGAGGCTCCAGAAGCCCGAGGGCATCGCTGAGAGCCAGGCGGAGCACGGAGCCTGAGGAGCCCGGTGAGCCACTGGGAGTACTGGGAATGGACTGGGAGGGACTGGGAATAGTTTAGGAGTCACTAGGATAGGATTTGGATGGACTGGGAGCGACTGGGATGGACTGGAGGCTCTGGAGCCACGGAGCCTGAGGGCCGGTGAGGGACTGGGAGCACTGGGAATGGACTGGGAACAAACTGGGATGGACTGGGAAGGACTGGGAAGGGATTCGGAGTCATTGGGAGGGACTGGGATGGACTGGGAGGGACTGGGATGGACTGGGATGGACTGGGAAGGACTGGGATGGACTGGGATGGACTGGGATGGACTGGAGGCTCTGGAGCCACGGGCCTGAGGAGCCCGGTGAGGGACTGGGGATACTGGGAATGAACTGGGAACAAACTGGGATGGACTGGGAAGGACTGGGAAGGGATTCGGAGTCATCGGGATGGACTGGGAGGGACTGGGATGGACTGGGATGGACTGGGATGGACTGGGATGGACTGGGATGGACTGGAGGCTCTGGAGCCACGGAGCCTGAGGAGCCCGGTGAGGGACTGGGGATACTGGGAATGAACTGGGAACAAACTGGGAATGGAGTGGGATGGACTGGGAAGGGATTCGGAGTCATTGGGAGGGACTGGGATGGACTGGGAACAGTTTAGGAGTCACTAGGGTAGGATTTGGATGGACTGGGATGGACTGGGATGGACTGGGAAGGGATTCAGATGGACTGGGATGGACTGGGAACAAACTGGGAATGGACTGGAAAGGATTGGGATGGACTGGGAAGGGATTTGGATGGACTGGGATGGACTGGAGGCTCCAGAAGCTCCGAGGGCATCGCTGAGAGCCACGGCGGAGCCACGGAGCCTGAGGAGCCCGGTGAGGGACTGGGAGTACTGGGAATGGACTGGGAACAAACTGGGAATGGACTGGGATGGACTGGGAGGGACTGGGAATAGTTTAGGAGTCACTAGGATAGGATTTGGATGGACTGGGATGGACTGGGATGGACCGGAGGCTCCGGAGCCACGGAGCCTGAGGAGCCCGGTGAGGGACTGGGAGTACTGGGAATGAACTGGGAACAAACTGGGATGGACTGGGAATGGTTCAGGAGTCACTGGGATGGACTGGGATGGACTGGGAATGGTTTAGGAGTCACTAGGGTAGGATTCGGGTGGACTGGGATGGACCGGAGGCTCCGGAGCCACGGAGCCTGAGGAGCCCGGTGAGGGACTGGGAGTACTGGGAATGGACTGGGAACAAACTGGGATGGACTAGGAACGGTTTTGGAGTCACTGGGATAGACTGGGATGGACTGGGAAGGGATTAGGAGGGACTGGGAACAGACTGGGAACAGACTGGGAACAAACTGGGATGGACTAGGAACAAACTGGGAACAAACTGGGAACGGACTGGAACATACTGGGGAAATTGGGATGGACTGGGATGTACCCATTCCCATCCCATCATTCCCATCATTCCCATCATTCCCATCATTCCCATCATTCCCATCATTCCCATCCCCATTTCCCAGTCCCATCCCATTATTCCCATTGTTGCCATAATTCCCATTATTCCCATTTCCCATTCCCATTTCCCATCCCATCATTCCCATCCCACCCCATTATTCCCATTTTTATTCCCATCATTCCCATTATTATTCCCATTATTATTCCCATTATTATTCCCATTATCATTCCCATCATCATTCCCATTATCATTCCCATCATTCCCATCATTCCCATTATTCCCATTATCATTCCCATCATTCCCATCATTCCCATCATTCCCATTATTCCCATTATCATTCCCATCATTCCCATTATTATTCCCATTATTCCCATCATCATTCCCATTATTATTCCCATTATTATTCCCATTATCATTCCCATCATCATTCCCATTATCATTCCCATCATTCCCATCATTCCCATTATTCCCATTATCATTCCCATCATTCCCATCATTCCCATCATTCCCATTATTCCCATTATCATTCCCATCATTCCCATTATTATTCCCATTATTCCCATCATCATTCCCATTATTATTCCCATTATTCCCATTATCATTCCCATCATTCCCATTATTATTCCCATTATCATTCCCATCATTCCCATTATTATTTCCATCATTCCCATTATTCCCATTATTCCCATTCCCACCCCATTCCCATTATTCCCATCATTCCCATTATTCCCATCATTCCCACCTATTCCCATCATTCCCATAATTCCCATTATTATTGCCATTATTATTCCCATTATTCCCATTATTCCCATCATTCCTATTATTGTTCCCATTAATTCCATTATTCCCATTATTCCCATTATCATTCCCATTATTCCCATTATTATTCCCATTATCATTCCCATTATCATTCCCATTATTCCCATTATTATTCCCATCATCATTCCCATTATTCCCATTATTCCCATCATTCCCATTACTATTCCCATTATCATTCCCATTCTTATTCCCATTATCATTCCCATCATTCCCATCATCATTCCCCATCATTCCCATCATCATTCCCATCATCATTCCCATCATCATTCCCATTATTCCCATTACCATTCCCATCACCATTCCCATTCTCTCCCACCCAACCCCGGCGCAGGGAAACCCCTCGGTTTCCATGGCGATCCCTGCGGATCATCGGGAATTCCGGACAAAGGAATCTCCCCCTTCCCCCTTCTCTCCCCCCGACCTTCTCCCTCCTTCCCGAGGCCCCAAAAAGGGGCAGCAGGGATTTTTGGGATCGTTCCCATGGAAACCTGCGGCCTTCCCATGGAAAATTTGGGGATTGGGGTATCCGGATTCCCCCAAAAACCTCGGGAAAAGGGAGGAGGGTTCGGCGGGAATGTCCTGAGGGATTTGGAATTCTTTGGGATGAATCCGGGGGGTTGGTGGAGGGGTTTGGGGTGGCCAGAGCCGCCCCGGAACCTCGGGAAAAGGCTGATCCCAAATTCCCTCTCCCTGCTGATCCCAAATTCCCTTTTCCTTCCCAAATTCCCTCTCCCTGCTGATCCCAAATTCCCTTTTCCTTCCCAAATTCCCTCTCCCTGCTGATCCCAAATTCCCTTTCTCTCCTGATCCCAAATTCCTTCTCCTTACTGATCCCAAATTCCCTTTCCCTGCTAATCCCAAATTCCTTTTCCCTGATGATCCCAAATTCCCTTTTGCTTTCCAAATTCTCATTCCCTGCTGATCCCAAATTCTTTTTCCCTGATCCCAAATTCTTTTTCCCTGATCCCAAATTTCCTTTTCCTCCTGACCCCAAATTCCCTTTCCTTACTGATCCCAAATTCCCTTTCCCTGATCCCAAATTATCTTTTCCTTTCCAAATTCCCTTTCCCCACTGATCCCAAATTCCATCTCCCTGCCAATCCCAAATTCCCTTTCCCTGATCCCAAATTCCCTTTCCCTGCTGATCCCAAATTCCCTTTCCTTACTGATCCCAAATTCCCTCTCCCTGCTGATCCCAAATTCCTTTTCCCTATAAATCCCAAATTCCCTTTCCCTTCCCAACTTCCTTTTCCCTCCTGACCGCAAATTCCCTTTCCTGACCCCAAATTCCCTTTCCTGACCCCATTGGCCACAAGGACACAGGGACAGCATGGGTTATGGTCCATACTGGTCCATACTGGTCCATACTGGTCCATACTGGTCCCAGTGACCATCCCAGTGTCCCCCAGGTGGGCGTGTCCCTTTCTCCAGACCGAGGTCCCCCCTGGTGACAAAATTGAGCCCCTAAAGGTCCCGGAATTCCTATTGATCCCAAATTCCCTTTCACTGCCGATCCCAAATTCCTTTTCCTTGCCGATCCCAAATTCCCTTTTCCTGACCCCAAATCTCCTCTCCCTCCTGATCCCAAATTCCCTTTCCTGACGCCAAATTCCCTTTCACTTCCCAACCTCCTTTTCCCTCCTGATCCCAAATTCCCTCTCCCTATGGATCCCAAATTCCCTTTCCTGACCCCGAATTCCCTTTCCTGACCCCAAATTCCCTTTCCTGATCCCAAATTCCCTCTCCCTGACCCCGTTCCCCACTGGGAATAGGACAGAGGTAATGGGATGGGATATGGACAAGTGGACAGAACCTTTTCCCCCCCCATACTGGTCCATACTGGTCCATACTGGTCCATACTGGTCCCAGTGACATCCCGGTGTCCCCCAGGTGGGCGTGTCCCTTTCTCCAGACCGAGGTCCCCCCCGGTGACAAAATTGAGCCCCTAAAGGTCCCGGAATTCCTCAAGGCTCCCCTGGGCCTGAAGAAGCCCCCCCTGAAGGAGGTCCTGGCCAAACCCAAACCCCAAATCCTGGAGCGCCGCAAACCCCGCAAGCCCGACGCCATGGATAACGAATCCCAGTACTCGGGATATTCCTACAAATCCGGCCATTCCCGCAGCTCCCGCAAGCACAGGTGGGAAACCCGAGTTTCATCCTATTGTCGGTGATCCCATTGTGTTTTCCCATTCCATTTGGGGTGATCCCATTGTGTTTTCCCTATTCCCATCAGGGTGATCCCATTGGGTTTTTCCATCCCATTCAGGGTAATCCCATTGTGTTTTCTCTATTCCTATCAGGGCAATCCCATTGTGTTTTCTCTATTCCTATCAGGGCAATCCCATTGTGTTTTCCCATCCTATCTGGGGTGATCCCATTGTGGTTTCCCTATTCCATTTGGGATGATCCCATTGTGTTTTCCCTATTCTTATCGGGGCAATCCCATTGTGTTTTCCGTATTCCTATTGGGGTGATCCCATTGTGTTTTCCCTGTTCCCATTGAGGTGATCCCATTGGGTTTTCCCTATTCCCATCAGGGTGATCCCATTGGGTTTTTCCATCCCATTCAGGGTAATCCCATTGTGTTTTCCCTATTCCTATCAGGGCAATCCCATCGTGTTTTCCCATCCTATCTGGGGTGATCCCTTAGTGTTTTCCCATCCTATTTGGGGTGATCCCATTGTGTTTTCCCCATTCCCATCAGGGTGATCCCATTGGGTTTTTCCATCCCATTCAGGGTAATCCCATTGTGTTTTCCCTATTCCTATCAGGGCAATCCCATCGTGTTTTCCCATCCTATCTGGGGTGATCCCTTAGTGTTTTCCCATCCTATTTGGGGTGATCCCATTGTGTTTTCCCCATTCCATTTGGAGTGATCCCATTGTGTTTTCCCCATTCCATTTGGAGTCTTCCCATTGTGTTTTCCCTATTCCCACCAGGGTGATCCCATTGTGTTTTCCCTATTCCCATTGGGATGATCCCATTATATTTTCCCCATCCCATTGTCTTTTCTTTGTGTTTTCCCAATCCCACTCAGGGTGATCCCATTGCATTTTCCCCACTATTTTCCCTATTCCCATCAGGGTGATCCCATTGTGTTTTCCCTATTCCCATTGGGATGATCCCTTAGTGTTTTCCCCATTCCATTTGGGATGATCCCATTGTGATTTCCCTATTCCCATTGTGTTTTCCTGTCCCACTCAGGGTAATCCCATTGTGATTTCCCCATTCCCACTGTGTTGTCCCTATTCCTATTGTGTTTTCCCATCCTATTTGGGGTGATCCCATTATATTTTCCCTATTCCCATCAGGGTGATCACGTTGTGTTTTCCCAATCCCATTTGGGATGATCCCATTGTGTTTTCCCTGTTCCCATCGGAGTGATCCCATTGTGTTTCCCCACCCTATCTGGGGTGATCCCATTGTGTTTTCCCATCCTATTTGGGGTGATCCCATTGGGTTTTCCCTATTCCTGCTCAGGGTGATCTCATTGTGTTTTCCCAATCCCATTTGGGATGATCCCATTGTTTTCCCTATTCCCATTGAGGCAATCCCATTGTGTTTTCCCCATTCCATTTGGGATGATCCCATTGTATTTTCGCTGTTCCCATCAGGATGATCCCATTGTATTTTTCCTGTTCCCATCAGGATGATCCCATTGTGTTTTCCCCATTCCATTTGGGATGATCCCATTGTGTTTTCCCATCCCACTCAGGGTAATCCCATTGTGATTTCCCTATTCCCACTGTGTTTTCCCAATCCCATTTTCGGCGATCCCATTATTTTTTCCCAATCCCATTTTCGGTGATCCCATTGTGTTTTCCCTATTCCCACCAGGGTGATCCCACTGTATTTTCCCTATTCCCATTGGGATGATCCCATTATTTTTTCCCAATCCCAGTTGGGGTGATCCCACTGAGTTTTCCCCATTCCATTTGGGATGATCCCATTGTATTTTCCCTGTTCCCATCAGGATGATCCCATTGTGTTTTCCCTATCCCCATCAGGGCGATCCCATTATGTTTTCCTGATCCTACTGTTTTTTCCCAATCCCACTCGGGGTGATCCCATTGTGTTTTCCCCATCAAATCTGGGGTGATCCCATTGCATTTTCCCCGATCCCATTGTTTTCCCTATTCCCATCAGGGTGATCCCATTATATTTTCCCCATCCCATTGTGTTTTCCCAATCCCATTATGTTTCCCCAATCCCATTGTGTTTCCCCAATCCCATTGTGTTTTCCCAATCCCATTGTGTTTTCCCAATCCCATTATGTTTTCCCAATCCCGTTATATTTCCCCAATCCCATTGTGTTTTCCCAATCCCGTTATGTTTCCCCAATCCCGTTATGTTTCCCCAATCCCATTATATTTCCCCAACCCCATTATATTTCCCCAATCCCATTGTTTTCCCAATCCCAATTCCCACTTTTCCCGTTTTTCCCAGGGATCGGCGGGAACGCCATCGCTCCAAGAGCCGGGAGGGGACAAGAGGGGACAAGTCGGTGACGATCCAGGCGCCGGGAGAGCCTTTGCTGGACAACGAGTCCACGCGGGGGGACGACAGGGTGAGCGGGAAAAATCATCGGGATCTCAAATCCTAATGGTGGGGTTGGAATCCCAAATCCTGGCTGTGGGGTTGAAATCCCAAATCCTAATTGTGGGGTTGGAATCCCAAATCCTAATTGTGGGGTTGAAATCCCAAATCCTGGCTGTGGGACGACAGGGTGAGCGGGAAAAATCGGGATCCCAAATCCTGGCTGTGGGGTTGAAATCCCAAATCCTAATTGTGGGATGACAGGGTGAGCGGGAAAAATTGGCGTTGGAATCCCAAATCCTAATTGTGGGGTTGGAATCCCAAATCCTGGCTGTGGAGTTGAAATCCCAAATCCTAATTGTGGGATCAGAATCCCAAATCCTGACTGTGGGACGACAGGGTGAACGGGAAAAATCGGGATCCCAAATCCTAATTGTGGGGTTGGAATCCCAAGTCCTGACTGTGGGACGACAGGGTGAGCGGGAAAAATCGGGATCCCAAATCCTAATTGTGGGGTTGAAATCCCAAATCCTAATGGTGGGGTTGGAATCCCAAATCCTGACTGTGGGATTTCGGAATTTTGGGATTTCCCAGCCTTTGCTGGACAACAAACCTATGTGGGGGGATGACAGGGTGAGCGGGAAAAATCGGAATCCCAAATCCTGACTGTGGGGTTGAAATCCCAAATCCTAATTGTGGGGTTGGAATCCCAAATCCTAATTGTGGGGTTGGAATCCCAAATCCTGGCTGTGGAGTTGAAATCCCAAATCCTAATTGTGGGATCAGAATCCCAAATCCTGACTGTGGGACGACAGGGTGAACGGGAAAAATCGGGATCCCAAATCCTAATTGTGGGGTTGAAATCCCAAATCCTAATTGTGGGATCAGAATCCCAAATCCTGACTGTGGGACTGAAATCCGAAATCCTGACAGTGGAGTTGGAATCCCAAATCCTAATTGTGAGGTTGGAATCCCAAATCCTGGCAGTGGGATCTCCTGGTGGAATTTTGGGATTTCGGGATTTTGAGATTTCCTAGTTTTGCTGTACAACAAATCCATGCAGAGGGACGAGAGGGGGAAAGGATCGGGGTTGAAATCCCAAATCCTGGCTGTGGGACTGAAATCCCAAATCCTGACTGTGGGGTTGGAATCCCAAATCCTAACTGTGGGACTTCCGGGTGGAATTTTGGGATTTCGGGATTTCCTAGTCTTTGCTGGACAACAAATCCGTGCAGAGGGACGAGAAAGTGAAAGGATCGGGGTTGAAATCCCAAATCCTGGCTGTGGGACTGAAATCCCAAATCCTGCCTGTGGGATCTCCCGGGAGCTTCCTGGTGGAATTTGGGAAAATTTTGGGAATTTGGGAATTTCCCAGCTTTGCTGGACAAGAAATCCATGCAGAGGGACGAGGAAGTGAAAGGATCGGGGTTGAAATCCCAAATCCTGACTGTGGGACTGAAATCCCAAATCCTGACTGTGGGACTGAAATCCCAAATCCTGACTGTGGGGTTGGAATCCCAAATCCTAACTGTGGGACTTCCGGGTGGAATTTTGGGATTTCGGGATTTCCTAGTCTTTGCTGTACAACAAATCCATGCAGAGGGACGAGAAAGTGAAAGGATCGGGGTTGAAATCCCAAATCCTGACTGTGGGACTGAAATCCCAAATCCTGACTGTGGGACTGAAATCCCAAATCCTGCCTGTGGGATCTCCTGGGAGTTTCCTGCTGGAATTTGGGAAAATTTTGGGAATTTGGGAATTTCCCAGCTTTTGCTGGACAAGAAATCCATGCAGAGGGACGAGGAAGTGAAAGGATTGGGGTTGAAATCCCAAATCCTGACTGTGGGACTGAAATCCCAAATCCTGCCTGTGGGATCTCCCGGGAGCTTCCCGGCGGAATTTCGGGATTTCCCGGTCGAGCCGGTCGGTCCAGTCCCGGGAAAATGAAAGGGAACAGCGGCGGCGCCTCGGAAAACTCCGATCCTGAGGGATTCCATCCCAAAATATTTCCCCAATTCCCATGGGGTGGAAGGGATGAAGTTGCCCCCAGTTTGGGTTTTTTTGGGGGGGGGTTTTGGGATTTTTTGGGGATTTTTTGGGGATTTTTTTGGGATTTTTTTTTTTTTTTGGGGATTCCTCCAGACTCGGCGGAGCCGAAATCCCACAGATCCCTTTCATCCTCTTCCCAAAATCCGCCCACGCCGGCGGCAGCTCCGGAGCTCTCGGTGTTCCCGAAAAACCTCCTCCTGGGAATCGAGGCTCCCGAAAAACCTGCCCTTCCCGTCCCTCCGGAAAGCCCCGGGCTCGGGTTTGGAACGGAATCCGTGGAGTTGTGGGATTGGTGGGAAGGGAGGTTTGGGATCGTCCCATGGGTGGGGAGGTTCTCACCACGCCAGGAGGTGGGATTGGGATGAGGAATCTGGAATCGCCGGGATAGGGTCCGGGATTGATCCCAAAAATCCAGGATTTATCCCTAAAATCCCATTGAACCGGGAGAGAAAATCCTGGAATGGTTTGGGATGGGAAATCCTTAAAGATCCTTAGAATCCTGGAATGGTTTGGGATGGAAAAGACCTTCAAGATCCTTTAAAATCCACATCCTGGGACATTCCCACCATCCCAGGAGGCTACGAGGTGGGATTGGGATGAGGAATCTGTGGAATCGCCGGGATAGGGTCTGGGATTGATCCCAAAAATTCAGGGTTTATCCCTAAAATCCCATTAGACCAGGAGAGAAAATCCTGGAATGGTTTGGGGTGGAAAATCCTTAAAGATCCTTAAAATCCTGGAATAGTTTGGGATGGGAAATCCTTAAAGGTCCTTTAAAATCCACATCCTGGGACATTCCCACCATCCCAGGCGGCCTGGGACAATTCCAGGGATGTGGAATCTGTGGAATCGCCTGGATAGGGTCCGGGATTGATCCCAAAAATCCAGGGTTTGTCCCTAAAATCCCATTGAACTGGGAGAGAAAATCCTGGAATGGTTTAGGATGGGAAATCCTTAAAGATCCTTAGAATCCTGGAATGGTTTGGGATGGAAAAGACCTTCAAGATCCTTTAAAATCCACATCCAGGGACATTCCCACCATCCCAGGAGGCTACGAGGTGGGATTGGGATGAGGAATCTGTGGAATCACCTGGATAAGGTCCGGGATTGATCCCAAAAATCCAGGATTTATCCCTAAAATCCCATTAGACCAGGAGAGAAAATCCTGGAATGGTTTGGGGTGGAAAATCCTTAAAGATCCTTAAAATCCTGGAATGGTTTGGGATGGAAAATCCTTCAAGATCCTTTAAAATCCACATCCAGGGACATTCCCACCATCCCAGGCGGCCTGGGACACTTCCAGGGATGAGGAATCCGTGGAATCACCTGGATGGGATCCAGGATTGATCCCAAAAATTCAGGGTTTGTCCCTAAAATCCCATTGAACCGGGAGAGAAAATCCTGAAATGGTTTGGGATTGAAAGGAACCTGGAAGATCCTCGAAGATCCAAGGGCAGGGAATGTCCCCACCTGAGGAGGACACCTGGGTGGTCCTGGTGGTGGGATGAGCACCTGGGACAGGTGGGACAGGTGGGACCCAGAATGACCCCTGGGAATGTCCCCTGTCCCCTCCCCAGAGTGACAATTCCTGGGGCAGGTGGGACATGGAATGACACCTGGAAATGTCCCATCTGAGGTCCTGAAGGTGGGATTGTCACCTGGGCCAGGTGGTCCAGGTGGGACATGTGGGACATGGAATGACACCTGGGAATGTCCCATCTGAGGTCCTGAAGATGGGATTGTCACCTGGGTCAGGTGGGACATGTGGGACAGGTGGGACAGGTGGGATGAGCACTTGGTCCAGGTGGGACAGGTGGGACACAGAATGACCCCTGGAATGTCCCCTCCTGAGGTTCTGGAGGTGGGATTGTCACCTGGGCCAGGTGGGACATGCATGATGATCACCTGGCCCAGGTATGACATGTGTGATGACCACCTGGCCCAGGTAGGACATGTGTGATGATCACCTGGTCCAGGCAGAACATGCATGATGATCACCTGGTCTAGGTAGGACATGTGTGATGATCACCTGGCCCAGGTAGAACATGCGTGATGACCACCTGGTCCAGGTGAGACAGGTGTGATGACCACCTGGTCCAGGTGGGACGTGCATGATGATCACCTGGTCCAGGTGGGACATGCATGATGATCACCTGGTCTAGGTGGGACATATGTGATGACCACCTGGTCCAGGTAGAACACGCATGATGATCACCTGGTCCAGGTAGAACACGTGTGATGACCACCTGGCCCAGGTGAGACAGGTGTGATGATCACCTGGCCCAGCTAGAATATGTGTGATGACCACCTGGTCTAGGTAGAACACGTGAGATGATCACCTGGCCCAGGTAGAACATGCATGATGACCACCTGGCCCAGGTGATCCCCAACCCCGCCCCGCTGTCCCCACAGGACGACAACTGGGGCGAAACCACCACGGTGGTGACGGGGACCTCGGAGCACAGCATCTCCCACGATGACCTCACGCGCATCGCCAAGGACATGGAGGACAACGCCCACCTGGACTGCTCCCGCCACCTGGGCGTGGCCCTGGCCGTCGCCTTGGCCCTGCTGGCCTTCCTCACCCCGCTGGCCTTCCTCCTCCTCCCTCAGCTCCTGTGGCGAGAAGAGCTGGAGCCCTGCGGGACACCCTGTGAAGGACTCTTCATCTCGGTGGCCTTCAAGCTCCTCATCCTCCTGCTGGGCAGCTGGGCGCTGTTCTTCCGCCGCCCCAAGGCCTTCTTCCCGCGCGTCTTCGTCTTCCGCGCCCTCCTCATGGTCCTGGTCTTCCTGCTGGTCGTGTCCTACTGGCTCTTCTACGGCGTGCGGATTTTGGATTCCCGCGACCGCAACTACCGCGCCGTGGTGCAGTTCGCCGTGTCCTTGGTGGACGCCCTGCTCTTCGTCCACTACCTGGCCGTGGTGCTGCTGGAGCTGCGGCAGCTGCAGCCGCAGTTCACCCTCAAGGCCGTGCGCTCGGCCGACGGCGCCAGCCGGTTCTACAACGTCGGCCACCTCAGGTTTGGCCGGGTTTCGGGGGGTGGGGAAGGTGGTGGAGAAGGTGGTGGAGAAGGTGGTGGAGAAGGTGGTGAGGGTGTTGAGAAGTGTTGAGAACTTCAGGTTTGGTGGTCATTTCTGGGGTGGGGAAGGTGGTGGAGAAGGTGGTGAGGGTCATAGTGTTGAGAACTTCAGGTTTGGTGGTCATTTCTGGGGTTGGAGTGGGAATTTCCTCCTGGAGAAGGTGGTGAGGGTCATAGTGTTGAGAACTTCGGGTTTGGTGGTCATTTCTGGGGTTGGAGTGGGAATTTCTGCATGGAGAAGGTGGTGAGGGTCACAACATCGAGAACCTCAGGTTTGGTGGCCTCGGGTGGACATGCATGAGGTGGGAGTAGGGAGGGTGGTGGAGCAGGTGGTGAGGGTCACAGTATGGAGAACCTCATGTTTGGTGGACATTTCTGCTGTGTGGAAGGTGGTGGAGAAGGTGGTGAGGGTCACAGTGTGGAGAACTTCAGGTTTGGGGGAGATTCCTGGGGTGGGAGTGGGACTTTCTGTGTAGAGAAGGTGGCGAGGGTCACAGTGTGGAGAACTTCAGGTTTGGTGGTCATTTCTGGGGTGGAGAAGGTGGTGAGGGTCACAATGTTGAGAACCTCAGCTTTGGTGGTCATTTCTGGGGTGGGAGTGGGAATTTCTGCATGGAGAAGGTGGTGAGGGTCACAGCATTGGCCATCTCAGGTTTGGTGGGTGTTTCCATGGTGGGGAAGGTGGTGGAGAAGGTGGTGAGGGTCACAATGTTGAGAACTTCAGGTTTGGTGGTCATTCCTGGGGTGGGAGTGGGAATTCATTCCTGGAGAAGGTGGTGAGGGTCACAGTGTTGAGAACTTCAGGTTTGGTGATCATTTCTGGGGTGGGGAAGGTGGTGGAGTAGGTGGTGAGGGTCATAGTGTTGAGAACCTCAGGTTTGGCAGAGATTCCTGGGGTTGGAGTGGGAATTTCCTCCTGGAGAAGGTGGTGAGGGTCACAGTGTTGAGAACCTCAGGTTTGGTGGCCTCGGGTGGACATGCATGAGGTGGGAGTTGGAATTTCCTCCTGGAGCAGGTGGTGAGGGTCATAGTGTTGAGAACTTCAGGTTTGGTGGTCATTTCTGGGGTTGGAGTGGGAATTTCTGCATGGAGAAGGTGGCGAGGGTCACAACGTCGAGAACCTCAGGTTTGGTGGCCTCGGGTGGACATGCATGAGGTGGGAGTGGGAATTTCCTCCTGGAGAAGGTGGTGAGGGTCACAGTGTGGAGAACTTCAGGTTTGGGGGAGATTCCTGGGGTGGGAGTGGGACTTTCTGTGTGGAGAAGGTGGCGAGGGTCACAGTGTGGAGAACTTCAGGTTTGGTGGTCACTTCTGGGGTGGAGAAGGTGGTGAGGGTCACAATTGAGAACCTCAGCTTTGGTGGTCATTTCTGGGGTGGGAGTGGGAATTTCTGCATGGAGAAGGTGGTGAGGGTCACAGCATTGGCCATCTCAGGTTTGGTAAGTGTTTCCATGGTGGGGAAGGTGGTGGAGAAGGTGGTGAGGGTCACAGTGTGGAGAACTTCAGGTTTGGGGGAGATTCCTGGGGTGGGAGTGGAAATTCATTCCTGGAGAAATTGGTGAGGGTCACAGTGTTGAGAACTTCAGGTTTGGTGGAGATTCCTGTTGTGGGAGTGGGACTTTCTGTGTGGAGAAGGTGGTGAGGCTCACAACGTTGAGAACCTCAGGTTTGGTGGCCTCAGGTGGACATTCATGGGGTGGGGAAGGTGGTGGAGTAGGTGGTGAGAGTCACAGTGTTGAGAACTTCAGGTTTGGTGGACATTCCTGGGGTGGGAGTGGGAATTTCCTCCTGGAGAAGGTGGTGAGGGTCATAGTGTGGAGAACTTCAGCTTTGGTGGTCATTTCTTGGGTGGAGAAGGTGGTGAGGGTCACAACATTGAGAACCTCAGGTTTGGTGGCCTCAGGTGGACATTCATGGGGTGGGAAAGGTGGTGGAGTAGGTGGTGAGGATCATAGTGTGGAGAACCTCAGGTTTGGTGGACATTTCTGCTGTGGGGGGGGGGGGGGTGGAAGGTGGTGGAGTAGGTGGTGAGGGTCACAGTGTGGAGAACCTCAGGTTTGGTGGTCATTCCTGGAGATAGAGTGGGAATTCATTCCTGGAGAAGGTGATGAGGGTCACAGTGTTGAGAACTTCAGCTTTGGTGGTCATTCCTGGGGTGGGAGTGGGAATTCATTCCCAGCAATGTGAAATCCACAGGTTTTTTGGGAATTCCATCCCATCCCCTCCATTTTTGTCTCCCTCCCGCATTCCCATGTTTCCCCACATTCCCTTTTTTCCCCACATTTCCATTTTTCCCCACATTCCCCATTTTTTCCCCACATTCCCATTTTCCCCCCACATTCCCCTTTTCCCCACATTCCCATTTTTCCCCACTTTTTCCACATTTTTCCCCACATTCCACTTTTTCCCCATTTTTTCCCCACATTCCCATTTTTTCCCCACATTCCCATTTTTCCCCCACATTCCCATTTTTCCCCACTTTTTCCCCATTTTTTCCCCACATTCCCGTTTTTTCCCCACATTCCCATTTTTTCCCCACATTCCTCTTTTTCCCCACATTCCTCTTTTTCCCCACATTCCCATTTTTTCCCCACATTCCCATTTTTCCCCACATTCCCATTTTTCCCCCACATTCCCCTCTTCCCCACATTCCCATTTTTCCCCACATTCCCATTTTCCCCCACTTTTTCCACATTTTTTCCCACATTCCCACTTTTTCCCCATTTTTTCCCCACATTCCCATTTTTTCCCCACATTCCCCTTTTTCCCCACATTCCCATTTTTCCCCCACATTCCCGTTTCTCCCCTCATTCCCATTTTTCCCCACATTCCCATTTTTCCCCCACATTCCCCTCTTCCCCACATTCCCATTTTTCCCCACTTTTTCCACATTTTTTTCCCACATTCCCCTTTTTCCCCATTTTTTCCCCACATTCCCCATTTTTTCCCCACATTCCCCATTTTTCCCCACATTCCCATTTTTTCCCCACATTCCCCATTTTTTCCCCACATTCCCATTTTTCCCCACTTTTTCCCCATTTTTCCACACATTCCCGTTTTTCCCCACATTCCCGTTTTTCCCCATTTTTTCCCCACATTCCCATTTTTCCCCATTTTTTCCCCACATTCCTGTTCTTTCCCCATTTTTCCACACATTCCCGTTTTTTCCCCACATTCCCGTTTTTCCCTATTTTTTCCCCACATTCCCATTTTTCCCCATTTTTTCCCCACATTCCTGTTCTTTCCCCATTTTTCCACACATTCCCGTTTTTTCCCCACATTCCCGTTTTTCCCCATTTTTCCACACATTCCCGTTTTTTTCCCCACATTCCCGTTTTTCCCCATTTTTCCCCCACATTCTGTTTTTTCCCCACATTCCCGTTTTTCCCCATTTTTCCCCCACATTCCCGTTTTTTCCCCATTTTTCCCCACATTCCCGTTTTTCCCCATTTTTCCCCACATTCCCATTTTTTCCCCATTTTTCCCCACATTCCCGTTTTTCCCCACATTCCCGTTTTTTCCCCACATTCCCGTTTTTCCCGCAGCATCCAACGCGCCGCCGTGTGGATCCTGGAGAATTACTACCACGACTTCCCGGTCTACAACCCTGCCCTCCTCAACCTCCCCAAATCCGTCCTGTCCAAGAAAATGTCCGGATTTAAGGTCTATTCCCTCGGCGAGGGTGAGATTCCCGATTTTCCTCTCGTTGTTTTCCATCCCCTCTGGAATCTCCTGGAGGATCTCCAGGTCCTTTCTCCACCTCGATCCTTCTCCTCCCATTTTTCCATCCTCCTGGAATCTCCTGGAGGATCTCCTGGAGGATCTCCCGGTCCTTTCTCCACCTCAATCCTTCTCCTCCCATTTTTTCCATCCCCATCCTCTCCAGAATCTCTTCCTGGAGGATCTTCAGGTTCTTCCTCCAACTCAATTCTTCTCCTCTCATTCTCTTCCCATTTTTCCATCCTCCTGGAATCTCCTGGAGGATCTCCAGGTTCTTTCTCCACCTCGATCCTTCTCCTCTCGTTCTCCTCCCATTTTTCCATCCTCCTGGAATCTCCTGGAGGATCTCCAGATGCTTTTTCCGACCTCAATCCTTCTCCAACCTCAATCCTTCTCCTCTCATTCTGTTCCCATTTTTCCATCCTCTCTGGAGTCTCCTGGAGGATCTCCAGGTTCTTTCTCCAACCTCAGTCCTTCTCCTCTCACTTTTGCCATCCCCATCCTTGCATTCCTTTTCAGAATCTCCTGGAGGATCTCCAGGTCCTTTCTCCACCGCAGTCCTCCTCCCATTTTTCCATCCTCCTGGAATATCCTGGAGGATCTCCAGGTGCTTTCTCCAACCTCAATCCTTCTCCACAGAGAAGGTTTCTCCTCTCATTCTCTTCCCATTTTTCCATCCTCTCCGGAATCGCCTTGAGAATCTCCAGATGCTTTTCCCAACCTCAATCCTTCTCCTCTCGTTCTCTTCCCATTTTTCCATCCTCCTGGAATCTCCTGGAGGATCTCCAGGTCCTATCTCCACCTCGATCCTTCTCCTCTCGTTCTCCTCCCATTTTTCCATCCACTCTGGAGTCTCTTGAGGGATCTCCAGGTTCTTTCTCCACCTCGATCCTTCTCCTCTCATTCTCTTCCGTCCTCCTGGAATCTCCTGGAGGATGTCTTGGAGGATCTCCTGGAGGATCTCCTGGAGGATCTCCAGGTCCTTTCTCCACCTCAATCCTTCTCCCATTTTTTCCATCTCTCCAGAATCTCCTGGAGGATCTCCTGGAGGATCTCCAGGTCCTTTCTCCAATTCAATCCTTCTCCTCCCGTTTTTTCCATCCTCTCCAAGATCTCCTGGAGGATTTCCAGGTTCTTCCTCCACCTCAATTCTTCTCCTCTCATTCTCCTCCCATTTTTTCCATCCTCTCCGGAATCTACTGGAGGATCTCCAGGTCCTTTCTCCACCTCAATCCTCCTCTCATTCTCTTCCATCCTTCTGGAATCTCCTGGAGGATCTCCAGGTCCTTTCTCCACCTCAATCCTTCTCCTCTCATTCTCTTCCCATTTTTCCATCCTCCTGGAATCTCCTGGAGGATCTCCAGATCCTTTCCCCACCTCGATCCTTCTCCTCCCCTTTTTTCCATCCCCATCCTCTCCAGAATCTCCTCTTGGAGGATCTTCAGGTTCTTTCTCCACCTCAGTTCTTCTCTCATTCTCCTCCCATTTTTTCCATCCTCTCTGGAATCTCCTGGAGGATCTCCGGGTGCTTTCTCCACCTCAGTCCTTCTCCTCTCATTCTGTTCCCATTTTTCCACCCACTCTGGAGCCTCTTGAGGGATCTCCAGATCCTTTCTCCACCTCGATCCTTCTCCAACCTCAATCCTTCTCCTCTCATTGTCTTCCCATTTTTCCATCCTCTCCGGAATCTCCTGGAGGATCTCCAGGTTCTTTCTCCACCTCGATCCTTCTCCTCCCATTTTTCCATCCTCCTGGAATCTCCTGGAGGATCTCCTGGAGGATCTCCTGGTGGATCTCCTGGAGGGTCTCCAGGTCCTTTTTCCAACCTCAATCCTTCTCCCATTTTCTCCATCCTCTCTGGAATCTCCTGGAGGATCTCCAGGTGGATCTCCTGGAGGATCTCCAGATCCTCTCCCCACCTCGATCCTTCTCACCCCTCAGAGAACTCCACCAACAACTCCACCGGCCAGTCCCGCGCGGTGATCGCGGCGGCGGCGCGGCGCCGAGACAACTCCCACAACGAGTTCTACTACGAGGAGGCCGAGCACGAGCGCCGCGTGAGGAAACGCCGCGCCAGGTACGGGAAAAAGGGGAAAAATCCCTGGATTTGGGGTTGGGAATTCCGTGGTGGGAATGATTTGGGGTTTTTTCGGGGTTGGGGAGGTCCTGGGGTCATCTTGAGGGTGGTTGTTGGGTGGATTTTGGGTGGAGTTGGGTTGGGGAGGATTTGGGGTTTCTGAGGTCTTGAGTGGATCCAATAGATACAAGAGGCTTTTCATCCCAGATCCAAGGGATTTGGGAAAAATGTTTGGATTTTCCATCCCAAATCCAAGAGGGTTTCTATCCCAAAACCAAGGAGGTTTCTATCCCAGATCCAAGGGATTTGGGAAAAATGTTTGGAGTTTCCATCCCAAATCCAAGAGGGTTCCCATCCCACATCCAAGAGGTTCTCCACCCCAAATCCATGAGGTTCTCCACCCCAAATCCGTGAGGTTCTCCACCCCAAATCCAAGAGGTTTCCCACCCCAAATCCATGGGATTTCCCATCCCACATTCAAGAGGTTCTCCACCCCAAATCCAAGAGATTTCCCATCCCAAATCCACAAGGTTCTCCACCCCAAATCCAACAGGTTCTCCACCCCAAATCCGTGGGATTTTTTACCCCAAATCCACAAGGTTCTCCATCCCAAATCCACAAGGTTCTCCATCCCACATCCAAGAGGTTCCCCACCCCAAATCCAAGAGGTTCTCCACCCCAAATCCACAAGGTTCTCCACCCCCAATCCATGGGATTTTTTATCCCAAATCCTCAGAATTTCCCACCCCTAATCAATGGGATTTTTCATCCCAAATCCTCAGAATTTCCCCCCCAAGCCCCCACGTCCCCCCCAGGCTGGTGGTGGCGGTGGAAGAAGCCTTCACCCACATCAAGACCCTCAGAATTGTTTTGGGGAGGAAGTTGGGATTTGAGTCAATCCCACCAAATCCAAGGAGTTTCCCATCCCACATCCAAGGCATTTCCCATCCCAAATCCAAGAGGTTTTCCGTCCCAAATTCAAGAGGTTTTCCATCCCTAATCCACAAGGTTCTCCACCCCAAGTCCACGAGGTTCTCCACCCCAAATCCATGAGATTTCCCACCCCAAATTCAAGAGGTTTTCCATCCCAAATCCAAGAGGTTCTCCATCCCGAATCCAAGAGGTTCTCCATCCCGAATCCACTGGATTTCCACCCCAAATCCACAAGGTTCTCCATCCCAAATCCAAGTAGTTTCCCATCCCAAATCCACAAGGTTCTCCACCCCAAATCCAAGAGGTTCGGCACCCCAAATCCAAGGGATTTTCCACCCCAAATCCACAAGGTTCTCCACCCCAAATCCACAGAATTTCCCATCCCAAATCCATGGGATTTCCCATCCCACATCCAAGGGATTTTTTGTCCCAAATCCACAAGGTTCTCCACCACAAATCCAAGAGGTTCTCCACCGCAAATCCATGGGATTTCCACCCCAAATGCACGGGATTTTTTATCCCAAATCCATGGCATCTCCCACCCCAATCCACGGGATTTTTCATCCCAAATCCATGGCATCTCCCACCCCAATCCACGTCCCCGCAGGCTGGTGGTGGCGGTGGAAGAAGCCTTCACCCACATCAAGCGGCTGCAGGAGGAGGAGCAGAAGAACCCGCGGGAGATCATGGACCCTCGAGAAGCCGCCCAGGCCATCTTCGCCTCCATGGCCAGAGCCATGCAGAAGTACCTGAGGACCACCAAGCAGCAGCCCTTCCACACCATGGAGAGCATCCTGCAGCACCTCGAGTTCTGCATCACCCACGACATGACGCCCAAGGTGGGAGGGGTTTGGGGTTTTTTGGGTGGGGTTGGGGGGTTTTGGGGTAATTGGGGTTTTTGGTGGGTTTGGGGTAATTGGGGGTTTTGGGGTAATTGGGTTTTTTTGTGGATCTGGGGTCAATGGGGTGGATTTGGGGCTTTGGGTGGGTTTGGGGTAATTGGGGGTTTTGGGGTCAATGGGGTTTTTTGGTGGATTTGGGGTTTTGGTGGATTTGGGGTAATTGGGGTTTTTGGTGGGTTTGGGGCTTTGGGTGGGTTTGGGGTCAATGGGGTTTTTGGTGGATTTGGGGTAGCTGGGGTTTTTTGGTGGATTTGGGGTTTCTTTGGTGGGTTTGGGGGTTTGGGTGGGTTTGGGGTAATTGGGGGGTTTTGGGGTCAATGGGGTTTTTTGGTGGATTTGGGGTTTTTGGTGGATTTGGGGTCATTGGGTTTTTTGGTGGATTTGGGGTTTTTGGTGGATTTGGGGTCATTGGGGTTTTTTGGTGGATTTGGAGTTTTTTTGTGTATTTGGGGTCATTGGGGGTTTTATGTGTATTTGGGGTAATTGAGATTTTTTCCTGGGATAATTCCCTTTATCCCAGGAATTGGGAATGGTCCCTTTATCCCAGGAATTTTCCCTTTATCCCAGGAATTAGGAATTATCCCTTTATCCCATAGAATTCTCCCTTTATCCCAGGAATTCTCCCTTCATCCCCTCAAAAACCTACAACTCCCAACCTTACCAAAACCCCATTTCCACCTTAATTTCACTCACCCGTTTTTCCCATTTTTCCACCTCCACCCTCCCACCACAAACCCCAAATCCACAAACCCCAAATCCACAAAAATTCCCAAATTTTCCCATTTTCCCAAGGCTTTCCTGGAGCGATACCTCAGCGCCGGTCCCACCATCCAGTACCACCGGGAGCGCTGGCTGGCCAAGCAGTGGACGTTGGTCAGCGAGGAGCCGGTGACCAACGGCCTCAAGGACGGCGTCGTCTTCGTCCTCAAGCGCCAGGACTTCAGCCTGGTGGTGTCCACCAAGAAGATCCCGTTCTTCAAGCTCTCCGAGGAGTTCGTGGATCCCAAATCCCACAAGTTCATCATGAGGCTGCAGTCGGAGACCTCGGTGTGACACACAGGACCTTCCCGGGATTCCTTCTGGTGATGAAGATCCGAATTTGGCTCCTCCAGATCCCATGCAGCTCCAAAGTTCTGGATTTGGCTCCTCTGGATCTCTCCAGCTCCAAATTTGGCTCCTCCAGATCCCATCTGGATCTGAAGATCTGAGTTTGGCTTCTCCAGATCCCATCTGGTTCCAAAGTTGTGGATTTGGCTCCTCCAGATCATTCCAGCTCCAAATTTGACTCCTCCTCCAGATCCCATCAAGCTCCAAAGTTCCAAATTTGGCTCCTCTGGATCTCATTTGGCTCCGAAGCATCAAGGCCAGGACTTCAGCCTGGTGGTGTCCACCAAGAAGATCCCGTTCTTCAAGCTCTCCGAGGAGTTCGTGGATCCCAAATCCCACAAGTTCATCATGAGGCTGCAGTCAGAGACCTCAGTTTGAGGGATTGGCCAGGACAGGACCTTCCCGGGATTCCTTCTGGTGACAAAGTTCTGGATTTGGCTCCTGCAGATCACATCGGAATCTGAAGATCTGAGTTTGGCTCCTCCCGATCCCATCAAGCTCTGAAGATCCGAATTTGGCTCCTGCAGATCCCATCTGGATCTGAAGATCTGAGTTTGGTTCCTCCAGATCCCATCCAGCTCTGAAGTTCTGGATTTGGCTCCTCCAGGTCTCTCCAGCTCCAAATTTGGTTCCTCCAGATCCCATCAAGCTCTGAAGATCCAGATTTATCTCCTCCAGATCCCTTTGGCTCCGAAGCTCCAAATTTGGCTCCTTTGGCTCCAAAGTTCCAAATTCAGCTCCTCCAGATCCCATCCAGCTCCAAAGCTCCAAATTCAGCTCCTCTGGATCCATGAAGCTCTGGAGATCCACATTTGGCTCCTCTGGATCCCTCCAGCTGAGAAGATCCAAATTCAGCTCCTCCAGATCACTGTGGCTCCAAAGCTCCAAATTTGGCTCCTTTGACTCCAAAGCTCCAAACTTTGCTCTTGCAGCTCTGAAGATCCAGATTTTGCTCCTCTGGATCCCTTTGGCTCTGAAGCTCCAAATTTATCTTCTCCAGATCCCTTCAGCTCTGACGATCCAAATTTGGCGCCTTTGGCCCCAAAGATCCAAATTCAGCTCCTCTGGATCCATCAAGCTCTGAAGATCCAAATTTATCTCCTCCAGATTCCTTCAGCTCTGAAGATCCAAATTCGGTTCCTCCGGATCCATCAAGATCTGAAGATCCAAATTCAGCTCCTCTGGATCACTTTGGCTCTGAAAATCCAAATTTGGCTCCTCTGGCTCTGAAGTCCCAAATTCGGCTCTTCCAGATCCCTTTGGCTCCGAAGATCCAAATTCAGCTCCTCTGGATCCATCAAGCTCTGAAGTTCCAAATTCGGCTCCTCTGGATCCTTCCAGCTGAGAAGATCCAAATTTGGCTTCTCCAGATCCCTTTGGCTCTGAAGTTCCAAATTTATCTCCTCCAGATCCCTTTGGCTCCAAATTTGGCTCCTTTGACTCCAAAGCTCCAAATTTTGCTCCTTGGGCTCCAAAGTTCCAAATTTATCTCCTCTGGATCCCTTCAGCTCTGAAGCTCCAAATTTGGCTCCTTTGGCTCTGAAGCTCCAAATTCAGCTCCTCCGGATCCATCAAGCTCTGAAGATCCAAATTTGGTTCCTCCAGATCCCTTTGGCTCCGAAGCTCCAAATTTATCTCCTCCAGATTCCTTCAGCTCTGAAGTTCCAAATTTATCTCCTCCAGATCCCTTCAGTGATGAAGCTCCAAATTTGGCTCCTCTGGATCCATCAAGCTCTTCATGAAGATCCAAATTTGGCTCCTTTGGCTCTGAAGTTCCAAATTCAGCTCCTCTGGCTCCATCAAGCTCTGAAGATCCAAATTCGGTTCCTCTGGATCCATCAAGCTCTGAAGATCCAAATTTATCTCCTCCAGATTCCTTTGGCTCCAAAGCTCCAAATTTATCTTCTCCAGATCCCTTCAGCTCGGAAGCTCCAAATTTGGCTTCTTTGGCCCCAAAGATCCAAATTCAGCTCCTCTGGATCCATCAAGCTCTGAAGATCCAGATTTATCTCCTCCGGATCCATCAAGCTCTGGAGATCCAAATTTGGCTCCTTTGGCTCTGGAGATCCAAATTCTGCTCCTCCAGATTCCTTCAGCTCTGAAGATCCAAATTTATCTCCTCCAGATTCCTTCAGCTCTGGAGATCCAAATTCAGCTCCTCCGGATCCATCAAGCTCTGAAGATCCAAATTTGGCTCCTTTGGCTCCGAAGATCCAAATTTGGCTCCTCCATCTCCCACCCTCCTCCGAAATTCCGGATTCGTCTCCTCCGGATCTCTCCAGCCCCACGAGGCTGCGGAAAATCGGGAATTGGGAATCTCCTCCCTTCATCCTCCTCCTCCGAATTCCCAAATTCCCGAATTCCCGAAATCCGGATCCATCGGAACATCTCCGAACTCAAGGGCTAATAATTCCGAGAATCCCCGACTTCCTAATCCCGAAAATTCCCAATTTCCTAATCCCAAAAATTCCCAATTTCCTAATTCCGAGAATTCCCAAAAATTCCCGAATTTTTTCATCACCAGCATCCGGAAGCAGCTCAGGGTCACTCAGACCTTCTTGTCCATTTTCTCCTGGACGATTGTCCTGGCTTTGGCCTTAAACCTTCTGTCCAGCCTCCAAGAATTCCCGAGGGAATTTTTTTTTTTGGGATGGGGGGAAAGAAAACGGATTTTGGGATCCCAAAAATCTCGTGGGTTTTGGGAGAATTTTCTGCTGATTTTTTTGGGTTTTTTTTAGGGGAAAACGAGTGGAAATCTGATTTTTTTGGAGAAGATGGAGGTTGGGTTTGGGATTTTTTTCCGTGGATTTTGGGGACCCACATCCCGAATTTTTTGTGGGTTTTTTAGGGAAAAAAATGAGTGGAAATCTCTTTTTTTGGAGAATCTGAGGGTTGAATTTGGGGTTTTTTCCATGGATTTTGGGGATCCACATCCCAAATTCTCTGTGGGTTTTTTTTTAGGGAAAAGCGAGTGGAAATCTGGATTTTTTGAAGAATCTGATGTTTTTTTCCATGAATTTTGGACGAGGTGATCCCACAAAATTCCCATCAGGATGCCAAAAAACCCTTTTTTTTTTTTTTTTTGCCTTTTCCCTTTTTTTAAAAGTCACAAATACCTCACTGATTAATTTGGATTTTTTTCCCAATTTTTTTCCCAATTTTTTCCCAATTTGTCCTCATTTTTTCCTGATTTTTCCTCATTTTTCCCAATTTTTCCCCAAATTTTTTCTCATTTTTCCCAAAATTTTCCCCCATTTTTCCCCAATTTTCCCCCATTTTTCCC
The DNA here is from genome assembly GCA_024500445.1 of Entomyzon cyanotis. NCBI lineage: Eukaryota > Metazoa > Chordata > Aves > Passeriformes > Meliphagidae > Entomyzon > Entomyzon cyanotis. The sequence goes on from JAKEPQ010001001.1 coordinate 1,079,624, forward strand.
CCATTTTTCCCCATTTTTCCCATTTTTCCCATTTTCCCCATTTTTCCCATTTTTCCCCATTTTTCCCATTTTTCCCCATTTTTCCCACCTCCAGCAGGATCAGGTCAACACCAGAAATCCCAAATTTCATTTTGGGGTCAAATTTCAGGACGATTTTGTCCTAAAGCACTAAAAACGGCGATTTTTGGGGTCGGGGGAAACAATTCCATCCCAAATCCCAGCAAATCCCAATTTTTTTCGGGAATTCCAACCCCTCCCAGCATTTTCCAGCCTTTTGGGGCTGAAAAATTCCGATTTTTCCCCCCAAAATCCTTCATTTTTTGACTCATTTTCCCACCAAAAATCCACTGACGGATCACCCCGGAAAAAAATGGAATTTTCTGGGAATTCCGGGAGATAAAAAAATTCCCTTTTCGGGTTCATTTTTCGGGTTTGGATTTTGTTTTTCCCGCAGAGCCGAGATTTTTTTTTTTTTTTTTGGTGCATGCGTGTAGAAAGTTGTAAAATGTAAAATTAATGGTTTTTAATATATTAAAAAAAAAAAAAAAGAGGAAAAAAACTCGGATTTTCCCGGTTTTTTGGCAGCGGATCGGAGCCTTTCCGGCAATTTTAGGAATTTTTTTTTTTTCCGTCGGTGTTTGGTTGGTTTTTTTTTTTTTTGGATTTTTAAAAATTTTATATTTTGATTTTTTTTTTTCATAGAGGAACTAAACTTGTAAAATTTTTTTTTTTTTTAAATAAAATGAAATTCGTTTTGGACTTTTTTTTAGAATTAAGTTTATTTCGTCTCCCGGGGGATGCTGGGGAGGAGAGTTTGGGGTCTGTGGGGTCGAGGATTTTGGGATTTTTGGGGTCAAGGATTTGGGATTTATGGGGTCAAGGATTTGGGGATTTTTGGGGTAAAAATTTGGGATTTTTGGGGCAGATTTTGGGATTTTGGGGTCAAGGATTTGGGATTTATGGGACCAAAGATTTTGGAATTTTTGGGGCCCAAATTTGGGATTTTTGGGGCAGGGTTTGGAATTATGGGGTCAAGAATTTGGGGTCTGTGGGGTGGAGGATTTTGGGGTTTATGGGGTCGAGGATTTTGGAATTCATGGGGCAGGTTTGGGATTTATGGGGTCGAGGATTTTGGGATTTTTGGGGTAAAAAATTTGGGATTTTTGGGGCCAAAAATCTGGAATTTATGGGGTCAAAAATTTGGGGTTTATGGGGCCAAGGATTCGGGATTTATGGGGTCGAGGATTTGGGAATTTTTGTGGCCAAGAATTTGGGATTTTTGGGGCAGATTTTGGGATTTTTGGGGCAGATTTTGGCATTATGGGGCCAAGGATTTGGGATTTATGGGGTCAAAGATTTTGGGATTTTTGGGGCAGATTTTGGATTTATGGGGTCAAGAATTTGGGATTTATTGGGCAGATTTGGGATTTTTGGGGCCAAAAATTTGGGATTTTTGGGGTCAAAAATTTGGGGCTTATGGGGCAGATTTTGGAATTATGGGGTCAAGAATTTGGGGTTTATGGGGTCAACGATTTGGGATTTATGGGGTCGAGGATTTGGGAATTATGGGGTCAAGAATTTGGGATTTATGGGGCCAAAAATTTGGGATTTTTGGGGCAGATTTTGGGATTTTGGGGTCAAGGATTTGGAATTTATGGGGTCAAGGATTTGGGATTTATGGGGCAAAGATTTTGGGATTTTTGGGGCAGATTTTGGGATTATGGGGCAGGTTTGGGATTTATGGGGTCGAGGATTTGGGAATTTTTGGGGTCAAGAATTTGGGATTTATGGGGTAGATTTGGGATTCATGGGGCTAAGGATTTTGGGATTTTTGGGGCCAAGAATTTGGGATTTTTGGGTCAAGAATTTGGGATTTTTGGGTCAAGAATTTGGGATTATGGGGTGAAGAATTTGGGATTTATGGGGTCGAGGATTTTGGGATTTATGGGGCAGGTTTGGGATTTATGGGGTCAAGGATTTGGAATTTTTGGGGTCAAAACTTTGGGGTTTATGGGGCCAAAAATTTGGGATTTTTGGGCCAAAAAATTTGGGATTTATGGGGCCAAATTTTGGGATTTATGGGGCCAAAATTTGGGATTTAGGGGCCAAAAATTTGGGATTTATGGGCCAAAAAATTTGGGATTTTTGGGCCAAAAAATTTGGGATTTATGGGCCAAAAACTTGGGATTTGTGCTGCCGAAGTTCCTTTCGGTTTGGCGCCTTTTTCTCCCTCGTAGGAAAATTTTCCATGGAAAAATCCCTCATGGAAAAATTCCTCATGGAAAAATCCCTCATGGATCCCCTGAGGAGTCCTGGGGGGATTTTTTTGGGATTATTCCACTTTTTTAGGGTTTTTTCCCCCAAAACATGGGGAAAAAAAATCCTGAGTGTCCCGGCGGAGAAATTCCAAGATTTTTTTTGGATAAAATCCCAATTTTTTGACACTCAGGAGGTATCCGGGGGAGAATCCGGCTGGGAAAGAGGAAAATCGGGATTGGAAGGGGCTGGGATTGTCCTTTGATCCCAAAAATTGTCCCTTTTTCCCAAAAATTATCTCTTTTTCCCAGTAATTCCCATTTTTCCCAGCAATTCCCATTTTTCCTAGTAATTCCCTTTTATCCCAGAATTCCCTTTTCCCCAGTAACTCCCATTTTTCTGAGTAATTCCCATTTTTCCCCAGCAATTCCCGTTTTCCCAGTAATTCCCTTTTCCCCAGTAATTCCCATTTTTCCCAGGAATTCCCCTTTTCCCCAGTAATTCCCCATTTTCCCACAAACTTCCCCTTTTCCCCAGTAATCCCCTTTTCCCCAGCAATTCCCATTTTTCCCAGGAATTCCCCTTTATCCCAGTAATTCCCTTTTATCCCAGAATTCCCCTTTATCCTAGTAATTCCCTTTTATCCCAGAATTCCCCTTTATCCCAGTAATTCCCTTTCCCCCAGCAATTCCCATTTTTCCCAGTAATTCTCCATTTTCCCAGAAACTTCCCCTTTATCCCAGCAATTCCCATTTTTCCCAGTAATTCCCTTTTCCCGCAGTAATTCCCATTTTTCCGACAATTCTCCTTTTCCCCAGTAATTTCCTTTTTCCCAGTAATTCCCATTTTCCCACAAACTTCCCCTTTATCCCAGTAATTCCCCTTTTCCCCAAGAATTCCCTTTTCCCCAGCAATTCCCATTTTTTCCCAGCAATTCCTGTTTTCCCCAGTAATTCCCCTTTCTCCCAAGAATTCCCCTTTTCCCCAGCAATTCCCTTTTCCCCCAGATTCCCATTTTCCCAATCCCCTTTTTCCAAGAATTCCCTTTTTCCCAGTAATTCCCATTTTTCCCAGGAATTCCCTTTTCCCCAGAATTCCCTTTATCCCAGTAATTCCCTTTCCCCAGCAATTCCCATTTTTCCCAGTAATTCCCATTTTCCCAGTAATTCCCTTTTCCCCAGTAATTCCCCTTTTCCCAGCAATTCCCCTTTTCCCAAGAATTCCCTTTTCCCCAGCAATTCCCATTTTTTCCCAGCAATTCCTGTTTTCCCCAGTAATTCCCCTTTCTCCCAAGACTTCCCCTTTTCCCCAGCAATTCCCTTTTCCCCCAGAATTCCCATTTTTCCAAGTAATCCCCATTTCCCAGGAATTCCCATTTTTCCAAGTAATTCCCCTTTTCCCAGCAATTCCCATTTTTCCGAGAATTCCCTTTTCCCAGTAATTCCCATTTTCCCCAGTAATCCCCATTTTCCCAGGAATTTCCCATTTTCCCCAGAATTCCCCATTTTCCCAGCAATTCCCTTTTCCCCAGGAATTCCCCTTTTCCCAAGAATTCCCCTTTTCCCCAGTAATTCCCTTTTCCCCCAGAATTCCCACTTTTCCCAGGAATTCCCTTTTCCCCCAGAATTCCCCTTTATCCCAGCAATTCCCCTTTATCCCAGTAATTCCCTTTCCCCCAGCAATTCCCATTTTTCCCAGTAATTCCCATTTTTCCCAGTAATTCTCCATTTTCCCAGAAACTTCCCCTTTATCCCAGCAATTCCCATTTTTCCCAGTAATTCCCTTTTCCCCGCAGTAATTCCCATTTTTCCGACAATTCCCCTTTTCCCCAGTAATTTCCTTTTTCCCAGTAATTCCCATTTTTCCACAAACTTCCCCTTTATCCCAGTAATTCCCTTTTCCCAAGAATTCCCTTTTTCCCAAGAATTCCCTTTTCCCAGTAATCCCCTTTTTCCCAGGAATTCCTGTTTTCCCCAAGAATTCCCTTTCCCCCCAGAATTCCCATTTTCCCCGAATCCCCATTTTCCCAAGAATTCCCCTTTTCCCAAGAATTCCCCTTTTTCCCAGTAATTCCCATTTTTCCCAGGAATTCCCTTTTCCCCCCAGAATTCCCTTTATCCCAGTAATTCCCTTTCCCCCAGCAATTCCCATTTTTCCCAGTAATTCCCATTTTCCCAGTAATTCCCTTTTCCCCAGTAATTCCCCTTTTCCCAGGAATTCCCCTTTTTCCCAAGAATTCCCCTTTTCCCCAGTAATTCCCGTTATCCCAGTAATTCCCTTTATCCCAGCAATTCCCATTTTTCCCAGTAATTCTCCATTTTCCCAGAAACTTCCCCTTTATCCCAGCAATTCCCATTTTTCCCAGTAATTCCCTTTTCCCCGCAGTAATTCCCATTTTTCCGACAATTCCCCTTTTCCCCAGTAATTCCCATTTTTCCACAAACTTCCCCTTTATCCCAGTAATTCCCCTTTTTCCCAAGAATTCCCTTTTCCTCAGCAATTCCCATTTTTTCCCAGCAATTCCTGTTTTCCCCAGTAATTCCCCTTTCTCCCAAGAATTCCCCTTTTCCCCAGCAATTCCCTTTTCCCCCCAGAATTCCCATTTTTCCAAGTAATCCCCATTTTCCCAGGAATTCCCATTTTTCCAAGTAATTCCCCTTTTCCCAGCAATTCCCATTTTTCCGAGAATTCCCCTTTATCACAGCAATTCCCATTTTCCCCAGTAATCCCCATTTTCCCAGGAATTTCCCATTTTCCCCAGAATTCCTATTTTCCCAGGAATCCCCATTTTTCCCAGAATTCCCATTTTCCCGGGAATACCCATTTTCCCAGCAATTCCCCTTTTCCCCAGAATTCCCCATTTTCCCACAAATTTCCCCTTTTCCCCAGCAATTCCCCATTTTCCCAAGAATTCCCCTTTTCCCCAGTAATTCCCATTTTCCCAAGAATTCCCCTTTTCCCCAGTAATTCCCATTTTCCCAAGAATTCCCCTTTTCCCCAGTAATTCCCATTTTTCCCAGAATCCCCATTTTCCCCAGAATTCCCATTTTCCCAGTAATTCCCCTTTTCCCCAGTAATTCCCTTTTATCCCAGAATTCCTATTTTCCCCAGAATTCCCAATTTCCCAGTAATCCCCTTTTTCCCAGTAATTCCCCTTTTCCCCAAGAATTCCCTTTCCCCCAGAATTCCCATTTTCCCCAGAATTCCCATTTTTCCCAGTAATTCCCAATTTCCCAGTAATTTCCCATTTTCCCAGAATTCCCATTTTTCCCAGTAATTTCCCATTTTCCCCAGAATTCCCATTTTTCCCAGTAATTTCCCATTTTCCCCAGAATTCCCAATTTCCCAGGAATTCCCATTTTCCCCAGAATCCCCATTTTCCCCAGAATTCCCAATTTCCCAGGAATTTCCCATTTTCCCCAGAATCCCCATTTTCCCGGGAATACCGCGGGCTCCTCCTGCCCCAGGGTGCTCTCCCTGCGGTCCGCGCTTGTGGGATCATCCCTCTCCCTCTGGAAAAGGATCGGGAATTCCATGGGAAATATTTGGAATTCGGGAGTCCAAACCATTCCCGATTTCCGGGAATTTTCCCGATTTTCTGGGAATTTTCCCGAATTCCCGGGAATTTTCCTGATTTTCCCGGGAATTTTCCCGATTTTCCCGAGGCTCACCTGGCGGGTGGAGAATTTTGGGATGAGCTCGTGGATCGGCGGTTGGACCAGAGCTCCCAGATCTGCCAGGAGAGAGAGGGAATTCCTGGGAATCCCGGGAAAATTCCAGCCCGGGAAAATTCCAGGAATTTGTGGAAATCGTGGGAATCCCGGGAAAATTCTGGGAATCTGTGGGAATCGTGAGAATCATGGAAAAATTCTGGTCTGGGACAATTCCAGGAATTTATAGGATTGTGGAATTATGGGAATAATGGAAATAATCATGGAAATCATGGAAATCGTGGAAATAATGGAAATCAGGGGAAAATTCCAGCCCGGGACAATTCTGGGAATTTATGGGAATCGTGGGAATCATGGAAATAATGGGATTTATGGAAATCAGGGGAAAATTCCAGCCCGGGACAATTCCGGGAATTTGCGGAAATCGTGGGAATCATGGAAATAATGGGATTTGTGGAAATCATGGAAAAATTCTGGGAAATTATGGGAATCGTGGGAATCATGGAAATCATGGAAAAATTCCAGCCTGGGAAAATTCTGGGAATTTGTGGGAATCATGGGAATAATAATGGAAATAATGGAAATAGAGGAAAAATTCCAGCTTGGGAAAATTCCAGGAATTTATGGGAATCGTGGGAATCACGGAAATAATGGGATTTATGGAAATCATGGAAAAATTCCAGCCCGGGAAAATTCCGGGAATTTATGGGATTGCGGGAATTATGGAAATTATGGAAATAATCATGGAAATCATGGAAGTCTTGGAAATCATGGAAAAATTCCAGCCTGGGACACTTTCAGGAGTTTATGGGAATCATGGGAATCATGGAAATCATGGAAATAATCATGGAAATCATGGAAATAGAGGAAAAATTCCAGCTCGGGAAAATTCCAGGAATTTGCAGGAATCATGGGAATCATGGAAATAATCATGGAAATCATGGAAATCAGGGGAAAATTCCAGCCTGGGACATTTCCAGTAAAATAAAATATCCCCAAAAGGTTAAATTCCTGAGTATTTAAAATAATAATAATAGTAATAATAATAATAATAACAATGGAAATAATAATAAACATAATAATAATAATAAAAATTCCAGAGTATTTAAAAATATCCCAGTATTAAAAAATACCCCAATAAAATAGATATCCCAATAAAATAAAAAATATCCCAGTAAAGTAAAATACTCCAATAAAATAAAATAGATAGCAAATGAAAATAAAATAATCCAATAAAATAAAATATCCCAGTAAAATAAAATATCCCAATAAAATAAAAAAATCCCAATAAAACAAAATACCTCAATAATATAAAATAAATACACCGATTAAGTAAAATAAAATAAAATAAATAAAATAAAATAAAATAATAAAATAAAATAAAATAAAATGAAATAAAATAAAATCCCCCAATAAACCACAACCCCATTAATCCAAACAATCCCAGTAAAACCAGCATTCCCAGTTTGCCCAGTTTGACCCCAAAAAACTCACCTGAGGAGTCACTGCCGTTCGTCACTCCATCCCGAATCCCTGTGACCAAAACAGACCCCAAAATCTGCATTTTCCACCCCAAAAATCCCATTGGGAAAACCCCAGAAGGAGCTGCTGAGTCCCAGTTTGGGTTTGAAGAGGAAAAAAAAACCCAAAATCCCAGTTTGGGTTTGAAAAAGAAAAAAACCCCAAAATCCCAGTTTGGGTTTGAAAAAGAAAAAAACCCCAAAATCCCAGTTTGGGTTTGAAGAGGAAAAAAATCCCAAAATCCCAGTTTGGGTTCAAAGAGGAAAAAAATCCCAAAATCCCAGTTTGGGTTTAAAGAGGAAAAAAATCCCAAAATCCCAGTTTGGGTTCAAAGAGGAAAAAATCCCAAAATCCCAGTTTGGGTTCGAAGAGGAAAAAAACCCCAAAATCCCAGTTTGGGTTCGAAGAGGAAAAAAAACCCAAAATCCCAGTTTGGGTTTAAAGAGGAAAAAAACCCAAAATCCCAGTTTGGGTTTGAAGAGGAAAAAATCCCAAAATCCCAGTTTGGGTTTGAAGGGAAAAAACCAAAATCCCAGTTTGGGTTTAAAGAGGAAAAACCCCAAAACCTCCAGAAGTCACAACCCCAAAACCTCCAGAAATCATCACCCCAAAAGATCCAGAAATTCCCCAAAAAATGGATATTTTGGGTCATTTCTGGATTTTTTGGGGTTGTGATTTCTGGATCTTTTGGGGCATTTCTGGATTTTTTGGGGTCGTGGCCTCTGGAGGTTTTGGGGTTGTGACTTCCGGATTTTTTGGGGCATTTCTGGATTTTTTGGGGTGATGATTTCTGGATTTTTTGGGGTTGTAACCTCTGGATATTTTGGGGCATTTTTGGATATTTTTGGGGTTGTGGCTTCTGGATTTTTTGGGGTTGTGGCTTCCGGATTTTTTGGGGCATTTCTGGATTTTTTTGGGATTGTGACTTCTGGATTTTTTGGGGCATTTCTGGATCTTTTGGGGTGATGATTTCTGGAGTTTTTGGGGTTGTGATTTTTTAATATTTTGGGGTTGTGACTTCCGGATTTTTGGGGCATTTCTGGATTTTTTGGGGCATTTCTGAATTTTTGGGGCATTTCTGGATTTTTTTGGGGTTGTGACCTCTGGATTTTTTGGGGCATTTCTGGATCTTTTGGGGTGATGATTTCTGGAGTTTTTGGGGTTGTGATTTTTTAATATTTTGGGGTGATGACTTCTGGATTTTTTGGGGCATTTCTGGATTTTTGGGGCATTTCTGGATTTTTTGGGGTTGTGACTTCTGGGTTTTTGGGGACATTTCTGGATCTTTTGGGTTATGATTTCTGGAGTTTTTGGGATTGTGATTTTTTAATATTTTGGGGTTGTGACTTGGATTTTTGGGGGCATTTCTGGATCTTTTGGGGTGATGATTTCTGGATTTTTTGGGGTTGTGACCATCTGGATATTTTGGGGCATTTTTGGATATTTTTGGGGTTGTGGCTTCTGGATTTTTTGGGGTTGTGGCTTCCGGATTTTTGGGGCATTTCTGGATTTTTTGGGATTGTGACCTCTGGATTTTTTGGGGCATTTCTGGATCTTTTGGGGTGATGATTTCTGGAGTTTTTGGGGTTGTGATTTTTTAATATTTTGGGGTTGTGACTTCCGGATTTTTGGGGCATTTCTGGATTTTTTGGGGCATTTCTGGATTTTTGGGGCATTTCTGGATTTTTTTGGGGTTGTGACCTCTGGATTTTTTAAGGCATTTTTGGATTTTTTGGGGTTGTGACCTTTGGACATTTTGGGGCATTTCTGGATTTTTTGGGTTATGATTTCTGGATCTTTTGGGGTTGTGAATTCTAGATTTTTTGGGTAATTTCTGGATCTTTTGGGTTATGATTTCTGGATTTTTTTTGGGTTGTGATTTCTGGATTTTTAAGGAATTTCTGGATTTTTTGGGGTCGTGACCTCTGGATTTTTTAAGGAATTTCTGGATGTTTTTGGGGTCGTGACCTCTGGATTTTTTGGGTAATTTCTGGGTGGTTTTGGGGTTTTTGGGGTTTTGGGGTTTTTGGGGTTTCACCTTTGCCCTTTTTCCTCCGGTAAGCAAAGAAAAGCACAAGCAGAGCCAAAACCACAAACACCACTGGAGACCAATAGCGAACTGGGATTCCTGCAGAGATTCCTGTGGGAAAAATGGGGGAAAAATGGGGAAAATGGGAAAAATGGGGAAAATGGGGACAGGGAAATAAAATAGCCAAGTAGTAAAAATATCCTGATAAAATAAAATATCCCATAAGGTAAAATATTCCAGAAAAAAAATCCAAATAAAATAAAATAAAATAAAATAAAATATCCGAATAAAATAAAATAGATATCCCAATAAAATAAAATATCCCAATACAATAAAATAGGTTCCCCAGTAAAAGATACTGCAATAAAATAAAATAAAATGAAATTAAATAATAAAATAAAATAAAATAATAAAATATCCCATTAAAACAAAATATCCCAGTATAAAAAATACCCAAATTAAACAAAACATTCCATAAAGTAAAATATTCCACTAAAACCACAAAATACTCCCAAAAAAATACTCCAATAAAATAAAATAGATACTTCAGTAAAATAAAATACCCCAATAAAATATATTTTTTTTACCCCAATAAAATCGACTTTTTAATATAATTTCTTTTACCCCAATAAAATCTATTTTATTAATATAAATTTTTTTACCCCAATAAAACCTATTTTTTAATATAATTTTTTTTTACCCCAATAAAATCTATTTTATCAATATAAAATAGATCCCCCAGGAAAATAAAACACTGGGTGACAAATCCCACCAGGATTTTTGTCACCTCCTTGGGATGGTGACAAATCATAGGATTGGGATTTCCCAAAATCCCGGGATTGGGATTTCCCAAAATCCCGGGATTGGAATTTCCCAAAATCCGGGGATTGGAATTTCCCAAAATCTCGGGATTGGAATTTCCCAAAATCTCGGGATTGGGATTTCCCAAAATCCCGGGATTGGGATTTCCCAAAATCCCGGGATTGGGAATTTCCCAAAATCTCGGGATTGGGAATTTCCCAAAATCCTGGGATTGGGAATTTCCCAAAATCCCGGGATTGGAATTTCCCAAAATCTCGGGATTGGAATTTCCCAAAATCCTGGGATTGGAATTTCCCAAAATCCCGGGATTGGGATTTCCCAAAATCTCGGGATTGGGATTTCCCAAAATCTCGGGATTGGAATTTCCCAAAATCTCGGGATTGGGATTTCCCAAAATCTCGGGATTGGGATTTCCCAAAATCCTGGGATTGGGAATTTCCCAAAATCTCGGGATTGGGAATTTCCCAAAATCTCGGGATTGGGAATTTCCCAAAATCCTGGGATTGGGAATTTCCCAAAATCCCGGGATTGGAATTTCCCAAAATCTCGGGATTGGAATTTCCCAAAATCCTGGGATTGGAATTTCCCAAAATCTTGGGACTGGGATTTCCCAAAATCCCAGGATTGGCATTTCCCAAAATCCCAGGACTGGGATTTCCCGCGGAACTCACGGGTTTGGTTCCTCTCCGGTGTCACCGCGAGGTCCCCAGTCCCAGCAGGGCTCATGGTGGCACTCGGTCCCGTTGTCACCTCATCGCTGTCCCCAGGGGTGGCCGTGGTGGTGACGGCTGTCCCCTCCAGGGTGTCCTTGGTGACTTCTGTCCCCTCCAGGGTGTCCTTGGTGATTGCTGTCCCCTCCAGGGTGTCCTTGGTGACTTCTGTCCCCTCCAGGGTGTCCTTGGTGATGTCACCATGGTCTGGTCCTTCATCTTGGAGAGCTGGGGATGTGATTTGTTCATTTGTTCATTTGTTCTTTCTCCTCCTCATCCTCCTCCTTTCTTCCTCTCCTGCTCCTCCTCCTCTACCTCCTCATTGTCCTCCTCTTCCTCCACCTCCACCTCCTCATCCTCTTCTCCTCCTCATCCTCCTCCTTTCTTCCTCTCCTGCTCCTCCTCCTCTTCCTCCTCATTGTCCTCCTCTTCATCTTCCTCCACCTCCTCATCCTCTTCTCCCCCTCTACCTCCTCCTTTCTTCGTCTTCCTCCTCCTGCCTTCCTCTTCCTGCTCCTCCTCATCCTTTTCGTCCTCTTCTCCTCCTCTTCCTCTCTTCCTCCTCCTCTCCTCCTCCACCTCATCCTCCTTTCTTCCACCTCCTCTCCTCCACCTCATCCTCCTCCTCTACCACCTCCTCCTCATCCTCCTCTTCCTCCTCCTCCTGTCTTCCTCTTCCTCCTCTCCTCTTCTTCCTCCTCCTCTCCTCCTCTCCTACCTCCTCTCCTCATCCTCCTTATCCTCATCCTCCTCCTGTCTTACTCTTCCTCCTCCCCTTGCTCTTCCTCCTCCTCTTCTTCTTCCTCTACCACCTCCTCATCCTCCAGCTTTCTTCCTCCTCCTGCTCCTCTTCTTCTTCCTCTTCCTCCTCCTCTCCTCTCCTCTTCCTCCTCCCCTCCTCCTCCTCTTCTTCTTCCTCCTCCTGCTCCTCCTCTCCATCCTCCTCATCCTGCTCTTCTTCTTCCTCCTCTACCTCCTCCTCATCCTCCTTATCCTTATCCTCATCCTCATCCTCCTTTACTCATCTTCCTCCTGTCTCACTCTTCCTCCTCCTCCTCCTCCTCTTCCTCTAGCACCTCCTCCTCCTCCTGCTCCTCCTTCTGGTCCTCTTCTTCTTCCTCTACCTTTTCTTCCTTCTCCTCCTTCTCCTCCTCATCCTCCTCATCCTCCTGTCTTACTCTTCCTCCTCCTCCACCTCCTCCTCCTCCTCCTCCTCTCCTCCTCCTCCTCCCCGCAGCCCCCAGCCCCACTCACCGCCCCCCGAGCAGAGCAGGGTGAGGCAGAAGATCCCAAAGCCGCTCAGCCCCATCCTGGGCTCCACCCTTCTCTGCTCCTCCTGCGCCACCTCTTCCTTCCCCTTCTGCCGCAGGAAGTGTCGCTCGGGGCGCGAGGTGCTGAAACTGGGGGAGGAACGGTAAAAATCACCCCTGGAGATGGTTTGGTTCCTCCACCCCATGGAGTCCTTTCTCCATTCCATGGATTTATTTCTCTGACCTAGAGATTTCTTTCTCCATCCCATGGAATTATTTCTCCAACCTAGAGATTCCTTTCTCCAACCTAGAGATTCCTTTCTCCATCACATGGAATTATTTCTCCATCCCAGGGATTCCTTTCTCCAACCCAGAGATTCCTTTCTCCATCCCATGGAATTATTTCTCCGTCCCATAGATTCCTTTCTCCAACCTAGAGATTCCTTTGTCCATCCCATGGAATTGTTTTTCCACCCCATGGAGTCCTTTCTCCACCCCATGGAATTGTTTTTCCACCCCATGGATTCATTTCTCCACCCCACGGATTCATTTCTCCACATATTGGTTTGAAAACAAACCAGTGGGAGATCACAAGATTACAATTAACAGGAAAAATTAACAGTAAGTGAAATAATCCAAGGACAAAGTCAGATACAACCTGACACCCGGTTAGGGTGTTGGTAACAGTCCGACTGAAGGTGATCCTGTGACGGTCTGGTGTCCACCTAAAGGTCAGTGGTCACTTTTGTCCTCTGGTCACTCACCAGACATGGCTGCCTTGGTCAGTTCCACGGCCAGGTAATATCCAGGTGGGAATGTTTGGCTCCTCCCTCCTGGGCGGAGCATCTCAGGATGAGATAATCCATGAGTCACGTGGTCTCTTGATGGCCAATTAGCAGTCATCAGAGATGAGTAATTAGCAGGAGATAACAGCTAACGACCCACAGCTGGTGGGAATAGAATACTAAATACATCTGTATTGTAACCTAGGACTCTCCATCCTGTGGGATTTGTTTCTTCATCCCATGGAATTGTTTCTCCACCCCATAGAGTCATTTCTCCATTCATGGATTCCTTTTTCCATCCCATGGAATTATTTTTCCACCCCATGGATTCCTTTCTCCATCCCATGGAATTATTTCTCCACCCCAAGAAGTCCTTTCTCCACCCCATGGAATTTTTCCCATCCCACAGAATTATTTCTCCATCCTATGGATTTGTTTCTCACCCCATGGAATTATTTTTCCATCCCATGGATTCGTTTCTCCATCCCATGGAGCAGGAAAAGCTCCAGCATTTCCCAAATCCCTTCAGGACAAAATCCCTGGAGCCACCAGGATTTTTCCAACCCCAAATCCAAGCAGAAACTGAACCCCAAATCCCTTTGGGAAAATCTCTGGAGCCACCAGGATTGTCCCAACCCTAAATCCAAGGAGAAACTGAACCCCAAATCCCTTTGGGAAAATCCCTGATGTTTCCCAAACCCCAATCCAAGACAAGGATTGGATTTCCAAGGACAAATCCCGACCAAATCCCTCTTTAAAAAAACCGAAAATAGCTTTTAATAGATCTGAGGTATTAAAAAACCACAGAAGGGGAAAGCATGGAGAAAATACAAATTATTCCATAAAACGCCTGTTTTCATCCCCAAAAAAAAATATTGTTTTCAGCCAGGAACGGAGCTGGGATGCGCCTGGAATTTTTATTCCGGGAACTTCAAAGGCAGCTCCGCTTCCATCCCTGAATAATTCAGGGCGCAGACAAAGGAGGAGAATTCCCGGGAGCCGCCGCGTCCGGAGGCGTCGGAAAATCCAGGCTGAGTTGTGGTTTTTTGGGATTTTTCGTCGTTTCCGGGTGGATTTGGGGAGAAGGGAATGTGGGGAATGTGTGTCGCGTGCTGAGCGGGGTGAGCGTCCCGAAGGAATTCTGAAGTCTTTCCTGGAGATTCCTGATGGGATTCCTGAATTCCATTTGGGGTTTTGTTTGGGATTCTGTTTGGGATTCCTGCTGGGATTCCTGAATTCCATTTGGGATTCTGTTCGGGATTCCTGCTGGGATTCCTGAATTCCATTTGGGATTCTGTTTGGGATTCCTGCTGGGATTCCTGAATTCCATTTGGGATTCTGTTCGGGATTCTGTTTGGGATTCCTGCTGAGATTCCATTTGGGATTCCTGCTGGAATTCCATTTGGGATTCCTGCTGAGATTCCCACTGGAATTCCATTTGGGATTCCTGCTGGGATTTCTGCTGGGATTCCTGAATTTCATTTGGGATTCCTGCTGGGATTCTTGCTGAGATTCCTTTTGGGATTCCTGCTGAGATTCCCACTGGAATTCCATTTGGGATTTCATTTGGGATTCCTGCTGGGATTTCATTTGGGATTCCCACTGAGATTCCTGCTGGGATTCCTGAATTCCATTTGGGATTGCATTTGAGATTCCTGCTGGGATTCCTTCTAGGATTCCCAAATTCCTGCTGGGGTTCCTGCCAGGATTCCCAAATTCCCACTGGGAATTCACCCAACTCCAGCAGCTCCACATCAATCCCTCACCCCAAAATCTAAACCCAACACCCAAACCCATCAAATTCCCGTTTCGTGCCTCATTTTCCCTCAAACTCATCCCAAAATCCCAAATCCCCAAATCTCAAATCCCAAATCTCAAATTCCAAATCCCAAATACCAAATCCTAAATCCCAAATCCCAAATTCCAAATCCTAAATCCCAAATCTCAAATCTCAGATCCCAAATCCCAAACCTCAAGTCCCAAATCCCAAATCCCGAATCTCGAATCCCAAATCCCAAATCCCACCACTTGAATTCCCAAATGCCAAATCCCAAATTCTGAATCCCAATTTCTCAAATCCCAAATCCCAGCCCTGCAGGGATCGCTGAGCTTTTTGGGGGAGAAAAAAAATCTTTTTTTTTTTTTTTTGCTTTTTTTTTTTGCTTTTTTTCAGCAGATTTTGGCAGGTTCCGGAGGTGGGGGAGGGGAGGAGAAGCCAAAACCACAATTTTCGACGTGATGGGGGAAGGGTTTGCTCTTCCGGCTTTGATCTCCGCCGATTATTTTTGGTTCTTGTTTTCAGCTGAAGCGAGGAACCGAAAAGTTTTGTTGCTTTCGAAATGCAGCAGAACAGAGAAAAAGAATAATTTACAAGAAGAGAGAATGGTTTCCCAAAAAAAATTGGCAGAGAAATCCTTTAAAAAATGAATTTTCCAAATCAAATCCTTGGAGTTGTTTTTGGTTCTTGTTTTCAGCCGAAGTGAGGAAATAAAAAGTTTTGTAACTTTTGAAATGCAGAGGAACAAAGAAAGAATAATTCACAAAAAAGGAGAATTGTGTCCCAAAAAATTCGGGAGAGAAATCCTTAAAAAAAGAATTTTCCACATCAAATCCTTGGAGGTGTTTTTGGTTCTTGTCTTCAACCAAAACAAGGGAAAAAAAGTTTTGTAACTTTTGAAATGAGCAGAACAGGAAAATAATAATTTACAAGAAAAGAGAATGGTTTTCCCCAAAAAATCGGGAGAGAAAGCCTTTAAAAAATGAATTTTCTACATCAAACCCTTGGAGTTGTTTTTGGTTCTTGTTTTCAGCTGAAGTGAGGAGCCGAAAATTTTTATAACTTTCAAAATGCAGCAGAACAGGAAAAGAATAATTCACAAAAAATCTGGAGAGAAATCCTTAAAAAATTGAATTTTCCACATCAAATCCTTGGAATTGTTTTTGGCTCTTGTCTTCAACCAAAGCAAGGAAATATAAAGTTTTGTAACTCTTGAAATGCAGCAGAACAGACAAAGAATAATTCACAAAAAATCTGGAGAGAAATCCTTTAAAAAATGAGTTTTCTACATAAAATCCTTGGAATCGTTTTTGATTCCTCTTTGCAGCCGAAGTGAGGAAATAAAAATTTTTATAACTTTTGAAATGCAGCAGAACAGAGAAAGAATAATTTACACAACAGACAAACAAACAAACAAACAAAATCCCTGAGATCATTCCTTTTCAAAAATAGCTTTTGCGCATCAAATTCCGGGAGGTATTTCTGGTTCTTCTCTTTAACCGAAAATTCAGAAATTTGGTAACTTCCAGGTCCTTTAAACCAATTTCGGGTCATTTCAAACAGCTCCAGGTCCTTCTAAACCAGGTCCAGACCCTATAAACCAGATCGAGACCCTATAAAGCAGGTCTGACCCTATAAACCAGTTCCAGACCCTATGAAGCAGTTCCAGACCCTATAAACGAGTTCCAGACCCTATTAATCAGTTCCAGACCCTATTAATCAGTTCGGGATCCTAAATGGGTTCCAGGATCCTAAACGAGCTCCAGGACACTCGATTGGACGTTTTCCGTCCTCCCATCATCCGCCTGCAGAAAAGGGGAAACAAGCTTGGCTTGGGATTTTGGGAGATGATTCCGTCTTCGGAGGGAGTTTGGGGTTGGGGTTGGTTTGGGTTTGGGGTCAGTTTTGAGGTCAGGTTTGGGGTTGAGTTTGGGTTTGGGGTTGGGGTTGGGGTTTGGGTTTGGGGTTGGGGTCTGGGTTTGGGGTCAGGTTTGGGTTTGGGTTTGGGGTCAGGTTTGGGTTTGGGTTTGGGGTCAGGTTTGGGTTTGGGTTTGGGTTTGGGATTGGGCTTGGGTTTGGGGTCAGGTTTGGGTTTGGGTTTGGGCTTGGGCTTGGGCTTGGGCTTGGGCTTGGGTTGGTTTGGGGTTGGTTTGGGTTTGGGGTCAGGTGGGGGGTTGGGTTTGGGGTCAGGTTTGGGTTTGGGCTTGGGTTTGGGGTCAGGTTTGGGTTTGGGTTTGGGCTTGGGTTTGGGGTGAGGTTTGGGTTTGGGGTCGGGTTTGGGTTTGGGGTCGGGTTTGGGTTTGGGTTGGGTTTGGGTCTGGGTTTGGGTTTGGGGTTGGGGTCAGGTTTGGGTTTGGGGTTGGGTTGGGTTTGGGTTTGGGTTTGGGGTCAGGTTTGGGTTTGGGGTCATTTTTGGGGTTGGGTTGGGTTTGGGTTTGGGGTGGGGTTTGGGTTTGGGTTTGGGGTCAGGTTTGGGTTTGGGGTCAGGGTCAGGTTTGGGTTTGGGGTCATTTTTGGGGTTGGGTTGGGTTTGGGTTTGGGGTTGGGTTGGGTTTGGGTTTGGGTTTGGGTTTGGGGTTGGTTTGGGTTTGGGGTCAGGTTTGGGGTCAGTTTCGGGGTCAGGTTTGGGTTTGGGGTCAGTTTCGGGGGTCAGGTTCGGGTTTGGGGCCAGTTTTGGGTTTGGGGTCAGTTTCGGGGCTCTGTCCCTCTCCCCACCCCCGGGGTTTCCCGCTCACCCCTGCCGGACGCTTGACCAGCGAATAAACGGTTTTGGAGGAATCCTCGTCTGGAGACAGCGCTGGTTTGGCTGCAATCCCATTTGGGATTCCATTTGGGATGCACTGGGGAAAGAGATCGAGGAAGTGCTTTAGGGTTTGGGGTTGGGAAAGAGATCCCAAATCCAGAGATCCCAAATCCAGAGATTCCAAATCCAGAGATCTCAAATCCACAGATCCCAAATCCAAAGATCTCTCCATGATGGAAAAGAAATCCCAAACTCAGAGATCCCAAATCCAAAGTTCCCTCTGTGATCGAAAAGAGATCCCAAATAAACCAGAGATCCCAAATCCAAATATCCCAAATCTGAAGATCCTTCCTTTATGGAAAAGAGATCCCAAATCCAAAGATCCCAAATCCATGATGGAAAAGATCCCAAATCCAAAGATCCTAAATCCAGAGATCCCAAATACAAAAATCCCAAATCCAGAGATCCCAAATCCATGATGGAAAAGATCCCAAATCCAGATATCCCAAATACAAAAATCCCAAATCCAGAGATCCCAAATCCGTGATGGAGAAGAGACCCCACAGTGTCCCCACAGTGTCCCCACAGTGTCTCCAACCCCACAGACACCCCGAGAGGACAGAAATCCCAAATTTACCTGTGGGGAAGGTCCCACCTGGGCATACACTGTTGTGTACTCAGCTGCGGGATCTGGAAAGGGAAAAAATTGGGGAAAAAAATCAGGAATTTGGGGAATTTTGGGATGAAGGGAATCCCCTGGAGGAAATCCCAACCTCAGGAGTTCAGGATTAGGGAAAACTTTGACCCCAAAACCCCTCGGAGCTGCTGGAAGTGGGAATTCCTCCTCATTCTGGGATCGGGATGAACTTCCAGCACCAAGGACAGGGAAAATCCACTTTTTTGGGGTTTAAATCCCAAAATCCTGGCTGCTTTGGAAGAAAATCTGATTTTTTATTTTGGTTTAAATCCCAAATTCCTGGCTGCTTTGGGAGAAAATCCAATTTTTGGAGTTTAAATCCCAAATTCCTGGCTGCTTTGGGAGAAAATAATTTTGGAGTTTAAATCCCAAATTCTGGCTGCTTTGGGAGAAAATCACTTTTGGAGTTTAAATCCCAAATTCCTGGCTGCTTTGGGAGAAAATCCACTTTTTGAGTTTAAATCCCAAACTCCTGGCTGCTTTTGCAGGATTTTGCGAATTTTTTTGCTTTTGCGAATTTGTTTCGCCTTCCCGTGGTGCCCTCATTGCTCATGGAACAATGGGGGGAAAAGGGGATTTAAACCCTTTAAAATCCCATTTTTTGGGGTTGAATTTTTAGCTTTTCCACCAATTTTCTCTTCCCACCTGTGTATGTAGAACCGGATTTGGAGAAGTGGAATTTCTGCCAGCCTGGGGGAGAAACGGTGCCGAGTCAGCAGAACCCCAAATGGGCCCCAAATTCACCCCAAATCAGCCCAAATTGACCCAAATTCACCCCAAATCGAGCCCAAATTCACCCCAAATTGGCCCAAAATCAGCCCCAAATCAGCCCAAAATTTGCCCAAAATAAGCCCCAAATCAACCCCAAATCCACCCAAATCAGCCCCAAATCAGCCCCAAATTGACCCAAATTCACCCCAAATCAGCAGAACCCCAAATCCACCCAAATTCACCCCAAATCGGCCCCACGGGAATTCTCTCACCTTTGGATTTCCAGAGGAACAAGAAGAAAAGGAACAGAAGCACCGCGACCCCAATCCCAACCACGATCCAAATCCCGGCCCGGCTGCTGGAAAGGGCGTCTGGAAAAGGGAAAAAATCCGTTGGAAAAATCCCAAATAAATCCGGTTCTTCCTGGTATCGGGGAAGAGGGAAACTGATCCCAAATCCCTCCCTGATCCCAAATTCCAGGGGGAAGAGGTGGAGCTGGACGAGGATGAGCGGAAGCGGGAGAATCCCAAAAATCCCAAAATCCCCAAAATCTCAGAATCCCAAAACCCCAGAATCCCAGAATCCCAAAATCCCAGAATCCCAAAACCCCAAAATCTCAGAATCCCAAAATCCCCAGAATCCCAGAATCCCAGAATCCCCGAATCCCAAAATCCCCAAAATCCCCAAACCCCAAAATCTCAGCATCCCAGAATCCCAAAATCCCAAAATCCTAGAATCCCAAATCCCCAAAATCCCAGAATCCCAAAACCCCAGAATCCCATAATCCCCAAATCCCAAAATGCCAGAGTTGTTGGGTTGGAAAGGACCTCTGGAGATATTTATGGATTTATGGGATATTTCTGTGGATCTATGGGATTTTTATGGATCTATAGGGTATTTCAATGGATCAATGGGGTATTTTTTATGGATCGATAGGATATTTTTGGATTTATGGGATATTTCTATGGATCAAGAGGATACAATGACCACAGATGAATTTTGGTTCTCCCACCCCAAACTTTGAGAAAACCCTAAATCCCCCAGAGGGTGCTGAGGGTGACCATTCCCAAAGATGACCATTCCCAGAGGTGACCATTCCCAGAGATGACCATTCCCGAAGGTGACCATTCCCAGAGATGACCATTCCTGAAGGTGACCATTCCCAGAGGTGACCATTCCCAAAGGTGACCATTCCCAGAGGTGACCATTCCCACAGGTGACCATTCCCACAGGTGACCATTCCCAGAGATGACCATTCCCGAAGGTGACCATTCCCACAGCTGACCATTCCCGAAGGTGACCATTCCCACAGCTGACCATTCCCAGAGATGACCATTCCCGAAGGTGACCATTCCCAGAGATGACCATTCCCAGAGGTGACCATTCCCAAAAGTGACCATTCCCAGAGATGACCATTCCCAGAGATGACCATTCCCGAAGGTGACCATTCCCAGAGATGACCATTCCCAGAGATGACCATTCCCGAAGGTGACCATTCCCACAGGTGACCATTCCCACAGCTGACCATTCCCAGAGATGACCATTCCCAGAGATGACCATTCCCGAAGGTGACCATTCCCACAGCTGACCATTCCCAGAGGTGACCATTCCCAAAAGTGACCATTCCCAGAGATGACCATTCCTGAAGGTGACCGACCATTCCCAGAGATGACCATTCCCAAAGGTGACCATTCCCGAAGGTGACCATTCCCACAGGTGACCATTCCCACAGCTGACCATTCCCAGAGATGACCATTCCCAGAGATGACCATTCCCAAAGGTGACCATTCCCACAGCTGACCATTCCCAGAGGTGACCATTCCCAAAAGTGACCATTCCCAGAGATGACCATTCCTGAAGGTGACCGACCATTCCCAGAGATGACCATTCCCAAAGGTGACCATTCCCGAAGGTGACCATTCCCACAGGTGACCATTCCCACAGCTGACCATTCCCAGAGATGACCATTCCCAGAGATGACCATTCCCGAAGGTGACCATTCCCAAAGGTGACCATTCCCACAGCTGACCATTCCCAGAGGTGACCATTCCCAAAAGTGACCATTCCCAGAGATGACCATTCCCAAAGGTGACCATTCCCGAAGGTGACCATTCCCACAGGTGACCATTCCCGAAGGTGACCATTCCCAGAGGTGACCATTCCCGAAAGTGACCATTCCCGAAAGTGACCATTCCTGAAGGTGACCATTCCCACAGCTGACCATTCCCAGAGGTGACCATTCCCAGAGCTGACCATTCCCAGAGAAGCTGAACATTCCCAGGAAAGGTTTTTGGAGGTTCAAGATCCCAAATCCCCTCCCCGGCCCGACATGGAAAAGCTGCTCCGGACACTTGGGGACACCTGGGGACACTTGGGGACACTCGGACATGGACAGGGACGTGGACAGGGGTGGCAGCTCACCGGGGCCGGGAGGGTGCGTGGAGTTGTCTGGCGAGGGGAGAGAAGGGGGAGATGGGTCAGTGGTGCCCTCGGGTACTGGGGGAAAGGTGGAGACTGGGAATGGGATTAGACAATCCCAAATCCCAGATTCCAAATCCCAAATTCCAAATCCCAAACTCCAAATCCCAAATCCCAAACCCCAAACCCCAAATTCCAAACCCCAAACTTTCTGTGGCTCTCAGGACATTGGGATCAGATCATTCCAAACCCCAAATCCCAACCTTTCTGTGGGTCTTACGGGCAGTGGGATCAGCCTGTCCCAAACCCCAAATCCCAAACTTTCTGTGGCTCTCAGGGCATTGGGATCAGATCATCCCAAATCCCAAATCCCAAACGCCAAATCCCAAACTTACTGTGGCTTTCAGGGCAGTGGGATCAGATCATTCCAAACCCCAAATCCCAACCTTTCCATAGCTCTCCTCATATTGGAATCAGCTCATCCCAATCCTGAACTCTCACCTTTGCCATGTCTCTCCTGGGATCAGGATCACCCCAAATCCCAAAACCCAAATCCCAACCTTCCCATGTCTCTCCTGGTATTGGGATCACCCCATCCCAAACCCCAAATCCCAATATTTGGGTGTCTCTCCTGGGATCAGGATCAGCCCATCCCAAACCCCAAACCCCAAACCCCAAACCCCAAACCCCAAACCCCAATATTCCCATGTCTCTCCTGTCATCAGGATCACCCCATCCCAAACCCCAAACCCCAAATCCCACCTTCCCGTGACTCTCACCTGTGCAGAGTCCCTCCAGGGAGGTGACAGTGACATTCCGGGAGCTCACAGCGTTCCGCACTGTGCACACCAGCGGTGTGGATGATTCCTCCACCCACACCCTGGGTCCCTCAGCCCGCTCCTGGTTCCCCAAATTCCAGGTGTAGGTGACATTCCCCAGACCAGCACCGGGAGAGGAGCAGAGCAGGGAGAAGTTGCAGCTCTGGGCTGAGCAGTTCTGCGACTCGCAGGTCACCGTGGGCTCTGCCAGCTCTCCTGGGGAGCCAGAAAGAGTCAGAAAACTCTTTTTTTAGGGTAAAAACCCCCAAAAAACACACAAAAAGGTACCTACTCAACACCTGGAGGGTGAAGGTGGATTTTTCCTCTTCGACCTTCACGCTGTAGATCCCAGCGTCCTCCACGCTCAGCTGGGACAGGGTGAGCGCGTGGCCGTCCTTGGAGACTGCAAATCGGGTTTTGTATTTTTTTCCTGCAAACAAGGCTTGAGGAGGATCCCCGAATGTCACAGACACTATGGGATCATTCCCAAAACTCCAGAATGCACCATCTCCAGTTGGGTTTTGGATCCGGAAGGTGACGGAGCCACCCACAGCCCTGATCAGCTCTTCGGCGTCGCCGTCAGACACTGGGGAGAGAAAGTGAAATGAGAGTGGGATGACGGTGGGATGGAAGTGGGATGGAGGTGAGATCAAGGTGGAATGAATGTAGGATGAAGGTGAAATGAAGGTGGAATGAAGGTGAGATGAAAGTTGGGATGAAGTTGGGATGGAGGTGGGTTGGAAGTGGAATGAGGTTGGGATGAAGCTGGGATAAAGGTGGGATGAAGGTGGGATGGAGGTGGAATGGAGGTGGAATGAGGGTGGGATGAGGTTTAGATGAAGATGGAAGGAAGGTGGGATGAAGGTGGAATAAAAGTGGAATGGAGGAGGGATGGAGCTGGAATGAGGTTGAGATGAAGATGGAATGAGGTTGGGATGAAGGTGGAATGGAGGTGAGATGAAGGTGG
Source organism: Entomyzon cyanotis (assembly GCA_024500445.1). Lineage (NCBI taxonomy): Eukaryota > Metazoa > Chordata > Aves > Passeriformes > Meliphagidae > Entomyzon > Entomyzon cyanotis. The sequence continues at coordinate 1,102,799 of JAKEPQ010001001.1, forward strand.
GATGAAGGTAAGATGAAGATGAGATGAAGGTGGGATGAAGCTGGAATGGAGGACAACCTTCCCACACCCTTCGGATTCATCCCAGCACAAACTCCCGGATCCCTCTGGATCCATCCCATCCCATCCCATCCCATCCCATCCCATCCCATCCCATCCCACCCCACCCCACCCCACCCCACCCTCAGGTCATGAACTCAAGGAGGAAGAAACCCTTTTCGTTATTTCTGCAACTTCCCGTTTCAAAAACTCTGCGCCACTCAGTCTAGACCAGGAACTGAGCTCTTCTTCCCGCTTTTTCTCTAACTGGGAACCTCAGCCCTGAGGCCAAACTTGGAATTTCTCCTCCCTCAGCCTGATGGGGACGTGGAAAACGGAATTTTTCCGAGAACGCGGGAGGGAAAAAGCTGGTGGGGACGATAAACTCATGGGGTTTGCTGATTAATCCAACGACAGGACAGTGACCGAGTGGCTCGTGATAAAACCCCTGGGAGGAGGCAGGAAATGACTTCCCGAACTTCCCCTTTGGGCTGAAATGAGGCAGAAACGGCCAAAATGAGATCTCTGAAAATTCGGAGAGAACGTGGAGGGGAGCTGAACGCGGAGCAGAACATCCGGCAGTGGTGGGGGGAGAATTGACGTTGTCAATCCTTATCAATCCTTATCAGATTGATTGTTAGCCATCAACCGGTTGCCATGGCAACGTGAGGCATCTTTCACCCTCGTCAAATCCCTGGGATGTTGAAAAATTCTCCACCCCAATTCCACATATCTCCACCCCTCCTGGAGGACGCTAAAACCGCACTGAGATCCTCATGCCGACCCTAACACCACGCCGAGATCCCCATGAGGACCCTGAAACCACCTCGAGAACCCTAAAACCACCCTGAGATCCCCATGAGGACCCTAACACCACCCCGAGATCCCCACGGGCTCCTCGATTCCTCCGCTGAAGGACAAGGAGAACTTACTGGTTCGGTGGAGGAGGATGAGGAGGGTGAGAAGCTGGAACCGAAATGCTTCCATCTCCCTCCAGAGCGCCCAGAGGATTTGGGGGCAACGAGCACCCCGAAGTTCTCGCGGCGAGCAGGAACGACAGCGCCTGAGTGGTTTTCTGTCGCCGCCGAGGTCACATGGGGAGAGATGTGTGACAGGAAGGAACAATGTGTCGAGCGGAACAATCCACAGCCGCAGAGGAACCTGGAGGTGCAAACTCCATTCGCATGTTGCTGGGTTTGGTCAATTTTTCCAGAAAAGGTGTTTGGGTGGGTGAAGCGTGAGGGACGTCATGACGACGGGAAGAAAAATGACTCAGGTGGTCCTTGGTAACCACCTGAGGAGAAAATTATCCTGGAAATTATTACGGGGAAAATAACTCAGGAATTGGTGATCATGGCATGAGGGACATCACGGCTACATGGGGACAAAATGACTCAGGTGGTCCTTGGTGACCCTTGGTGACTCTTGGTGACCACCTGAGGAGAGAATTATCCCGAAAAATATGATGGAAAAAATATCCCAGGAATTGGTGATCATGGATTGGTGACTCCAGAACATCCTTGAGGTTGGAAAAAACATGGAATGGTTTGGGTGGGAAGAGACCTTAAATCCCACCTTTTTCCATGGACATTTCCCATCATCCCAGGTTGCTCCAAACCCTGATGTCCAACCTGGCCCTGGACACTCCTCTGGGAATTCCATCGCAGCCAGGAATTCCCAATTCCCAAAATCCCACCCACCCAAAAGCCATTCCCACTTTTCCCGTCACTCCAGCCCCATGGAAATTATCTCCTTCCGTTCTTCCTGCAGCTCCTTCAGGTCCTGGAAGGTCACAATGGTGTCACCACACAACCTTCTCTTCTCCAGGCTGAAAAATCCTAATTTCCCGGTTTTTCCTCACTCCAGAGCTTCTCCATCCCTCGGATCATCCTGCTCCTCCTCTGGAATTTCTCCAGCAGCTCCAGGTCCATCCTGTGCAGAATCCTCTCTGTTCCCCAGAGATGTTCCTGGGATTTGTTAATATTCGATTTTTGGGCCACAGAGCAAAAAATATTTGCTAATATTTGATTTTTTGGGGTTCTTGTCCCAGCTGTCACCATCGCCTGGAGTTTTCCAGAAAAAAACAGAGTTTTCCAGAAAAACCAGAGTTTTCCAGCTCCGATTTCCATCATTTCGGTGGGATTGTCCTCCCTGACTTCTCCTTCCAACCACCTAAAGCTGCTGCTCCCCAGCCCAGCTTGGGGTGAAAAACCACAAACTCTCCCCTTCCTCCCACATGATTTTTATTTTTATATTTTAACAGAGGCACCGGAATTGGTTACAAACTAGAAATTTCCTGTTAATGCGTATTTTTTATTCCGTAGTTCTCCCACCTTCTCCGAGAACAGCCAATCCCTCAACCCCTCGCAGTTGGACGATCCCAAATCTCCCAGATTTTTGCCCATTTTTGCTCCTTGTCCCCTCCGTGACCCCACAAGCCACCCCAGTTTGTGGGGCGATAATTGGGAAAGCGGCACTTCCCGAATCCGGGTTATTTTGGGAAGGTCATGCCCTGACTCCTTGTGGGGAAATTTTGGGGTGAAATTTTGGTTTTCAATCTGGGCCAGCTGGATTAAAAATATTAGAAAATTGGTTTTTTGCCCCAGTGAGGGACTGGGAGCTGCTGGTGCAGACTGGGTTGGGCTGAAGGGACCTTAATGACCTCCCAGTTCCAATCCCACATCCAGGGACATTCCCACCATCCCAGGTGGCTCCAAGCTGGAATTGGACACTTCCAGATGTGGAGAATCCATGGAATCACCTGGGCCAGGATTGAATCACCTGGTCCAGGATTGATCCCAAAAATCCAGAATTTATCTCTAAAACTCCATCTCAGCCAGCTCAGAGAATCCTGGAACGGTTTGGGATGGAAGAACCTTCAAGATCCGTAAAGATCCACATCCAGGGACGTTCCCACCATCCCAGGTGGCTCCAAGCTGGAACTGGACACTTCCAGGGATGGAGAATCCATGGAATCACCTGGGCCAGGGTCCAGGATTTATCTCTAAAATCCAGAATTTACCCCTAAAATCCCATTGAACCAACCCAGGGAATCCTGGAATGGTTTGGGATGGAAGAACCTTCAAGATCCGTAAAGATCCACATCCAGGGATGTTCCCACCATCCCAGGTGGCTCCAAGCTGGAACTGGACACTTCCAGGGATGGAGAATCCATGGAATCACCTGGGCCAGGAGCTCCTCACCTTCCCAGGGAGGAATTCCTTCCCAATATCCCATCTGGATGGAGAAACGGTTCTGTGGGATGGAGAAAGGAATCCATGGGGTGGAGAAAGGACTCCATGGGATGGAGAAAGGACTCCATGGGATGGAGAAAGGAATCTCTAGGTTGGAGAAAGGAATCTCTAGGTTGGAGAAATAATTCCATGGGATGGAGAAAGAAATCTCTAGGTCAGAGAAATAAATCCATGGAATGGAGAAAGGACTCCATGGGGTGGAGGAACCAAACCATCTCCAGGGGTGATTTTTACCGTTCCTCCCCCAGTTTCAGCACCTCGCGCCCCGAGCGACACTTCCTGCGGCAGAAGGGGAAGGAAGAGGTGGCGCAGGAGGAGCAGAGAAGGGTGGAGCCCAGGATGGGGCTGAGCGGCTTTGGGATCTTCTGCCTCACCCTGCTCTGCTCGGGGGGCGGTGAGTGGGGCTGGGGGCTGCGGGGAGGAGGAGGAGGAGAGGAGGAGGAGGAGGAGGAGAGGAGGAGGAGGAGGAGGAGGAGGTGGAGGAAAGGAGGAGGAAGAGGAAGAAAGGAGGAGGAGGAGAAGGAGGAGGAGGAGAGGAAGACAGGAGGAGGAGGAGGAAGACAGGAGGAGGAGGAGGAAGAAGAAGAGGAGGAGGAGAAGAGGAGAGGAGGAAGAGTAAGACAGGAAGAGGATGAGGACGAGGAGGAAGAGGAGGAGGAGGAGGAGAAGAAGAGGAGGATGAGGAGGAGGATGAGGATAAGGAGGATGAGGAGGAGGAGGAAGAGGAAGAAAGGAGCAGGTAGAGGAGGAGGGGAGGAGGAGGAAGAAAGGAGGAGCAGGAGGAGGAGAGGAGGAGAGGAGGTGGATGAGAAGGAAGTGGAGGAGGAGGAGAAGGAGAGGAGCAGGAGGAGGAGAGGAGAAAGAGGAAGAAGAAAAGGAGCAGGAGGAAGAGGATGATGAGGAGGAGGAAGATGAGGAGGAGGAGAGGAAGAGGAGGAGGAGGAGAGGAAGAGGAGGAGGAGCAGGAGGAGGACGACGATGAGGAGGAGGAGGAAGATGTTCCATCCCACCCTCATCTCACATTCTCTCCGCACCTTCTCTCCCCAGCGAGCGCCGAAGGCCCCACAGAGCTGATCGGGACCGTGGGTGGCTCTGTCACCTTCCGGATCCAAAACCCGACTGGAGATGTGGCATTCTGGAGCTTTCAGAACAAGCCCATAGTGATTGTGCCCTTCGGAGATCCTTCTCGAGCCTTGTTTTCAGACAACAAATACAAAACCCGATTTGCAGTCTCCGAGGATGGCCACGCGCTCACCCTGTCCCAGCTGAGCATGGAGGACACTGGGATCTACTCTGTCACCATCAGTGGGACAAAATCCACCTTCATCCTCAAGGTGTTCAGTAGGTACCTTTTGGAGTGGTTTTGGGGGTTTTTGTTACGCTAAAAAGGATTTTTCTGACATCCCTCTGTGTCCCCAGGGGAGCTTCATTCCAATTTCATCCCACCTTAATTCCACCTTCATTCCAACCTCATCCCAGCCTCATCCCAATTTCATTCCAACCTCATCCTAACTTCATTCCAATTTCATTCCACCTTCATCCCAACCTTCATCCCAACCTCATCCCATCTTCATCCCAACTTCATTCCACCTTCATTTTACCTTCATTCCAACTTCATCCCACTCTCATTTCACTTTCTCTCCCCAGTGTCCGACGATGTCAAAGAGCTGATCAGGACTGTGGGTGGCTCTGTCACCTTCCGGATCCAAAACCCAACTGGAAAAGCAGTATTTTGGCATTTTGGGAAAGTACCAATTGTGAGTGTGAAGTTTGGGGATCCTCCTGTAACGGTGTTTTCAGAAGAAAAATATGAGAGGCGCGTCTCCATCTCCGAGAATGGGATGGCGCTCACTCTGTCCCAGCTGAGCATGGAAGATGCTGGGGAATACTCTGTATCGATCAATGAGGCAACATCCACCTTCACCCTCCAGGTGTTGAGTAGGTACCTTTTAGCGTAGCTTTTTTGGGTTTTTCACCCCCAAAACCAGAGTTTTCTGACTCTTTCTGGCTCCCCAGGAGAGCTGGCAGAGCCCACGGTGACCTGCGAGTCGCAGAACTGCTCAGCCCAGAGCTGCACCTTCTCCCTGCTCTGCTCCTCTCCCGGTGCTGGTCTGGGGAATGTCACCTACACCTGGAATTTGGGGAACCAGGAGTGGGCTGAGGGACCCAGGGTGTGGGTGGAGGAATCATCCACACCGCTGACGTGCACAGTGCGGAACGCTGTGAGCTCCCGGAATGTCACTGTCACCTCCCCGGAGGGACTCTGCACAGGTGAGAGTCATGGGAAGGTGGGATTTGGGATTTGGGGTTTGGGGTTTGGGATTTGGGGTTTGGGGTTTGGGGTTTGGGGTTTGGGATTTAGGATTTGGGATTTGGGGTTTGGGGTTTGGGATGGGCTGATCCTGATGGCAGGAGGGACATGGGAATGTTGGGGTTTGGGGTTTGGGATGGGCTGATCTCGATGCCAGGAGAGCCATGGGAAGGTGTGGGTTGGGGTAAGGTGATCCTGATGCCAGGAGAGACATGGGAATATTGGGATTTGGGATTTGGGCTTTGGGATTTGGGCTTTGGGATTTGGGATTTGGGGTGGGATGGGTAGATCTCAATGCCAGGAGAGACATGAGAAGGTCGGGATTTGGGATTCGGGGTTTGGGGTTTGGGATTTGGGATTTGGGGTGGTCCTGATCCCAGGAGAGACATGGGAATATTGGGATTTGGGGTTTGGGGTGGGCTGATCCCAATGCCAGGAGAGACACGGGAAGGTGTGGTTTGGGATGGGGTGATCCTGATGGCAGGAGAGACATGGGTAGGATGGGATTTGGGATTTGGGGGTTGGGATTTGGGATGGATTGATCTCAATGCCAGGAGAGACATGGGAAGGTTGGGATTTGGGGTTTGGGATTTGGGATTTAGGATGAGTTGATCCTGATGCCAGGAGAGACGTGGGAATACTGGGATTTGGGATTTGGGATTTGGGATTTGGTTTGGGGTGATCCTGATGGCAGGAGAGACACATGGGAATATTGGGATTTGGGGTTTGGGATTTGGGGTGATCCTGATGGCAGGAGGGACATGGGAATGTTGGGGTTTGGGGTTTGGGATGGGCTGATCTCGATGCCAGGAGAGACATGGGAAGGTTGGGATTTGGGGTTGGGATGGGCTGATCCCAATGCCAGGGGAGACACAGGAATATTGGGATTTGGGATTTGGGATTTGGGATTTGGGATTTGGGATTTGGGATTTGGGGTTTGGGGTTTGGGATTTGGGGTTTGGGATTTGGGGTTTGGGATTTGGGGTTTAGATGGGTTGATCCTGATGCCAGAAGAGACATGGGAATGTTGGGGTTTGGGATTTGGGGTTTGGGATTTGGGATTTGGGGTGGGATGGGGTGAGCCCAATGCCAGGAGAGACATGGGAAGATTGGGATTTGGGATTTGGGGTTTGGGATCTGGGGTTTTGCATTTGGAATTTGGGGTTTGGGATTTGGGGTTTGGTTTGGGGTGATCCTGATGGCAGGAGACACATGGGAACGTTGGGATTTGGGGTTTGGGATGGGGTGATCCTGATTCCAGGAGAGACATGGGAATGTTGGGGTTTGGGATCTGGGGCTTGGGATTTCGGGGGCTTAAGATTTGGGGTTTAGGATTTGGGATTTGGGATGGGTTGATCCTGATGCCAGGAGAGACATGGGAATATTGGGATTTGGGGTTTGGGGTGGGCTGATCCCAATGCCAGGAGAGACATGGGAAGGTGTGGTTTGGGATGGGGTGATCCTGATGGCAGGAGAGACATGGGAAGGTTGGGATTCAGGATTTGGGGTTTGGGATTTGGGATGGGTTGATCTCAATGCCAGGAGAGACATGGGAAGGTTGGGATTTGGGATCTGGGATCTGGGATTTGGGATTTGGGATTTGGGATTTGGGATGGGGTGATCCTGATCCCAGGAGAGCCACAGGAATATTGGGATTTGGGGTTTGTGATGGGGTGATCCCAATCCCTGAGAGACATGGGAATATTGGGATTTGGGATTTGGGATTTGGGATTTGGGATTTGGGATTTGGGATGATCCCAATCCCCTGAGATCCACATAGAAAAGGGAAGATTTGGGGTTTGGGATGAACTAATCCTTCTCCCAAAAGAGCCACAGGAATATTGGGATTTGGGGTTTGGGATGGTTTGATCCCAATCCCTAGAGATCTGTGGAAATTTTGGGATTTGGGGTTTGGGATGAGCTGATCCTTCTCCCAGAACAACCACAGGAACTTTGGGATTTGGGATTTGGGATTTGGGATTTGGGATTTAGGGATTTGGGATTTGGGATGAGCTGATCCTTCTCCCAAAACAACCACAGGAACACTGGGATTTGGGATTTAGGGATTTAGGGATTTGGGATGAGCTGATCCTTCTCCCAAAACAACCTCAGGAACACTGGGATTGGGATGGGTTAATCCCCGAGAAGAACCAGATTTTTTTTTGGGATCTAATCCATGGATTTTTCCCGTTTCCCAGCCCCTCCTTCCGGCAGCCTGCTCAGGGTGACGGCCGTGGCTTTGGCCGAAGCCGCGGCGATTTCCTCCATTTTCCTCTTTTTCCACTGCAGAGCCCAACGAGAAGCTCGGATGGACAATTCCAGGGGTTGATCCAACCAAAATCCCGAAAATCCTGAAAATCCTGAAAATCCCGAAAAGCCCAAAAAGCCCAAAAAGCCCAAAAATAAAAAAAAATTTTAAAAATCCCAAAAATCCCGAAAATCCCAAAAAGCCCAAAAAGCCCATAAAGCCCCAAAATCCCAAAAATCAAAAAATCCCAAAAATCCCCAAAGTAAAAAAAATCAAAAAAATCCCCCAAAAGCCCGAAAATGCCAAAAATTCTAAAAAAATCCCAAAAATCCCAAAATTCCCAAAAATAAAAAAAATTTTTAAATCCCAAAAATCCCAAAAATGCCAAAAATAAAAAAATTTTAAAAAATCCTAAAAATCCCAAAAATCAAAAAAAATCCCAAAAATCCCAAAAATCAAAAAAATCCCAAAATTCCCAAAAATAAAAGGAATTTTAAAAATTCCCAAAAATCCCCAAAATCCCAAAAATAAAAAAAATCCCAAAAATCCTCAAAATCCCAAAAATCCTCAAAATCCCAAAAATCAAAATCCCAATTTCAGGGATTCTGGAATTTTTAGCTGAACTAACCCTGAGTCACCAAATTCCTGAAAACCCTGAATTCCTGTCTTTTCTCCCAGATTTTCCAAAAAATTCCTGGAAATTCCTCTGTTTGACCACTCTGGCGATAATTCCCGATATTCCCAAACTCTTTCCCAATTTCAGAGATTCAGGAATTTTTAGCTGAACTAACCCTGAGCCACCAAATTCCTGAAAACCCTGAATTCCTGACTTTTCCCCCAAATTTTCCAAGAAATTCCTGGATATTCCTTTATTTCACCACTCCGGCCATAATTCCTGATATTCTCAAACTCTTTCCCAATGTTCCCAAACTCTTTCCCAATTTCAGGGATTCAGGAATTTTTGGCTGAACTAACCCTGAGCCACCAAATTCCTGAAAACCCTGAATTCCTGACTTTTCCCCCAAATTTTCCAAGAAATTCCTGGCTATCCCTCCATTCCCCCACTCCGGCCGTAATTCCCAATATTCCCAAACTCTTTCCCAATATTCCCAAACTCTTTCCCAATTTCAGAGATTCTGGAATTTTTAGCTCAACCAGCCCTGAGCCACCAAGTTGAATTCCTGACTTTTCTCCCCAAATTTTCCAAGAAATTCCTGGAAATTCCTCTGATTCCACCACTCCAGCCATAATTCCCGATATTCCCAAACTCTTTCCCAGTTTCAGGGATTCAGGAATTTTTAGCTCAACCAACCCTGAGCCACCAAGTTGAATTCCTGTATTTTCCCCCAATTTTTTCCAAGAAATTCCTGAAAATTCCTTCCCAATTTCAGGAATTCTGGAATTTTTGGCCGAAAATTTTTAGCCCTGAGCCACCAAGCTGAATTCTTGGCTTTTCCCCCAAATTTTCCAAGAAATTCCTGGAAATTCCTTTATTTCCCCTCTCCAGCCATAATTCCCAATATTCCCAATATTCCCAAATATTCCCAAACCTTTTCCCAATCCCACCCAACCGCGAAATTCCCGCGAAAATCGGAATTCCCGCGGATCTCCGAATTCCCCACTCAGCCGCTTTGTGGGGAAAACCAAATTTTCGCGTTCCGTCCCGAATTCCTTCCCGCCAGGCGTCCCTTTGTCGCCTGTCCCCGGGCAGCTGTCCCCTCCCTGGGGACAAACGGCTCCGGCCTCTTCCCACGGGGGGAGGGGGCTTGGGGACAAAGGGACAGCGCGACCCCCGCTGGGCCGTGACCCAGTTGTGTCGCGACAGGGCGATGTCGCCTGGGGGTGGGGAAGGGGGGAAAATGGGGGAAATGGGGGAGGGAAATGGGGAAAAAGGGGGAAAAAGAAGGAGAAAGAAAGAAGGAAAAAATGGGGAAAATGGGGAAAAAAGGGGGGAAATGGGGAAAAATGGGGAGAAAAAGGGAGAAATAAAGGGGAAAAAATGGGGGGAAATGGGGAAAAGGGGAAAAGAAAGGGGGAAATAAAGGGGGAAAAATGGGGGGAAGGGGGGAAAGGGGGAAAATGGGGAAAAAGGGGGAAAAGGGGAAAAAGGGGGAAAAGGGAATAAAAGGGGAAAAGGGGGGAAAAGGGGGAAAAAAGGGGATAAAAAGGAAGAAAAAGTGGGAGAAAAAAGGGGAGAAAAAGGGGAAAAAGGGGGAAAAAGGGGGAAAATAGGGGAAATGGGGGAAATGGGGGAAATGGGGGAAAAAGGGGAAAAAGGGGAAAAATGGGAAAAGGAGAAAATGGGGGAAAAGGGGGAAAAAGGGGGAAAAGGGGGAAATAAAGGGGGAATAAAGGGGGGAAAATGGGGAAAATGGGGGAAAAGGGGGAATAAAGGGGAAAAACGGGGAAAAATGGGGGAAAGAGGAAAAAAAGGGAAAAAGGGGGAAAAGGGGAAAAATGGGGAAAAGGGGGGAAAATGGGGAAAAAAGGGGGAAATAAAGGGGGAAAAATGGGGGGAAGGAGGGGAAAAGGGGAGGAAAATGGGGAAAAAGGGAAAAAGGGGAAAAATGGGGAAAAAGGGGAAAATAGGGGAAATGGGGGAAAAGGTGGAAATAAAGGGGAATAAAGGGGGAAAAATGGGGAAAGAAAGGGGGAAATAGAGAGAAAAAATGGGGGGGAGGGGAAAAAAGGGATAGAAAGGAAGAAAAAAGGAAGAAAAATTGGGAGAAAAAAGGAAGAAAAAGGGGGGAAGGGGGAAATAAAGGGGAAAATGGGGGGGAGGGGGGAAAAGGGGATTAAAAGGAAGAAAAAAGGAAGAAAAAAGGAAGAAAAAGTGGGAGAAAAAGTGGAGGAAAAAGTGGAGAAAAATTAAGAAAAAAGGAAGAGAAAAGGAAGAAAAAATTAAGAAAAAAGGAAGAAAAAGTGGGAGAAAAAGTGGGAGAAAAAGTGGAGAAAAAAGGAAGAAAAAAGGAAGAGAAAAGGAAGAGAAAAGGAAGAAAAAATTAAGAAAAAACGGAAGAGAAAAGGGAGAAAAAATTAAGAAAAAAGGAAGAGAAAAGGGAGAAAAAATTAATAAAAAGTGAAGAATAAGTGGGAGAAAAGGGGGAAGAAAAATGGGGAAAATAAAGGGGGAAAAGGGGGAGAAGAAGGGGAAAGAAAGGGGGGAATTTTGAAAATCTGGGGAATTTTGGTAAATCCAGGGAATTTTGTAAATCCAGGGAATTTTTGAAAATCCGTGACATTTTGGTAAATCCAGGGAATTTTGAAAAATCTAGGAAATTTTGGAAAATCCAGGGAATTTTGGAAAATCTAGGGAATTTTTGAACATCCAGGGAATTTTCGTAAATCCAGGGAATTTTGTAAATCCAGGGAATTTAAATCCAGGGAATTTTCGTAAATGTGAGGAATTTTCGTAAATCCAGGGAATTTTTATAAATCCAGGGAATTTTGTAACTCCAGGCCGGGAGGTGGCAGCAGGAGACCAAAAAAAAGGAATTCCTCCCGGATTTGGATAATCCCAAATTCCTTCGGGGAAGAAATAATCGGGAAAAGGGTTGGGATGGGAAGGGAAAATGGGAAAAAACGGGGGAAAAATGGGGAAAAATGGGGAAAAAATGGGGAAAAAATGGGGAAAAAATGGGGAAACTGGAGAAAAAAGGGGGAAAAATGGGGGGAAAATGGGAAAAACTGGGAAAATCTGGGGAAAAACTGGGTAAACCGGGAAAACCTGGGAAAACCAGGGAAAACCAGGGGAAAACTGAGAAAAAATGGGGAAAAACTGGGAAAAACTGGGAAAAACTGGGAAAAACTGGGGGGAAAATGGGAAAAACTGGGGAAAAATGGGAAAAATGGGGGGAAATGGGGAAAAATGGAGAAAAATGGGAAAAACTGGGAAAAACTGGGGAAAACTGGGGAAAACTGGGGGAAAATGGGAAAAAATGGGAAAAAATGGGAAAAAATACTGGGGAAAACTGGGGAAAACTGGGGGAAAACTGGGGAAAAAAGGGGAAAAACTGGGGAAAAATGGGAAAAACTGGGGAAAAATTGGGAAAAATTGGGAAAAACTGGGGGGAAAACTGGGGGAAAACTGGGGGAAAACTGGGGGGGAGACTGGGGGAAAACTGGGGAAAAAAGGGGAAAAACTGGGGGAAAAATGGGAAAAAATGGGGAAAAACTGGGGAAAACTGGGGAAAAATGGGAAAAACTGGGGAAAAATGGGAAAAATGGGGGAAATGGGGAAAAAATACTGGGGAAAACTGGGGAAAACTGGGGAAAACTGGGGGAAACTGGGGAAAACTGGGGGAAAACTGGGGGAAAACTGGGGAAAAAAGGGGAAAAACTGGGGAAAAATGGGAAAAAATGGGGAAAAACTGGGGAAAACTGGGGGAAAAATGGGAAAAACTGGGGAAAAATTGGGAAAAATTGGGAAAAACTGGGGGAAAACTGGGGGAAAACTGGGGGGAAACTGGAGGGAAAATGGGAAACACTGGGAAAAACTGGGGAAAAACTGGGAAAAACTGGGGGGAAATGGGAAAAACTGGGAAAACTGGGAAAAACTGGGAAAAACTCAGAAAAACTGGGGAAAAATTGGGAAAAACTGGGAATAGTGTTGGAGCAGAGCTGGAATGGAAGAAGATTCTTCTCCCAGAGCCATTCCAGGGGTTTTGTCCCAATTTTTGGGTCAGAATTCCCAAATTTTCCCCCTTTTTTTCACCCCCACCCCACCCGTGGGACCCCAAATTCCTTCAGGGGGATTTTTGGGATTAATCCGGCAAATCCTGGGATTTTCAGGGGCAGATGGTGGCTGAGGGTTGAGGTGGAGCTGCTGGGATTAGTGGTGGGGATTGTGCACTGGGAGTGACCAGTGAGCACCAGTAAACACCAGTAAACACCAGTGAGCA